>NW_010581642.1:0-35796 GCF_000705375.1 Tinamus guttatus
ATTGCCTAAGCCTTTGTCGGGCTTCTGCACGTACTTCTAATGCAGGAACACTTAAGTGTGTGTAAAGAAGAGGGACCGGGGAAATAAATCAGGACTTTGGAGTCTACATCAAATTAATGGGTAGTTAGTGGGCAGGTGGAGCTGCCCATCTAACAGCTCATCTGTGCTTTTGCAGAGGTGGAGTTCAGAAGCTGTAGGAGAGTGACTTTTAACGTAGTTCCATATGTAAGTCCATATTGTTTAAAGCAATTTTTTTTTGCAGAACCACTCAAACTGCTTTAAAGTCTGAATAGTGCATTAATGTTTTCTAGGCTCTATTGAAAAGAAAAAAAGAAAGAAAAATGGAAAAAAAAGAGATATAATCTCTGAATTTTCTTTTTAGGCATAGCAAGACCAAAGCAACAACAGTAAATGTTATTATACATTTTTTTTTTCTCATGAAACTGTTATAATTTCCTATACTTCAGGGGAAAAAAAAAGTTGCTATTTTCTTCCAGGAAAAGACATTAGGTAAGAAAGACAAAATAACTTAGCAATTATTCTGCACCTCTATATTGAGCTACTTGTGGGAGATATTAGCAGTCATAATTTGGGTATTAATGAGTAAACAAAAACTCTTTTGCATGCACATTTGCATTTGGTATTTCTCTCCTGTATGAAATTAATTTTTAGTATAAAAACATATTATACATTGTGCTTATCAGTATACATCACAGACAATACAGAGCAGGGATCTGATCTTTTCTAATATATTTACTTTGGCAAATTTTTTTTGTATTATTTTCTTCTGAAACAAAATTTGTCGCTCTAAAGATCAAGACTGGCATAACTGAAATATTAGGAGTGTTGCACATTTCTACAAAAACATGTCTTTCCCCCAAACACCAAATCAAACTATTATCAAGAGAAAGAGGCAGAACACCTCGTAAAATAGGCTGTATTACTCCAAACACATCTGAATCATTTATAGATGTGCTTGGCTGTAGGTAGACAGGGAGGATAGAAGGAGGGAGGGAACAAAACTGTCAACCACCTAAGGCCAATAGACAGATGAAAAGCTTGTAACATTAAAGGCCCAGAATTAAGGCCTCTATTTTCCAGCTAGTTGGTCACTGCACATCTCACTGCCTCTGTAAGGTGGAACTGCTGCCCTTTAAAATGATACACGAAGACGACATGGAAAGCTGTTTCATGGAGGATGTATAACTCCAATCAGTTCTCAATCAGTTAGATGATACACTACCTCCAAGAAGGAAACGCCTTTATTTAAGTAGTCAACAATGTTGTCTGTGAAATGTGGCTACTCATAAATATGAAGCTCATTGGGGCATTGTGTTATGCATCTTTCTCAAGCACCTGGTCCACTGAGATAATCACTTATTTCCATTGCCATCTGTGATAATTATAACCCTGTAGCTTTAGCAGAAGAGATTTATGTTACAAAGCTGAAAGTCCACCGTTCAGATGCAGGGAGAGATGACTGACAGGAGGCAGAAATATACTGAAAAAAAACTGGGATGCATATATTTAAATTTAAGATGTTACATGTGAAAATTCAGCAGTTAAAAATATGTAATGAAGATTACAAAAAAATCAAAACAGGGCTATTGTTTAGTTAATTCTGTCTCATGCTATTATGACGTTTACTTCACAGGAACTACTTTTTTCTTCTGCAATCTTAGCTTTTAACATATATTACATTCATTTCATCAAAATGCAAATAAATAAAAAGAAGCACGCACATTTTGTTTCTTAAGAAAGATGGTCTTAAAAAAATTCTCATATTAGTTCAGAAGCCTGAGTTTCTAATTATTCTGCTCAGCAAATAACCAAGTGCTTTTGCAGCCTATCCATTTTGCCCTGTGCATGTGTAAGCTTCTCTGACAAATAAACAAAGGTACCCAGCTAGTTCTTTTCATACTTAGCATACTAATAAGTAGTGAATCAACACATCTCAGTTAAATTTTGAAAAATCAATAGCACCACATTTAAAGATACTTTTTATTCAGTATTCAATACAATTAATACCTTCTTCAGACATTGGTAATCCTTCCACAGTTTTGCATATCTGGTAACAATAATTATGGTGCTTTTGTTTCCCTTTTCACCATTTCACCTAAGTACTTTCAGCTGGATAAGATTTCCCCTACAGCTTGCTCCTAGATTACAATTAGCTAATAGGTGAGTATACTTACCCCATTGTGGGGCGGGGTGGGGGGATGGTTTAGAGGAGTTTTGTTAGTGTGCATAAATTCAGCTATTTTCCCCTTCATAGAGATTTTTGTTATTCAAACACTCCAAAACTGCAGTAGGATGCAATTAAGAAGCTGAAATTCACAAAGATATTAACAATACTAGTTAAGTCAAACTCCATTGCTTGTCTGGTGTTAGACAAGATAGACAAAAGCTGCTAGGATGACTTTTAAAATATGTTTTAGGCTTACCTATCTCATGCATTCTGAGGCGTCTTTTTTCTTTGAGATACTCTAAGCAGTTGATTTGGTTCTTCCTGTTTTTTGTTTTGTTTTGTTTCTTTTTTTGTTGTTCTTTTGTTTTGTTTTTGGAAGGTGGGAGATTTTGGAGCAGAAAAAAAAATGTAAAATTCCAAATTTCTTCAAACTTGCCCTCCAATAGTCAGCAGACATCCTTTAGCCAGGTGAATGAACCTGAAGTCTTTCAATCATTATTTCAATCAAATTTTTTAAATAATTTAAACAGAAATTTCTAAATACTTTTTCTAAGTATTAGTAAAAGCTGTTCCTTGATAGGCCAACACTGAGTTTGGGACACACCCCAGTTTAGTCTTCCTTCATCCTTGACTACCAAAATTTTGAAGGATGAAGTCTTGATTATGTATAACCAGCATAAGGAATGAACAGATCTCTCCGACCTATCCAATGCCAGATCTCATTTTAATTGGCAAAACACAAGGACAGAGAAAAAACAAAAAGAAAAAGAAGAGAGAAAAGAGAGGGAAGATGTAAAACCCAGGGCCCTACTCCTTCAGGGTCGGGGAACAGGCCCTGGCAGCAGCGGCCTCTATGGCACCAGCTCCCAACATGTCCCGACAGAGAAAGCCAGAACAGAGACGTCCATCTTTTCTTCTCACAGATAAGAGCAGGGTAAGACATAACGACTTTCCTTGGCTCATTTATCTAGATGTAGAACATGGTTAAGAAAGGATTGATAAGAGTATGACAACCGCATATAGGAAGCAGAGGTAACTGGCTGCAGTGGCTGTAACGTCCATGTCTCTCCTTGGCAAAGCAGGGAGAGCGCGTCCCTCAGGGAACTGGCCACAGAGAGCCTGTGTGCAGTGGTGGGTGGACAAAATACCCTTCGGTGAATAAGGGCCTACCCTTAGCCAAAGGTTCAAAACCCTCCTCCAATTCACACAAGGGATGGATTAACCATCTCCTGTGGTCTAATTCATTGCCCTAACCAGTGGTCTCGGGGCTATGGGAGCAAGAAAGCTTTTTAGATGATTACTGAGTCTTGCTTTAAAACAGGTTTTGTTTCAACATTTTCAATTACTTAAAAGAGACTCGGAGACGGAATTGATTTATTTAATGGCAAAATAAGTATGCCCTAGTTCAAAACAAGTACTTTGCTTTAGTGAATGCACTGGAAGAAATCTGATTTTGAGTTGATCAAACCCTTGTGTTCAGTTTCCTTGTCTTACCACTGAACTGAGAACACAGACCTTTCTCCTCCCTAATTTTATAAGCAGTCCTAAACTGAAACCTATGATTAATCAATCACTAAGCAATAGTTTCTCAAGACGACTGCACACCAAATATGCAAACCTCTGTTTTTTTTCCCTTTTATTGTAAATAAAACAGAGCACAGAAATTCTTCTGCCCTCAAATATATGTATATCTACAAAATATCAACAAACAAACAAACAAACAAAAACAAACATGCAAAAAAAATAGAGGAAACTCTAGGAATCCTGAAATGAAGAAAAAGCTATATATGGGGAAAAAAAGAAGCTGCCACTGCTAATTATATACCTCATATGCTGAAAAACATTTCTATCTATCTTCATATATTATCTATGTTATCTATACATTATCTATATTCATAGATCTTATCTATACTCGTAGATAGAGGTATATTGATTTAGATAGAATACGTATATTTTCCCCTTTTTATATTCTTGGCCAAAAGACAGCCCCAGTTACTAAGCTTGTGTTCTTCTGAAGTACATAGAAGATGACTTCAACATATAAGGGGTCTGTTGCTCACAAATCCCTGGGTCTGTGGACACAGATTCTGCTTAGAAACAGAATTCTCCTTTCCCTTTGTAATTACCTTCTGAACCAGACTAAATTTATTCACAACCAGGAGCTCCATCTTTATTATTACCATTTTTTATGACACAGAGGAAAAAACAATATAGTGACTCAAATACAAAGTCTAATTGCGATATTGATTTCCAAAAAAGGATCAACTATTTTTATCAGAGTGTTGGCAGCAAGAAGCAGCAAAGGAAAAAGAACAGTGAAGGTAATGCCAGTGAAAGGCTAATGATCAGAATTCTGCCAGTTTCAGGAATGTCTTGATTATTGCTATTTTTTGTTTCTTTTGTTTTTAGATGATCCACTTACTCCGAAAGACTACTTTCATTGGCTTTTATGAAGGTTGATCTAAGATAATTAAGAGCTTTGTTGGCATACTGCAGATGACACAAAAAAGAAAAGTGTCTTGGCCAAGAAAACATTCACTTCTTACTTCTTAATCTAAACCTCACAGAGGTAAAGGAAGTTATTTGTGATAGATAGTAATCTTGAGGTAAAATTCTATTAGTGACATGGAATCTAATAGAAGAAGAGCTGTATCATGTAAGAATTTTTCACAGTGCTTCTAGTTTTACCTTTAGCAGTAGAAGAGCTGTTTCCACAATTTCACCTGAATTTTGACCATATAGAAAGCTGTTTCCACAATTTCACCTGAATTTTGACCAAAATAAATGTATTCAGTTGCATTGCAAATGCTGGTAGATTTACAAAATAAGATGTATAACAGATACATTTTTTTTTCCTCTTTAGCTAATTCTAGAGTAGCAACAATATATATGCTGACACTAAGGAAACACTAAAAATGCACCCTTCTACACCGTCTTATCAAAGATCTATGCTATAACATTTTCTCCTGGAGGATTAACAGCAGTTGGCTTCCTTTAATTACAGAACAGTGATCTCAATGTCCCTATGCATGCACCTCTGTCTAACCTTTCATAACTACCACATGGAAATTTTCTATATGACAGTTAGTTTTCTTTTCATGCCCATATCTGCTACCAGAATTGTAACAGTTTGTACCAATTTTGGAGTTAAATTCTTTATTACAAATCTGTTACTTTCAATTAGAGACTTATGCTACCAGGAAATGAGACAGTCCCCACTAGTTGTGTGTTCAGTGAATTAAACCACGGAGTAAGATCCTTCCCAAGTGCTCTTTAGCCTAATTAATATATGTATCACACCCAGGAAAAAAAAAAAAGAATAATTTTAATTGAGTGTGCTTATTCCTTCCTAACCTTTGCACTCTGACAGAGCATTCACCTTGGAGGAGAAAGACATTTAAAATGCTCTCAGACAGACAGAAAATTCAACCTAACTCTGCCCCACTTGGGTGAGTGATCTTAGGTGAGTTGTATTTCTGCATCAAAGTAGACATGGACATTACCTCTCATTTCTATATGATTCTGATAGGCCCTCACAATTTTCTAACTTCCGAAGCAGATATCCTAAGTACAACTGCAGACCACAAGACTAAAATCCTATGTCATGTAAATGTCATGTACTATGTCATGTCATGTACTATGTCAAGTAAAACTCAATACCACTCTTCTTAGGATTTTTTATTGACTGCTGAGATGCACAGTGTTCATATTTGTTCAGAAATATTTTGCACAGATATATTCCCCAGGGAAGGGTTAAATAAAATCTTCTGTAAGCAGAAGAAACCACTTCTTCCTTTGGGACATAGACTTCCAAGATAGGACTGGAAGAGAAAGAAACAGAAGAGAGTGTCATAGCAAGCCCCTGAGAAGCAGCAAATAGCCAGTCGGCCTAAAAGGATGCTGAAAACAAGTAATGACTAAAAGGAATGGCACAGAGCTTATTAAAATCCTGAAAGCTGCTGAGCTGACTTAAACCTCCCTCCTTGCAAAGGCCTGGGGAGAAAGGATAGATGTTTGCATAGTCTCTACTTCTATTCTGTCTGACCCAGTCAGAGGATTTTCTGTATTTAAAAAGCAGAGTTATCTTGTTTACATCCTAATAAAACCTAGCTTTTGAGCCTAAAACCCTTTTTTGAATTTACTTCGGAGAAACACCCAAGTCTAGGCAAATCCACCTCTGTGATCTGACAGATTCAGGGTCCTGAAGGAGGTATCTATTCTAGCTCCCCACCTAGAATACTATTATTTTTGTCTCTTTTTTATTTTAGTGTTGTTTAGGACGTCTTGACAGCTGATTTGAGGTTGTGGATTTGTCTAGGCAGGGAAGAGAAAATAGGGCATAACAACACAAGCAGTACACAGGAGGATCGACTTACAAGCACTGTGGTTTGACTTAAACAAGGCTGACGTTTAAAGAGAACAGCTACTGGCACGAATACCGTGTTCATGGCAAGAAGGTAGAAAAGATGACCATGAAAAATGAAACAGATACTCATTTTCACCAGAGTGCCTTTATTAATGGATAGATTTTGCCACTCTTATCATGCAGGTTCTGATAACCACAAAAAAATTGCTCTTGGCTTTGTGGGCATTTTGTACAGCAGGTTTTTACTCAAAACAAGTCTCTAAAATGAATGCCCAGCTTCCTGAATACCATTAATATTTAATCTATTTAGTATAGGTGCCACATTCTCTTCACTTGCTAATTGAAAGCTGCAGTATCTAGCATATCCCATCAACTCATTTAAGGAAAGGGGGCGGGAGCAGTAACACCAATTCTTAACTAATACAATTTAAGCTCTGTGTTGCCACAGTTACAGTATCATCAATCCTGAGCTACCTGCTAGTGCTACATTATTCACACAGAGGTTTTACTCTGCACTTCCATTAAATACGCAGAACAGGCTACCGACTGCAACGTATTTATACGCCCACAGACCCTCTAGCATCCCTTTCTTTGGCTAGACTTGAATTTTAAGTCAAAATCAGAAATCTGTAACAATTACATTATCAATCATTAACATACTGAAACAATTCCTACTACTGCGTTGAAAAAAAAAAGAAAAAAAAAAGCCCATCTAGTTAATTTTAAGATTCAGTTCAATGACTTATTAAAAGGTTCGTATAATTTGGCTGCTGGTGATAACATGCTACTGAATTTGATGACACTAGAGGTCTCTTACTGTCCTATGTTCTAATAGAATGAAAAGAGTTGAGAGTTGATAAAGAATCAAAATGTATACATCAGGGAGTTCTGAATTATAAATGTTGTATGGTTTCCAGACAAAGAAATACGGTGTATACTAAATGGAAATGATGGAAAAACCTCTTTGGGATATTCCACAGATACCACAAGACAAAAAAGATTTATTTTTATAAGTTTTTATGCCGTTATAGGCTCAAAATTCAGAGAAAAGAGAGAGAAAAGGAGGTGGGAAATGGGGAGAGGAGAAAAAAAAATCTCATTTCCAAAATGAATGCCTTTGATTGCACAAGTTCAATGACTTTTTAAAAAAATCTTTTTGATTATTTTTTAACTAAGTCTGCACTGCAGAAAAAAAAATGGAAGAGAAATACAGAAATCTCAATTTCATGACAGAGTCCTTATTCAGCTGGAAAAAAAAATCTTTACTTTAAAGTAAAATAATATTCCCCTTGGAGACATAGCTGAAGTTTTATATTTCTGTGATGCACACCATGGCCACATCAGTCACCATGCTCCAAACTGATCACATCATCCATTTTTTTTAAAGCTATATATCAGCCTTATTCTCTATTTCTTGCACCTGTTTTCATTTATTTACACATTGCCAATAGGTTACAAAAAACTAACAAATGAAAATATCACTCTTATGGAGGTTCCATTTTGCATGTACCTTGAGCACCACACACACACACAAACCTGCTAAGGCAAAGCAGAATCTACTCATAATATTTTCAAAATTCGTGGCTGCTTGACGTTTTACGCACTTAATTACTCTCACACCTATGTTTCAGGCGTTTATGCTTTATACAAAGTCTGACCAGCTAAAAATGGTAGCATTTTGCAGCCTCTTCATAATCTCTAGGTTGAATTTTCATCTGTAGTAGTTGAGCCTTAGAGAGCCTTTCTGCTACTGAGAAAGAAGGCAAGTAATATTCCAGTGCTCATTTCTGGTTCCCTGACCTTGGAATTGGCCACTCATTGGATAATGCATAGTATCTTCCAGATTGCTCTTTATATTTCTCAGATTCCTGTAGCCCCCCGATATATTATGGCATCAGAGAGAAAGGATTAAGTCATAGATAGAAAACTATGAAAATCTACACTGGTGGGAGACTTCAAAGCGAAGCAGGAATCCCTTATCTGGCTGTCTTCAAGAATAGCTGCCAGGTTCTTAAAAGTGCCAGTGATCTAAGCCAATAGATCTCTTTAAACAAGGTGTAAAGCCGTGCTAAGTAAAGGCATAAATAACATCATAAAATAAACTACTTTTCTATGCTTTCTTGAGCTTCAGAAGAATGGATGTTGACTCAATTAACATAAAACAGGAAGTTCTCTTAATCCTCTCTATATTTACTCTGAAATTATCAGGAGGCTGCAGAAGCTTTGAGAATGGAAGTCCAAAGTCAAACTGAAAAACCCACACAGTCAGAAACTGAGACACACAGTGGCCCATGCAATTAACTACTGGAGTCGGGCAAGTAGACTGATTTACAAAGGAAGCAAATCTCCAGGCTGATGCATCATCAGTCATTTTCATGCACAGTAATTGCAGCAGCAGTTGCAATTGTAATAATTACAAGGGGAACCATAACATATACATCTTGAGTTTTGTGTCACAGCCTTCCAGAGAGCTTAACAAATATTTATGAAATAAAATAGATAATGCTTGCTTATCTCTCTTCATCACTCTTAACATACACCATTTCTTTTAGTAAAATAAGTTTTCTACTTATACCTATGTAAATATGATGAACACATAAAAATTCTTTCAGTATTAGAAGGATGCCAGGGGTTAGCTGTTATAAATGACAGTGACAGGACAAGGGGTAATGGGTAAAAATTGAAACACGGGAAGTTTCATCTCCATGTGAGGAAGAACTTCTTGACTGTGGGGGTGACAGAGCCCTGGAACAGGCTGCCCAGAGAGGCTGTGGAGTCTCCTTCTCTGGAGATCTTCCAAACCTGCCTGGATGCCACCCTGTGCCACGTGCTCTGGGTGTCCCTGCTGGAGCAGGGGGGTTGGACTAGATGATCTCTAGAGGCCCCTTCCAACCTCAGCTGTTCTGTGATTCTGTGAAATAGTGCTTCCTGATGCAGGCATGTACATGCACTGCTGTTTCTGCCTTCAATCACAACTCCAGGCTCTTTCCATTATGTCAAAACAGCCTTCAGTGTAGTTTAAAGGAAGCTTAGAACCATCTTTCATTTCACACAGGCCATATAAGCTTTTAGCCTCTGCTGAAGGGATTTTGTGGCACAGTGAGCTTTAAAAAGGCCTTCTGAAATTCATCCCATTTTTCCAGGGAGCAGAGGGGGTTATTGCTAAGAGAAACTAACATTACTATCACAAAGAGTTATAACCGCTTCTGAAGCAGTATACTAAAGAGTTGAACGGATATGAACAACTGATTTATTCTGCTGTTCGAAGCAATCTCATATTTTTATGTCCAAACAGAAATGCAGAGAATGTTCAATAACATCATCCAGACTACAGTCTACAGAAGATGTCACAACAACACTGAAAGTGGATATTTCAAGGCTTATTCTCACATCTAGAAGATTTCCAGAAATAAATATCAGACCTAGGAACTATATTGTATTTCTCAGAGCCGCTGACAATACAGAATCAATTGAGTAGAAGTGGGACTGATACTCTGAATTTCTGCATTTGTACTGTTCACTGGAGTTTGGTTCAGTTATTTGGATTGGTCTGTTTCTAATACTTTTAAATTATTTTAAATCTTGACTATTACACTTCAAGAATCACAGATATCATTTTTCTTTATTTAGATATAACATAGTATTGCTGAGAGCACATTTGGAGCACTGAGTGCAATTCTGGCCTCACTGCTATTAAAAAATGACATCATTGTGCTAAAGAGAAAGGGAATAAAAATGCTGAAAGGTTTAGAAAACACGACCTATGAAGAGAGGTTAAGAGCACTGAATATTTACAGCGAAGACAAGTAAGAGGTAACAAAATAACTATCTGTAACTACCTTCCAGGAATCACTACAATGAAAAAAGAGGCTTTATTTTAATTTGTCAGTATAGGTAAAACAAGAAGTAACGTCCTGAAATTAAGAAAACGAAGGCCAAAAACACTGTGTAACAGTGAGGTCAATGAGCTAATTGAACAATCTGCCGAAGTGGCTATTATCATCAAAAACATTTACAGAATGCGATCACGAGACATTATGGTGGAACCTATCGAAAAATCATAAATGCTATCCTACAGCTGTACAAAGATTGGCCAGAAATGATACAAATGGTACAGAAATGACCCAACAGGTTATTTCTAACCCTACTATCTTTGATTTCATGATAATAAAAAAATGGTAAATCACCAGTAGCAGAAATAACAATGCAGACAGGTAGGACTTATTGTCCTTTCATAGGATACATTTATATATAAATTGTATGTTTTTAAAGAAAATAATTACCACGAATTTGAAGTCACTTCCTCCATATCAATACCATTAGGACTTGGGATGTTCCACAAGTTAAATGTGTGCCTGAAAAATACATTTATACTTATTAGCTAATGAATTACAAAGTTTGCAAAAATTGCTTATAGAAGAGTTCTTCAAAAATACTTCAGCATCAAATATTTCTGAAAATATATAAGGTTTAACATTTGCAAAACCATCAGTTGGGTTGTTCCATGTTCAAACTTATAGTGTTTTTATGCTCAATCCAAGCAATTTTACAGTTTGATGCAAAAAATGGAAAAACTTCAAATTTTTCATTTAATAAAGTTTACATATATTCTCAGAACAGTGTATATCCTAGTGTATCATGATTTTGCCTCTTTATTGTCTTTACTGCTTTTCCCTCTTTTTTTTTTTTGATTCTTTCTGGTCTTTTCTATGACTATAGGACTATCAAGCTCTATATTGAAAAAGCACATAGAAAACCAACTTCATGGGGCTAAACACAGCTTAATTTAAAGTTAATGTAAGTGTGGATTCTATTAATGGAAGATCTATGCTCTGTCAATGCATAATTCCTATGCAAATTACAAAAAAATTAGCAGCATGCTCCTTCACCATTCAAAAAGGAGCAGAAATGTAAAAATATGCTTCAACTGAAATTACTTAGAATACCCTGGGAAGAAAAAATATCTCAGTTTGCTAAATTCACATGAAATGCAGACCAGCACCTGCAAAAGGGACTCTGTGATATATTGGATCCTAACACTCTCATTCAATTTTGTTTTTTCCTCATTTGCTGACCATTAAAGCTGATTACAGTTACACACATTTGCATGAAGACATGAAATTAGCTCATAAAAGACAAGAAAAAAAAAGGGTTTTTTAAATGGTTGTTATAGATTCTTTTTAGTTCTTTTCAGCCTTCCAAGAACAATTTTCAGCATTGCCATGAAGCTTTGAAAGTTAAAATAGTCTATGCGAGAAATATAAGAGGTGAGAAACTTCTGTACATCATCTGGACACAGAACCATAGGCACTCTTCACCTAACATTTGTTTTCAGAATTGCAAATCTCATCTATTCAGCCGTATGTGTCATGTTTGACACTTAAGTGATTCTTCATTGTAAAAGTTATTTATGTCTTATTTATATTCTCAAAATAGGACTTGAGGTCATTTTTTTGGTTACACCACATCTGCCTAGTACACATAGGGGAGAAATAATCCAGTGTCCTTTGAGATTATCTCAGACCGCTATTGCCAAAATATTTAAAATTAATATTAAATAGAAAATATTTGTGATTGTAGCGTGAGCAAAAAAGAATTCAAACATAATAGAGTAATTAGACAACAATGAATAATATAGAAAATATAACCTACTCATTTGAGATAACCGGTGACTTTTTTCTTTTAAATAATAGCATAGCTGAACCCATATGCTTTATTTATGTCTCTTCATAAGAAACCCAGTTGCAACTGAAAGATATTTGATAAACGTGGGAATTCCTCCCGCCACTGCTTCATGAAAAGGAAATGAACAGTCAATGCATAACATGCTAACCTTGTAGAAAGAGCAATACTGTTTTCTTTCACTGTATATAGATTTATTTTGCATTTTATGTCTTATAAAGGTCTCCACAGTCATCTTCCGTATGTGCCTATGGGAAGCCAAAAAACCATCCTCTGTCCTGCTTCCTTCTTCCCTCCCCCTCAAAAAGCCTAAGAAAACAATATAACAAATTGACTTGAAAAAGGAGTATGAATAAATTGTCAACAAAACTAGAAGTAAGCACAATGTCAGAAGAATAATGAAAGGTGTGAATTAGTCTGGTGACAAAATTCCGTGTTTTCAGTTCTCTACCTTTCTTAATTTTAGATCTGTTGTTCAGCATGCAAAATTTTGTCAGAGATCAGATCCCAGCCCAAGGCAAATTCTACATTCTGGAAAAGTTCAAACTTTTTAGACACTTTCTAATTTGGCGTGGCGGAGCAGAGGAATGGAATTGACTTATTTTCTTTGCTAATCACTAAACAGATCCAAGAAAACTCTAGCTCCTTTAGGGTTAACACAGCAACTCAGCCTATATAATGGCTTCTTTCACTTAGCACTGTAAGGAAGTTCACATATTTTGGATGCACAGCTAATGCATAATTCTCTAAGTATGTTTTACTGTTTTATTGACTAATAGTATCGATTCATATGAGAAGATCTGTATTCCAGAGGGCACTTCCCAACTGAGAATGGGTCCACAATGCTTGGATATTTGCACCAATTAATGTTAATTACCGAATTTTTACTGCATTCAAGAACAGGCAGAATTTCATCCTTTTTCTAATTCACCAGGCTAACAGTTCTACATTATATAAATGAAGTTCAGGAAGCGAAAAAAGCTTTTCTGTAATTTACATTATTATTTCATACAAATCTGAGTAGACTCAATGGCTCATCATTCCTATTATATATACAGACATACATGTAAGAAAAGCGAGGCAGGGAGAATGAAGTGAAAGCAGCAAACTAGGTAAATATTGATTTATTTTCTGGTAAGAATGTGGCTTTGTTCCCTTCTAGTTTGCATTGCTTAGGAAGAGCTCTGCACAATTTAGCCTTTAGGAAGTCCGCCCATTTCCTTAAAATGCAATTTCTATCACTATACTTTCATTCCTGGTTCAGGCACTGATTGTTTTATCTCACCAAATGTCAGTAAAAAAGCCACAGCAAATTCTCCAGAATAATGTGCTCTCACTGTCTGCTGTGAAGAATGGAAGAAGTGTTTGAACATGTGTTTCAAACACTTATGTGCACCTATGTGTGTATGATAGTCACCTACAGGTTTGTCTTCATGAAAATTCACTAAAGGAAACCAACATAAACTATCACTGTTAAAAGATGACCCCTGCCATGTTTGCGTATTTGTCTGTTGTCTGTACAGCCACTTACTACGAGTAGCTTCAGGAAAGAAGCCAGGAGGAGGGAACTGACAATTCCTGTAAGTCACTCGACAATTACAAGCCTCCAGGAACTGTATGATGCTACTGAAGCTCCCTGCAGGTGCTACACAAACTAACAGAGACTGTTTTCCTACCCAACAGCTTTCTTACCCGCCTAATTGTAACTTCTGTATTATGGAAATGAAAAGAGGTCAAAATCTCTCTTTGCTTATACAAAGTTAATTTCAATGAACTCCATTAAATGAACAGAGTTGTTACATTTTTGCTGGGGTAAATGAAAGGAGAATTTGTCTGCCTGTGTTTTATTTTCTCCTGTTGAAGTCACTTGAAAGATTAAATGAACCAGAAAGGATGATTTGTGAAGATTTCTTCTGCACAAATGCAATCATTATTATCTGAAATATAGGAGGAAGCATTTGACTGTGACATTTCTAAATATTAGTATTTAAATATTTAATTTTATTGATCTTGTGGGCTTGAAAGTCTTTGCAAATCCAATAGCTCTCGAAGGGATTAAGCCTATTAAATCCTTGCCTCCAATGGCAGTGCATTAGGAGACTAGAACGTTTGTAAATTCCACTTACGCTAGACTTTGACTGCTCATGGCTCAGCCTTTAAATCAGCACTTTTCAGAATTATTTTTTTTTTCCAGTAAATGTTCCACTAAAACATTCTGCAAACATTTTTATTCATTAAGAAAAAAAGCTCAAAAAATGCAAGTGTAACTTATAAGCACATTTTTAAAGTTGCACTTAGAACGTTTTTCTTCTGCTGGTATTTTATAATATAAATAATTACATATTTCAAATAACTAGTTACATTTAAGAAATGGATACTTGGGAGTCATACAGAGACTGTCAGTTACTGCTTTTTGTTTGTTTTTACATATATACTTTTATCAAATACAAGACACTGTGATAATCTTCATTTATCAGGTTTATTAGAAACATGTATCATTTCATCGTGCAGTGAGGAGTGATACCTCTTCCATTAATGAAAATCATGGTTAGTAGCAATTCTGAAGCGTGCAAATATATTGACGCAGACCATAAATTAAGTATGTTCCAGAGACATTAATCACAAATAAAAATCACTCAGCAATCTACTTAAAAAATCAGATACCTGTCCTGCATATTATTACAATGTTTTTAAAGCATAAAGTTTCTCACTGTGATCAAAAAAAAAAAAAAAGCCTTTCTTTTCTTTCGGTTGATAATAGAAAATGATTGTCACAAGGGATTTTTCCTCCCACATTTTCTTAAAACAATCAAAGAATTATACTTTAATTCAAAATTAAAAAAAAAAAAAGAAAAAAGAAACCTTAGAAACAAACATCCCCAAATTCCCAAGAGAAACAGCCCTGTAAGCAATTTTGTGTCACTTCCTATCTTTGGTAACATTTCCTTTTACTTTGCTGGAGCACAGCTTCAGTTCCTTCATCATTTTTTTCTATCTCATTTCTATCTCATGATTTTCTGGGGCCAGGTTCCTACATTTTAAAGTTTGCCTCAATACTTTGATGCTTCTTTCTAGTAATATTTTTTGGCCACCTCTCTACAAACGCAGGACTATCACGCCTTCTCTTAACATGCAGTACAGATAATCACAATGAAAATTAAAAAAAAAAAAATAGTAGTTAAAAATCATTACTGAAACTTACGTGTTCATATCTCACCAGTTACACCTCTGGCATGAAATTACCATTTGGATGTGAAGCACTGTTAGGGCATTTTGCTTAACTAAGAGATGTTTAGCTGTACTATAAGTGGAAGAATTATATTGGATCTAATAAATCAGCAACTAATGACTTGCAGCAGTTGTATTATTTCTTTCCAATTGTGAATTTCCTTACTCTTTTAGAAGCAGTTTCTTCTCTAAAACATACTGAATAGTATCATATGGGTAACCTGAATAAAACTGAATAAATGTGTATGATAGAGTTCTATGAGGACTTTTTGTTATTTTGAGGACACTTTTACTGCTTTCCTGCCCCTCCTCTTTTAACCACAGCCTATTTGCCAGCTTCAGGTAAAGAATTTTATGCAACACTTAGACAGTGTTGTATTACTCTGAATTCTGATTAACCGAAAGGGTCAACTTTCATTAGAAACTGCATAAAACTCAGTCCATTAAATTGCCCATTTCAGGCTTGCAGTAATGGCTTACAGTTTTGATTAAATTAATTAGTGCACCTACTGCACTGCCAAGTTCTTTTTTTTTTTTTTTTAAAGAAACACACAGGCTTTGTCTGACATAGAAGTAATTCACGGGGAAGAAATAGTAGATATGAGAGAGTTAAATTTAATAGATTAACTAAAAACATTAATACAGTTGCTACAACAGTAAATTGTTTTATCAAAATTTCAAATTTTATATTAACTAGAATTAAAAAAAAAATCTTAAGCTCTTCCTCTTTACATACTCATTTTTAAATTGCTGACATCTGATGTTACAGCCTTTGATCACAAAAGTCACTTTAAGACAAAGCTGAAAAGAATATGCTGATTTCTTCAATCATTCATCTAGATAGCGAGAAAGCTACTGGTTTTCCAAACCCTGCTCTCAACTGAAATTGCCTTCATTTCCACTTTGGCAGTTGATAGTTTAAAGCACACACACCGTTAGATACAGCTATTGATCTATCCAGGTTGTCACCCCACACAAAATGACAAATGCATAGCATTTTGGAGAAAATCTGTAATGTCCTCTATTCCCTCATTATTCAGTCAGCCAAGGCTCTGATCACAACAAGAAGGGCAGGACTGGCTAATCCTCATGATCCTGCAAGCCACAGACCACAATCTCGGGGACACCCTGGGGCACCAAAATCACACGATCATTGTACTTACAGGCCTACATTTATTGATGAGGGGGAAACTACCTTTCAGTTAGCGCTGTGAAGAACATCGTTCGTGCTCCTGCATCATGTAACACGGTCACAGATGACTGCCCTGCATGGGAGCACTCATGGATCAGATGAAGGCTCCAGTTGGAGATGCTGCATTAATTTATTCCTATCACATGAACCCCAGTCAGCAAGCTATTGCACTGATTAATCCGAACTTCAACAGTGCACTCTTATCTCACAACCTTGGCACTAGGGGCCATGCTTCCTAAAAGGAAAACACAGACGTCTGAGAAGAGCACCAGTGTCACCAGAAATGTGTCCCAGACTTTCTCTAGTCAAAGTGCAAGGTTGGCCTCACCGCCCTCCTAGGAAGGGGCAGAAACTCAGCATCCAGGAGGTGACAGAACTGATGGTATTAATATTAGCAGAACTGCCAGTTACCAGATGGTATGATGACAGACCTCCCTCCGTTACTCCTGGCCTCCCACGGCTCTTTCCGTGCATGAGCAACATCGACTTACGGCAGTTAAAGACCCGCAACTTTTAGCTATGCACAGAGCCCAGCTTGACGAGGTGGTTGAAGTCTCTCGAAGCACAGACTCTAAACAGAGATGCCAGTGAGACCATGTGCCCTTCTCATCTTCCTTCTGTAACCCTTCCTTGCCTGTGAGCAACAGCTGCCCTCCCTCATTCAGGAGTGCTGTTAAAGTTAGCGCTGATGCTTATGCCAGCAGGCCAGTCCTCAAGGATCCCCATTTAATCCATGGGGACATAAGTTCTTCTTGGGGCAGGTTCACAGCAGGAAGTTAGTGTGAGTTCTCTGGATCTCTCAGGGCAGAAACGGAACCTTATTCTGAACATGTGAGAACAGGACCTCCTGCAACCCTGCTCTTTTTCTTCTTTTCTTTCCCCCCACTGAAGCTTCCCAGGGATTCTCATTCTGTAGTTGGCGCCACCAGTCTGTCATTGCTTGGGGCAGGAACACTGACGTTGTGCTTGTAATACCAAGCTCCATAGGAAAAACAAAATGGAAACAGAAGTCATTTTTCTTTAGAAAGAAACACAACTTCGTACATCATATTGCATTACTGCCCAGTATAACATAGAATTTCTGAACTTTCGCTTTTTTCCATTTCTTACGGTTTCTGACAGCATCTATCCCTGGCAAGAAGACGCCAAACAATTAGCAGAGTGACAGATACAGGCAGCAGTAATGCAAACTTCCTGTACAATGTCCCAGAGCAGTTCTTCAGTGTTTAAGATGTTCACTGTTGGGGAAAAATAAAATAAAATAAAATAAAATAAAATAAAATAAAATAAAATAAAATAAAATAAAATAAAATAAAATAAAATAAAATAAAATAATAAAATAAAGAGATAAAAATGAAGGTACAGAGCTGCAGTGCCGTGCGTGCACATTTGACCATACACCACACTATACCGAGTTCAGCACTACAGGAGGATGTTTATTTCCCAGAACTGAGGGGGACAGACCTCCAGATTGTAAACTTACCCCTCTGAAAATGAAACCATGATGGAGAGCAGGTCGTGGGGTTTTTGGAGTCTTTTAATATTGGATCCTGTGTTCTAATCGTTCATAAAGACACTGTAAAGATACTGTTTCATGGGTTACAATTCCTGATCCAAGATGGAGCTTTGCATTTATTATTGTGAACTTGCTAATAACAGTATCATTGGAACATTTGCTTGTCTGGGCTGCATTAAATACCATTGATTTTTCAGAGATACAAGGTTAAATTAGAGCCTCCCAATCTTTCTATTTTTCCTGTAAATTGCACTGCTGATATTCTTTTTTTTTTTTTACAATCAGTGACTTAGTAAGAAAAATAGATAGATTAAAAGAAACGAAGCAGAATTTTAAAATAAGGCCTAAAGAACCTTTTTGTATATAAATATCTGTAATCACACGTTGAGCAAAACAGCCTGGGAACTCTGGGCTGCTACAGAGGCAACAGTTTTTGATAGATAAAACTAAATCTGGCTGAAGAATTTTCAATGTGACAGTTTAAAAAATCTAGTTTTATATAAATTTAAAAGCTTTTTGTCAATTTTGACATAATTGTCAGTGAGAGAATGATGAGCGAACATTTCACTTCAGTAAGAGAGAATGAAACAAAGGCAGGTTTACTGAAACACCAATAGGCCATACTTAATATATGTTTCTGATCTCTTGGAAAGAAAAAAAAATGTAAAAGTTAATCAACATGATAAAAAACAAAAATGGAGTTTAACCTTATGCAACTAAATAACTCTATATTTTACAAAGTAACTGAATACATTTTAACATTTCCTTGTTTTTATTCTCTGAAATTACTAAAAATGTCAAATGTCAGTAATTGTTTCTATTTCAGATTAAAGAAAAATCAATTGTTAGTATTTCCCAAAGGACAGATATGAAGCCAGCTGGTCTCAAGGTAGATGTTACCAAATGTTATAGAAAGCAAGTGTGCTACTCTGTGAACTACGGAAATACAGATAGGTTTGGGTTTATTTATTTATTTATTTATCAGCAGAAGGCATACTATGACAATAAAGCAGATGTTCTTTCCTATGGAATTATAAGAGTGGAAATCTCTGTTTCTGTAAAGTGATACAGCTCCAGTAAATTCAAAAGATTGTTGGTTTTGTATCAGCAAAAAAATACAGTGTCAGAACTTTTTGTATGTTGGTGTCAAAAGGATACTTAAAAAGCATTGCAAGCACATACAAAGCAGAGCCAGAAAAAGTATCTGGTCTCATTAAAGCTTGTTTCTTTTGAGGGGGTAGGGGTGACGCGGGGGAGGGAAAAGGTTGGTGGAACATATTTGCATAAACATAAGAGATGATCCAGGCATCATAGCAATTATATTAAAAACATTCTTTAATATCATTTCTCAAAGGCAATGTTATGTTGATAGCAAGAATCTGCAAAGGTCTCTAATTTCAGGTGCATCCCCACTGAGTAGTATGGCTGTGTGACAGGCCCATAACCTAAACTCAGTCAGATCCATATCGGCCTTCCAGGCTCTGTTTCACAGAATACTGTGAAGACTCAGTGTGTTGGCAGAACATGAAATACAGGATTCGAGTCACGTTCGAATAACATCTCAGTTTTTATTCTAAAAAGAACACCTCAAATATGACCTATAATAATATTGATTATCGATTACTCTACAAAAGGCCACCTATTGTGCTAAAGATAATAAAAAGCGCTATATCAGACTTTATCACCACATCAGAACTGCAAATCAAGTGGGAACACAAATTTGGAAAAAAACAGAAGGCTATTTTCCTTTTTACACTAATTTACATAAGCAATATTATTTTTTAATTTTACCTCTGATTTTACTCCTCTAATCCTTGATCACTAACTACTTCAAAAAAAGGCAATGATTTTGATTTAAAAATCAAAATTAATCTTTATGATCATGGTTTGAAACCACTTTCATTTTATACATCTCTCAGGTTAACAAATGAGTCTCTAATATGTTAAAATTTTAACTAAACTATCATTCTTGAATATTTACAGCATGACAGAACTCATTTTATCCTCCTATCAGGTAAGAAGTAAATAATCCAGTCGCCTTGAAAAATTCTTTCAGCTTTCATACTAAAAGTATCTGACTCTCTTCTGTGTTAGATGTGTATATATATACCTATATACATACCTGTATGCATGCATATGTATATATAATTATTTAGATCATATGAAAGAGTACAAAAAGTATCTGAAATGGATCAGAACCCATCTAAACACTTCACTGGAAAACGCTGACTTGCCAGAGTGTCGGAGTACCTAGAATATACAGCACAACTATTTCCTCTATTTCTGGAGAAAAAAAAAAAAAAAGCTATGCTCATATGCAGCAGCCCATGCCCTACTCTGACAAGCAAAAGTAAATTGCCAAAATGCAAGAGGAAAAAAAGGTGTATCTAAATGAAAAATGGCCCTTCTCTCTGAAACTCTAAGCAGTGTGAAATGAAGAAGTCATAGCAGATTAAAAAACAAATGGGAAGCAGCTTTTCAGATTGCACAGAAGAAAGTTCTAAGAGAAGTTAGTGCTCCCAAGCGGTTTCAAGCTCTCAACATCATTTGTCTCACAACGGATGAAAGAATTGCAAGGACTAAGTTCTTTGCAACACTGCAGTGAGAAACAGCCAAGAAGGGATTGTCGCTGTGCCCCAGTGGCAGGCCAGCAGAAAACAGCTGGAGCAGTCCATAACGCTTGAAGACCTGACAGTGCCATGACCTGGAAAGCTGCAGTCATGGGCAATGCCACAGCCCTTTCCTGTTTCACTATTAAAAAGTGACTGACATTTACGAAAGATTTGCACATCTGAAGGCAGTCAGTTCACTGCAGCGTTTTTACCTTCTTTGGCCACAGAGCAGTCTGGCTGAACACTCCTGTTCCAGTCTCTGAAGTCAGTGTACACTTCCCAGCATCAAGTGGAAACCGCATGGAGATCACGTCAGCATACGGTATGAAAGCTCTTGCCTTTCAGCAGAACAGCCACATCGTCAGTTTAACTCCTCTTAAGAGGATGTGAACAGCTCACTAACTGTGCTATACTCACTCACTATGTTAGTCACACACGTTACTGAGGATTCAAGAGGCACAACCATGAGCACAGCCTTGAACCTCCCTCACAGGCGCAGAGATTATGGTAGAACAAATGACGGCCCCAACAACAAAACCAGCAACAAACCGAAGCAGGGAAAACTGCCACAGACTTTCTTCGAAGCAGTTTTGGGAATCTTTTCAAAGTCTGAAAGCTTATCATAACCCTTCTGTAACATCTTCATCAGAGATTTCCTGTATTTTTCAGTAAGAGATAGTTAATGGAAAGACAGAAATGGAACGTCGTAATAGTCTTGGAAGACTAATGGTAGCACTGAAAATTATCCCTTCTTAGCTACCTGTTCAGCACTGACCAGGCTGTGACATTCCTAAACCCACTAATGAAAGCTTCCTCAGCCGATGAATTCCAGTAAATCCACTGACACTCTTGAACTATATCTGAGTTTGAGCCTTCGTTAGTAGGCTTACAAATGTTGTTCCTGAAGGTTTTTGTTTTAACATCAACACTGCCACAACTCGCTATAAAATTTACTGCTTTTTTTATCCAAACGTAATTTCTTTTCAATACACTAGCATATTAAATATCTTTCTCTCTCGCTTCTTTCTTGGCTCCCTTCACCTGACTTGGTAATGTAAGATTTAGAACTAAGAATAAAACCACTTTTATGTCTCCTCCTAACCATTCTGGTTGTCTGAACAGTTTTCAAGCCAAAGATTTATGCAGCAGCAGCAAAGGAGATACAGGTGTTCAGCTATGTGATAGAAAGCCCATCTGCACACACACCGAGGAGCACAGAGGCACGATGACAGGCAGGGGAACATCTAAGCCCCATGAGATGTCCCAGAAGGGATTTCAGCCCCATGGGCTGGGGGTGACAGTCGTCACCTCGAGTGCATGGGAGAGGTGGCAGCAAAACAGGAGTGTTGGTGCTTGTTGTGTGAGTGCCAAGTGGCGATAAAGGCATTAGTAAATAAAGTAGAATAAACAGGTAAATAAAAGTACACTGGGCAGTCCCCTCGGTCTGGTTTTCACAGATCTGGGGGTAGAGCTCACCCAAGTGTTTAGCTGTGGCACTTCAAACTGAAGCTGACTCCTGTTGTTAATCAGGGCATGGTAAATGAATTATACACATACATGAATAACACCCGCGTGTGTGCATGTCTCCTTCTAAACCGAGACAGATAAGTACCCCTAGGAAGAAAGACACTACGCGAACGTGTGCGTGTATTACTTATGCATCTGTACACATCTACGTGTGTGTCTATATGCACATATATAAGTTTATATAAAACCAAAAGGCTTCTGTTTGTTTAAGCCCTCAGCTTGAAAATAACACTTTAATTCAAAAAGACAGTTACTTATGAAGGATCCATGACAATACTTCTGATTCTGTTTTCAGAACATACAGTATTTGCTTGTGCCTCAGATACCTAATTAAGCTAATATTTCCTTTTAGCTCAGCATGGTAAGCTTTTACTAAAAGTGAAGAAGTATTCTACCTCTTCTTATCAAAGTGAAAATAGCAGGCATTTGTTACTGACTGGATTTTAAAACTGTCTTTCCCGGCCAGCTAAGGTGTGTTCATTTTGAAGTAAACGAATAGTGATTAAAACCCTGAATTCCCATACTGGAGGAAATTCTAGGATTTTGAAAACATTTCAGTTCATAAGCAAAAACATAAGTGACAGAATTCCTTGTGGAAGCAAAATTCCTTTCAGAAGGAAAAAGAGCCACAATGCATTCAGGTCGAGTCTTTCTGAAAACTAAACAAAGCCTGACCCAGCTGGGACTCTGCAGGCTGCATCTAGCTCTGGTAAAAGCCTATGAAGTATTGAAGAAGAAACACAAGAATGTTTATATTCTTAAGAACATTGTTTCATGATACTACAATTGAGGTTTCTTTGTACTGGATCATACCACAGGGACACTTGGTTTAATATTCATCTTCCAACAGCTGGAATCTGCTGCTTTAGAGAAAAAGGAACAAATATAATTCTACTAATTATCTGAATCATTATTCTTCTTAGTTCATAGACTACATCTGCCTCCTGGGTCTTTTCTATACTGATCTCAATTTCTGCCAGTTGACTGAGGATTGTTATCAAAATCTTGCCCTTTTCTTCAGCTCATGTTTCTTCTTTCTTGAAGGACCAAACATAAAAATGAGTATGTTCAATATCGTTTTGGCTGCACCTGTACCAAATACATGTGGTATTCCTCAACAAACAAAACCATTTGACTCTACCAATACTGCTTTGAAACTCTCATGCCTATCATGCCTCAGAAGTCTCAGTATTTTTTTCTGATAGTTGCATCATTTCCTTAAAATAAGCAAGTAAGTCTAAGCATCAACACTCTTCTGTTTGTAGAAGGTTCCTAACTCAAAAAAAAAAACAAAATAGAACCACCTTCATTACTGCCCATAAAGATATCTAAAGCAAGTTTTTTAGGTTTTCATTAAAAAAATGTTTTCATCTGTCAGCCATGTCTTACCTTTTTATTGCCACAACCACTGCTGGTGTGGTAACTACCACTTTTTAGGCTGCATTCTGTGTTTTCTGTAGAGCAAAGCAATGTCTATTACACTTATGGGTGTCATAAAATTAATTCATGGTAGTGTGTAACAACGTGTTTATATCTTCAGCCTGTGTTTATAGTCGGTCATGAAAAGGTTCCAGCAAAAAAAGGATATAGAACAGAAGCTTCTGAGTTTGTGAACTGCTTGGCATAGTATAGTTTTCCTCTTGACCAACCAAAGTTTTAATGAACATGATTAATTTGAGTACATTAAAAAAAAGATTTAAAGTATAGCTTTCCATTGCCTTGATCAGTCTGTTACTCTGCTGTTATGCACTAGATCATTCTCCTAACCCATATCTCTAATCCTCTGTTATATACTCTAAAAATTGATATAGGTTGGGAATAATTTCTAAATTAAACATAAGACATTGGCCATACTCACAAACGTGTATTCTAGTGACGCAGTTTCAGGAAAAATTATTTGTCAGATAGACTCTTAAAAGGTATTTACATTAGCCACGATTCCAACTATTTAAACACTTTGAGAAAGATTATTGACCCGTTTGTGCTAGAGATTATCCTTTGCTGAATAGTCATCTGTTCTACACACATAAAATAAACCCAGGTCAGTCTGCAGAATTGAAGCATATACTGTTTCCAAACTCTCATTTTTAATTAATAAATAAGCAATGACTATTTAAAGGCTGTTTTAATCCATCTCCTGTCTTTAGCACCTTTCACTTGTTTTTTCTAATGTCATCATTTCTCCTTTCACATCTCTACTACAGTCTCAAGTAAGTACATACTCAGGATAACCACATCAACCCAGAGAACTGTGGCAGGCTGGTCATCCATCAAAAAAAAAAAAAAAAAAAAAAAAAGTGGATACAACAGCTTCATTAAAAATGAAATACATATGAATTAGACAGCATTTTTAAAATGCACAAGATCTCAAACATACTCTAAGTACTGGCATGAGTACTAGTAAAGAAAATGATAAATATTATGCATTGAAAGTACAAAGAAGAAAGTGAAATATTTACAAAACTTAGAGAAATCAGACCCAGGAAAGCCAAAGAGATTTGGCCAATCAACCAGAGCAGAAATACAGGACTAATTTAAAATTTGGAAACTAAATAGTAAACAGCAATAACACACTAGGCCTATCTTGAATTGGCAGAGATACATAATGTTTTACAGATTAGCTATTTTTCTCTGGAACAGGTTCAGAATTTTAGCTACAAACCTATATTATTAATATACTGTGGGAAGAATCCCTCAGCTGGAATGCCAAGTTAGCATAATCTGCCGTTCTGAATTACACTGCAGACACTGCCACTGATGAAAAGATACAGTACTCAAATGGCTGCACACTTGGTTACTCTAACAACAGGAGTGAATTCTTCTAATGGTACTGTTACTGGTGGCAACAGAAGCAGTAGTGTAGACTACTCATACATTCCCATGCACTCCTAGACTGTTCTGAATGAATTTAGAAGTAAATCCGTGTGTAAAAGTTTTCAAACTTTCTGTTAGATAACCAGATTTAGCAACGAATTTGAAAATCTTCAGCAAAATTAAGATATGTCAGGGAATACCACGCCTTCATCCTCAGTCGCCACCAAAACCAGACTCACCAGGCAGGGACCCCTGGGGTTATCTCTTTGCCTTTTCTCCTCAATAGCAGAGCATGAGCACAACGTATGGCCTGCTGTGGGGCCTGCAGCAACCACACCACCTCATCCCCACTGCATCTGGCTCATACGCTCTGTAAGTTATACGTGATTCAGGACTATTCCAGTCTGCTAACAGTTAAATTCAGCTCCACTTTGGATTTTCTTAACTAGTTTCTCAATGTTCTAGATCCTTCCTCCTTCCTCAAATCAAGCCCATTGGGTCTTAGGCTATCAGCACTGCTTGTGCTTGTGGTAGACCAGAAATGAGGTAATTGCTTTGAAATGTTGTTTCTGGTCATTTGTGCCAAACAGAC
Organism: Tinamus guttatus; assembly: GCF_000705375.1. Next base: position 25,718 of record NW_010581642.1, read on the forward strand.
TTGTTCACCCCAATCAGGAATGTGTACAAATGAACCCCATTTTACAATAAATAACTTTGAAAGAAAAGTGCTTTACTGGAAAATGTATTGAGCCAGATTTTAAATAGATTTAAGTATATTATTTTTGATATAGGTGAACACTGGAGTCTTCAGAAAATGCCTGAAGAAGAGCACTGTGGCCAACAATATCTAGAAAAAAAAAGGTTTTTGTGTATATTTGTTCCAACTGAAAGTTGGTATACTATATCAAAAATATATGAATATGAAAATATACCTTTTTATTCTCATCAACTTTTTTTGATAAACAATGACCTCATCTCAGCTATGACCACAATATTTGTTTGTGGAGGCCTTCCTTTTGCCTCCAGTCACAATAAAGCTGTATTGCTTAACTAATGGCAATATGCAGAGCTAGTATATAAAGTCCAATAGCTACAATTATTTTTATACCAACTAAGAACAGCCAGTTAGTTTGCAAATGATAGACTCACTCTACCTCACGGATGTGAGCTACTTCCAACACCACTTTAAATTACTGTTGGAGTTTAAGGACCCAGTTTTATTCTGCACCGGAGAACAGAAAATAGGATACAACATCTAGCAGCTTTGACAAAGACTTGTCTTGCAATTAAGATCACATAAAGTGGGTCCTCTAACTGGTCATACCATTCCAAAGCTTACATTTTTTTTTAATTATTTAAATATTCTCATAAATAATGTAGTGAGACTACAAGTTCTGCTGTATCTGTGCTGGAAACTCCGGGTGAAACATGCAAAATTGATTTTTAAAGTATAGCAAACATTTTGCTCATGAATGCATTTACTCCTCAGAGAATGAAAAGCAGGAAAAGAAAAAAAAAACAGTTCATTAAGTTGTCTCGCAACCAAAATCAAAAACATCTGCTAAAATCATGGGCAACCTGATGGTTAGGCACATCAAGGGAAAACAAGAATTGGATTTGCATTTCGTCTTAGGCATCTCAGACCTTATAAGAGGAATAGTGTTAAAAATACTCTTATGAATGCATACATTTGGTGTAAAATATAGGTCAAGAAAGTAATACCACTCTTAACTGATTATATTTGTTAATCTACCTTTCTATTTTTCTGTTTATTGTGTTTAGATGAAACAGTGAAAACAATACATTGATAGTCTTTAAAAACTTAGTAAAGTAACAAGTAAGTACCTTATGTACCAGAAGGCCAGAACTGTAGTGTAGAATGAATCAAAGAATTCCTCTATCTGCAGGAACTTTATACATATGTGGTAGCTAAACTCTTGACATTTATGTTTTCCATCTTCACTGAAGTAGTACAACTACAAAGCAGCTTCCCTACCCATGATACTGAAAATACCTACAAATATCCCTTGAAAACAGACTACTTGCCAGAAACAGCTCATGAAGAATGAATAACACAAAGGTATCTACTGAGTTATTATGTGACTAATTTCAAGTATAGACCCTAAACAAAAGACATCCAAAAAATTACAGGTAGAGACAACACATAAAAGCTGTGTTTAAATACTGCTATAACAGTATTTAACCATGAAAGAGAGACTGAGGAAAGGAGAGAATTTTACAACACCTAGCCAGATATCATTCCTTCTGCAGAAAAATTCCACTTTTGACACTCACTCATTCCACTTTACTAAAGAAAAAACTATTTTTCATGTTGAAGCAAACTTTGAAACTACAAGAATTTCCCTCAGATCTTCCTTCTGATGTTAATGCTAATGCAATATGTTACAGTCAGCCAGGATATAGGAAAAGAAATCTCACAGACCTAAATCCTATAAAAAGCGGCCACATTCTTCAAGCTGTGTATCTTCTAGACAAAACTGCTTTAGCACTCACCTCCTGCTTCCCTCAATGCTGCATACATGCATTCGACATACTGGACTGTAACTGTAGGCTAACTGATACGGTAAAAATGACCCCCTTCAGTATTCCTTCAGTTTTAAGCACAGTATCTTATTGTAGCATAGGCCTTTAGAAGATTTGGTAGACTCTCCTAGTTATGTATAGGACTGCTATAAAAACAGTTAATAATCATTGTCCTGTATTGTTCAAGTTGTTATTTTTACATCAAAAATGTTTTTTAATTAGTCCTTACATAGAAAATAATGAGTTCCAAAGGAAATAACATGTTCCCCATCTACCACCAAAATGTCTGAGCGAGCATTGTTTTTCTAAAGTATTCCTCAAATCAAAGCTTCACTTCTCCTGCAAAGCTCTGACTACAGCGTACACTTTAGAAGGCAGGTTATCTTGCTTTAAATTTTCATCTTAAGTTCTTAATATCAACCAGTGATCTTAAAAAAAAAATTGCATTGCTAATGTTAACTGTAGTCTAATGATATTTGTTTGCTGTAGAAAGTATTGTACATTTTTAACTTACTTTCCATGTAATTCCTTTTGTGTTTTGCATTATTGTTTTTACAGGAAGGCTGAAAATTCAGTTTACACATTTGCTATCCCACAGAAAAATGCATTTTAGCAGTCATGAGAAATTATGTCCCTGAAAAGTGACATAGAACTTTATATGAAATTTCAAGTAAGGAAATGCATGACTCCATTCTTAGCTTATTTGCTGTTTTAACTTGAGCAAAGTGGGATTCTTCTGTTTCTTCTTGCTCCTGTATTACAATACCACAGTAGTATGACTGCAGAGACTGCTCAAATCAACATATTCCCTATATGCTCTTCAGTGCCTCGAGGAATCATCCAGAGTAACAAAGCCTCAAATGAACAAATTGGGCAGAGAATAGCTAGGAAAAAGAAAATTGCAAAATATTGTAAAATTTTGAAAAGTATTTTATTGCTTAAATAAAAACACAAAGAATCAAAATTTAAAGAGAGAAAGTTCAAAATAGCTAGTTCTGAAGAGAAAAAGACTTTGTAAGTAGCTTTTCTATTACAACAAAACAAAGCAGGTCCTTACCCATAGGCTTAATCTCAGCTAAGTCAATGTCTAAATTACAGAAAACACCTATCACAGATCCCACTAGAGCTTTCACTTTCTCTCTGTAACTTGACATTCTCAGCCTCTTTCCAAACAACAATCTCTCTACTCTTCCCTACCACTCCTCATTTCACACCCTCCAGTATAACTGCTTTTCCTTAGGAGGACAAGCAGCTCTATCCAAAGGAAAACATCAGTTTGTACCAGAACTGCATTGTACACAACGTACAGAGACCAAGCAAATCAACTCCACAGTTCCTCACATCATTGTACTAATGTCTGAGAACTCTTCACGGCTGCCCTTTAACTGTAGCAGGATGCTTTAACACACAGCACATCCATCACATGCTAAGACCTCACAACCAAACATCGCGACAACAGATTTTCCCTCAGTCAACCCTCTTTACCTCCGCTGAACTAGAATCAGAAAATTTAGACAGGTTAAAGTCTCAGCATGAATATGGCTTTGCAAAAAGCACCTTTTCTCCACTGTGCTGTTTCCTGAGGCAATTAAATCAATGTGGCAGCCAGACTGTGCTAGCAAGATGCTCCCTACCCTCTGTGCTACAACAGAGGTGTTAACTGAAACATGTCTTTTGAATTGAGTTTTGAAAGAAGCAAGGCAGTTTTTTAAGCAACAACCAACCAAAAAAAAAAAAAGGTTGAAAATGAAACATAAAAATATTTTTATCATAAGAACATGGACAAAGCAGCTCAAGCATAAAATAAGAGTAACCAAGGGAAGCACTCAACATAATAATGAAAGAGCTTCCAAGAAGATATATGCAAACATAGGAGAAAATGGAAATTATTCTGAGGAATAGAATCAAAAGTGAAGAGGAAATAAATTTTCTATTAGAGACTCAAACTGTGAAACTTTCAGTTTAAGTGTTTTTTCCCTGTCAAGAGAAAAACAAGCAAAAATGTAAAATTGATTTAAAAATCTAAATAAGTAAGTACTCAAATGAGCTTTGCAGAAGAAACAGCTGGTAGCACAAAAAATAAAAAGGGGTTCTCAGATTAGGAGACAGCTGGTGCTGCCACACAACATCAAGCAGTGAGCACTACTTACAGACCTGAGAGGTGCAGATCTTTGCACTCCCCCTGGGGCTGGGGCTCTGCTGCATCTCGTATTAGTCCCAGCAGTGCCCCATGGCTGGGAGGGAGAACAGAGCAGCAGGCAAGTGATGGGAACCTGCAATCAGCTGTGATGTGCTGTGCAGGCACACACTTACTGACTTTTGCTAAAAAATGCATACTGAAACACCCTAGAAATACAACATCTCTAGGCTCATACTGTAGCACTGAAAGGCCTTCACTGGGGAGCTATTCAGACCTAGTAGCAGACTTCTATTTCAACTCATTTTGGTGGTATGGACAAAGCCGAGTGGCTCGAGCCAGCCATACAGACACTTCTGGTTCAGCTCTGGCAAGTAGCGTGTTGTGAGGCAGAGAGGAATCAGGACTGCAGCCTTCCTCCCTGCTGGCTTGTTCTCCACTGGCTTGAGAGGGTGAGGATGCAGCAGGCTGAGACACGCGGGGTTTTTTTTGCCCATGACTTGTAACAACAAAAGCTAATGCAAAAAGGTATATCCAACATACCCTCCTGTGTATATGTCACACTGAAAAGCAAAAGCTTTCTTAGGGAGGGAAAAAGAAGAAAACGGAAAAGAGTAGCAAAAAGAGGCTGAGTCACTAAAATGGGTATAGAACAGTTCAAGAAGATGCTATCCTCCAAAGGATACAGGTGCTTAAAATCTGAGTAATTTTTTTTTGAAACAAAATAAACTGATGATCAGTAACAGGGATGAGAATAGACTGCTGCTTGAGTTATCAGCAATGGGAAGCTGCACTGATCAACACTCATTAAATTATATCTTGGAAGTAATCACTGCAGAATGCATTACTGGTTGCATTTTGTAACTGTCTTTCTCCGAAACTTAAAACAGTACTATGTCAATGAAAAAAAGTCGACATAAACAGAAAAGTCGGCAGAAATTCCTTAACTGCTAACCCACTCTGTAAAATTTTGTTTTGTTCTGTTTTTAAGGTGTATTTCTTCCAAAAGCCAAACCTGAAGTCTCGCTGATTTTTCTCTCACTCTTTTTGACACAGTCCAGGCTCTCCTGACCCACAGATTTGCTCATTTAAGTTACTCTCCCAAACTTTGTCGAAGAGCCTGGAATTCTCAGAATTTGGACTTTGTTTTACTACACGGCTGACTGAAAAAGAAAACATCGAATATTTAGCTCATTCTTGTGCTCATCCTCTGCAAAGAACTAACCCTGACAAAGCAAGGACATTTTTCAAGCATAGAACATATATCCATTTTTCGTATGTGTCAGGTGTAACCAAGCTTATGTTTCACAGCAGGCATACGCAGGATTAGTTTCGGGAATATCTATATTTCTTGTACAAGCAAATTTATTGCATTTATTTATTCCTTCCATGCTCATTTTGTTTCCTCAATGCTCTTTACAATATTAGGAGGACAGACTCCTGTTCCACTGTTCTATAGTTTTTGCTAGTATCTCTTTCAACTCTACAGACCTACAAAGCATTGACATTTTTAAGAGGTTATTTTGCAGTAACCTTACTTTTCTAGTTTGGGAGTCATCTTATATTACATGGAAAATAACCTAAACAGCCTATGAAAAAGACCAACCCGCATATCCAAAGTGTATGTAGTTCAGGAGTTAGGTATGGGGACAAGAAACACCTTCTGTGTCAATACCGTAATCAATACTGATCAAATTATGTTTTAATTGAGATACAATCTGGCTCCTTGGACTGTTGAGAAATTAACAGGGAGCCTCATCCACTTTGTAATGCTAAATGAAATATGAAAGAAAGAGCAGAAAGGTGACTGCAGAATTTTAAGTTAGTTTTAGATACAAGATGTTCCTCTAAGAAAAAATCGCTTTGGACAAACATCATGATGAGTTTAAGCCATGTGCTGTGTCGCCACTCTCCTTACGCTTCATGTCAGGGCTCTATCTGATGGAACTGAGAGATTTTTGGCCATAATTTTCACTCAGACACTTAGTTGATTACCAGAAGTCACTCACTTTATCACAGGTGTGTTCTTCTAGCTGGGCAGGAGATCTTGGTCTTGGAACCACTTTGGCAATAGGGCAATGCCATTTTTGAGTCTGGTTTACCTCAAGCTTACAGTCAAAACTCATTCACCTTTGAACATACAAAACAGATTTCATTATGCTCCTCTGTCAAAATAATGGGTCTCATTATTTTTAAGCTTTTCCAAAGATACGGTGCTTGGAGAGGATACAAGGTGATCAACAGTAAAAATCTGACACTTTTAGATTGGTTTGGTCATCTAGAAGTTTTAAATCCTGCACCAAAGCTTTCCGCCCAATGTAAGAAAATCTTATACTCGCCCATCAATTCCTCAGCAGCAAAATTCATGTGGGTAGTTGACAGACTGGCAAGTCCTATCTGGGGGGGGGGGGGGGAAGGTTTTATTTTATGTGATGGGATTTCTGCTTCTTGCCAAGTCTAAGGAATAATTCACAGTGCATAAAGTTGAGCCTGTACATGTCCCTGCAGGATTTGAGCCTAAAGTTATTAGAGTAGGATGAGCTGGTACAATACTAAGGAGCTCTGTTTGTTCCTCTGATGTGCTCTAAAGTTTTTGTTTTGCTCAAGGAGCAGTAAAATACCTGGAGAATGGGATTCTGTGTTTTATTAATGTGCAATCTGAGCTCACAGCAATTTAGGAGAAGGCAGAACATAGCATAATTTCCAACATTTTGACAAGACTTGTTTAGCTCATTTCTTCATATTTTGATAAGGAAAATTATATTTTCATTACAAAATTGCCTTTGCCACAGTTTCTGTGACTGACATCTACTGCCAATGTTTCTGTAAACAATTGACATTACTTTAGCAAAATTATTTTGTGTGGTTTGGTTTCACTGATTACCCAGGGCTGAAAAGCCATCTACATGAGGCTACCCAGGAGAGGATGTAGCTGAATTTGCAATTACTCATTATATCTATTTTTTTATTTATTTATTTGTATAATTCACTGTTATGATTTAACTGACTCAATTTTAGCATTTGAAACACACTTCCTGTTTACAGTAGGGTAAATAATGTGTAAAGTTTCTTCACAGTATTGTGACATTTTTATTTTATTAATCTACTCTTCTGTTAACATAAACATAATTAATAAGAACTATCTCCGTAGGGTGTAGGCACAATTATAATTACAGGCAAGACAACTTGAACCACAAAGTATTACACTACTATGAAACAAAAATCACACAAGGTACTTGGTTAACATTTCTCTGCTGAGGGAAACAATCATGTCTATCACATTTAACTGGTCACAGCATCCTTCAAAAGCATATCTAAATTTCAGATGCAAGAGAGAGACCAAATACTAGCTCTCTCTTTGCTTAGATCCAGCTCATTCAGATACCTTCATGATGGAGCAAGCCCCTCAAGGAATACTGGTTATATGATCAGCAACTGGGATTTCTGATCCAAGGGAAACTGTAATTGATCAGTGCCTTAGATCTGACATTTCCTCCTATTCAACCGATGGCCATGAAGCTAAAAGATCAATTACACTAACTTCAAAATCCTGTTTGTTATACATCTGTGTGCAAGATTGGTGCTACTGTGCAAATAAAGCAAAGGGTCAAAATACATAAAAGAAAGGGAGAGAAAAAAAAAAAAAAGGCAGACAAGCAGTATCAGAAAAGAAGAAAGGGGAGTGTAGTGAGCCAGAAAAGAAGCAACTCAAAACTGAACACAGCAACTTTGTGTCTCATAAAAACATACTATAGAAACTTATATCTAACAAGCCATACAGCTACTGTGACCAGTTAATTTTAGTTATTTTTGACTGAAGCGTCAAATATTGATAAAGAAAGTGGGTAGGAATCATAGAATACATGCACCTGTGGAATAAACTTTTATATTCTAAACATATACGGTTATTAGTTTTGCCATCTCCACGCTCCCTCATGCCCCTCCACTTCACAGATGTGAAGCTGTGTGATTACCTGAGGTCAGACCCTGACAGCTGAACGCAGGTCACCTGAACCTGGGGTAAGTGCACTACAGAGGCCACATCCTCCGTGGTTATAAATGTTCACAGTGCAACTGACTTCAAGCTGTGAATTTGCCTTTACATGCTTTGACTTGGGCTATGTGTTAGAAACTGATTCTATGTGATATTAGCCAAGCAAGAAATATTACAGAAATAGCAGCTTTAGAGAGGACTACCAGTACCAGGCACATCTCTCCAAAGTAAAGAGGAAATCTGATAGTTACTGAAATCCAAAATCATAAAATAAAGTGTTTTGAAAACTGGCTGATGCAAGGACTGGTACACTTGTTACTATAATACCCAGTGCAACAAAACTAGAGTCCATTTAGTAGGCCATCCTGCCTGCAAAGCAAAAACAAGTATCCAAAATAAAATATGGAAAATTGTATGTAATTTTAAATCAACTGTTTCTATCAGTAGTGCTGTAACAGTTCATATAATGCAACCTGCTATGTTTTGTATTTCTACGTAGATTTCTTTTTCTTAATGAAATTCCAGAAAAATGGGGGACAAAAACCATCTCAAATTCACTTAGAATGCTAAGTTGTTTTACTTCAGCATTATTGGAACTATTAGTTAGAAATGTACTTCAATAAATGTAATGGAGGACTTTAAAGAACAGCTTTATACTTCTTCAAGATTTACAAGTCTGTCTCTGCAGGATGTCAGGTACCCTCCTGTTAGAAAAGAAAACAGACTAGTCTGAGCCATCCATCTTCATTTGAAAGGTAACAAAAACAGATCTTTCTTGCAACACAATAGTTGTTGGATTTGTCAAACGTGTAAATATAAATGAGAAATTGTTAACCAAGCCTACAATATTTTCTTTTTATTCTGTAGCATTTGTCTCAAATATGTCAGTTCTAATATCCCTGCCAGTAATTATGAAGGCCCTCAAGGCTATTTGTTAGACGCTACATGATATGTTTTACACAATAATGACTTTTGGGGATATTCATATTTTGCTTCAGAAAGGTAATAATTAGTTTTGCATAGTCTCATAACAGATCCGGTACAGGGGTCCCTCATTTATGCAAGGAGATAAAGAATGAAAGTTAAAGAAAAAATCCTTCTTACTGCTACACTTCAAGAAAACAACTAGGTTGAATGTAAAGGTCTATTCTGAGTCTGAGTCTGCTTAATGTTCAGAATTTCATTAAAATTTTATTGAACACTTCCTTGTGCTTTAAATTACATCTAGCAAATTTATAATGCATTAGGTCATTTTATGCATGGCCTATGTTGCACGTAAGGGCAATATTGTCCAGTGAGTGCTAATGCAGAATGAAAATGCAGTCATCTTTCATTACACATCCTGGGCAAAAGCCAGGTAAAAGCTACGTTTACACTGCGATTGAGAGTGACAATGCAACAACCGTAGACGCATCTGTGCCAGCTTTATGCTAGAGAACTTGCACTGTGGTTAAGTTGTATCATTAAAATATTCATTCTTCTGTTCTGTTTTCCATTAACCATTTTGAAGCTGTGTGCTGGACACCAGGGAGCACAACAGAGAAAGAACAAATGGGACTTGCTAAATGCTAATGATAGAGAATGTTTTAAATCTGTGGATCATTTCTTTGTTAAGGATCCAAAAATCAGTTTGAGGACCAACCTAGTGATCTTCTCAAGAGAAAAAAAATCCTAACACTTTTATGTAATAAAAACAAGTTTCCAAACTTTGTGTTATTAGGTTCAATGAAAGCAAATTTTACTTTCAAAAAGGTTCAAAAAATAGGTTGGTAGACAGGTACACTTTTGAAAGAAAAGTGCTTCTGCGAATTGAAAGTTCCTGAGGTATCCTCAGAAATCATCTGAAAGAAAAAGAATAACGTTTATCATAAAAAATATGCTTGGGCTCAGTTTGATACCTGAAAAATTTAGTGGTTGTTTTTAGGTCACAGTCCCTTGTGCTTTAATTGTTTTCTGTAAAGTATTCTTAACTCACAGAAGCATTAGAGGAAAACAACTAATAATTAGCAGATGCTACTGTAATGGTGATAAACTACCGATATCACTAAAGGCCTCTATATAT
>NW_010581642.1:35814-77792 GCF_000705375.1 Tinamus guttatus
GAAAGAGTAACAGAGCTATTGTGTGGTGACTTCCCATATGGATATATTGTAGTAAAGGTGCAGTAACCTTTCTCCTCAATGTGAGTGAACTATTGCATTTAAAAATACATAAATAAATAAATAAGAGCAGTTAATTTTACCATGAAATAGCTTTGTTCATCTATGTCATAATAGGTAGTTTGCTGGCCATTTCTTTGAAATGGCCTGTGATTTATTTGCTAGAAGAAATTTCTGTATACTTCTTGTGTCATAAAAACTTTTTAAAACAGTACAAGGACAATACAAATAGCAAAAAGTTACATAGACTGTAAAAACTCCAGGAAAAAAAATCTATCATCTTTCTTACATGAGAGTTTTCAAAGGATCAGAGGGAATCTCTAGTCCCTACAGTATTCTGAAGGAAAGAGACATTACTGGATGTAGAAGATGATAGAATGAAATAACCTTTTTGAAACAACATTTTTAAAGCAAAGAAATAAGAAAGAAATTAATTTATATTAATCAGAAGCATTCTACAAAACTCTCAAAATAGTATTTTGCTCTTCTACCAAATGTACTGAGGGTAACAGCAGCAGTTTGCTGCTGATGTTTGCAATTCTATAAATCCACAGTAACATGTTACATTAATTTTTATATAAGGAGCAGGGGATCATCAGAAAAAGCATTTCAATTTCATTTATGATCTTCCATCAAATTGCATTGCTCTTTTGCAAAGTCACCTTTCTATATGTGAACTCAAAGTGTAATTGTGCAAGTTAGTTCACTGACAGGATAAAGGGAATAGAAAAAGGCAGTGAGAGAAGGAAAAAGATGAGATACTGGAAACTCTTTGATGGAGCAACATCTACTTCAAAGGCAAAATGCAAATTAGTTTCATATTTATTATCATCTTCATATATACTATATATATTTAAATATACTATACATCTTCATATATGTCATATTTATCTTCATACATATTATATTCTGCTTTTAAGATAGCATGACTTAAAAACAGCTAAAAGCCCTGATGTTTTGCATAGAGAAATAGTTGCAGTAGTTTGCTGAGATTTTATCTGTGATAGGTGACATGTTCTTGAAGGTTAGGTCAGAAGAGAAAGAAAATGGATACTGTAACCATCAAAAATGACAAATACGTTTTTTACAATAATCTGAAAATGCTGAATCACCATTAGTCTTCATTTTTAAATGTAATGACTGTGTATCTTTACATTTACGAGCCTATCTGCAACAGCTAATGCTCCATGATGCTTTTAAATATATTGGCCTAAATTTATAGCATCCAGACTATTTACCTCACTGTAGATACCTATGTCTTGGCAATGCTGGCTTTTGGAAAGTACAGCAAGAGTATAAATTCATTCTTGAGACCTGTTTAATAAGGAGATAGTATTATTAATTTAACACTGGGGCCTAGTAGGCTCATTTGTTAAAATCCTCAACAAAAGAATGGTCTTAAAACAGTAGATCTCTTTCCTTTATATATCAAACATGTATCTGCCGGAAATTCTGTTCAGCAGTTGAACACTGTTAATGTCTTTAATGTCTGTAACCAGGAAGCGCAATGTTCCACATCTGGAAGTTTCACAGATCCTATGAGTCACTATATGTGTCATCACATTCGTTGAAGAAAAAGAAAAAAAAAAAAAAGAAAAGAAGGAAAAGAATAAAAAGAAGACTAAATGTGGTAAAGGGCTTGCAGAAGTGCTCATTTTTTGCTCACCTTTGGTCTTTATTTTATGAATTAGGTTATTTATGAATACTGAACTTTGTAGCTCCTATGGATCATCTCATCTCTAAACATTCCAGTTCCCAATCTAACAGCTAGCTCTTCATTCATGTCCTGATTCTTTGCAGATAACTTTAGATCATTGTCTTAAAAGCTTGGGAATGACCTCTAGGCACATACGCCAGAGGACCCTTGGCCTGTCCCTCTCAGCTCTCTGATCTGAATGGCTGGAGCATTGGTAGCAGGTCAAGAGAGGGCACCCTACCTCTCTACTCAGCTCTGGTGAGGCCACGCCTGGAGTACTGGGTGCAGTTGTGGGCTCCCCAGGACAACAGAGACGGGGAACTTCTCGAGAGGGTCCCGTGTAGAGCAACAAAGACGATTACGGGACTCAAACCTCTATCTTATGAAGAAAGACTAAGAGGGATAGGCCTGTTTAGCCTGGCAAGGAGAAGGAATCTTACCAATACATGAGGGGAGGATGGGGTCAAACTCTTCTCAGTGGTGGACAGGGACAGAACAAGGGGGAATGCATCCCAGTTGAAACACGGGAAGTTTTCTCTCCATATTAGGAATAACTTCTTGTCTGTGAGGGCGACAGAGCCCTGGAACAGGCTGCCCACAGAGGCTGTGGAGTCTCCTTCTCTGGAGATCTTCCAAACCCGCCTGGATGCCACCCTGTGCCACGTGCTCTGGGTGTCCCTGATGGAGCAGGGGGGTTGGACTAGATGATCTCTAGAGGTGCCTTCTAACCTCATCCAGCTCAACTCTGACAGGCAGAAACTATTGACACTAATCTGATATGAGAAACATTACCTGTGCTATCTAATCTCATCTTTTAATAAAAAGATTGGGATTAGCTTTCCAAGCAACAAAATATAATGCTTGGGGAAAAATGACAATGCTTGGAAGGTGAAGAAATTTCTCAAAAACTTGGTCAATAAAAAGTCTGTATTTTTTTTGTTTATATTATATATTAACTAACATCTGAAACACTTGGGTGATCTGTAAACTTGACATCATGTAGAATTTTCTAACAATTATTTTAATAAGAGTGTAACTTTTTCATCTTTTAGTTGGTCTTGGTTTTGATTTATTATCTGCTTGGCAATTAATGTTATGAATTTAGTGAGAGAGACTGGGAGGGGAGAGCTCTTTTGAACAGACACCTGGCACACATCGGTTCCTATGGTGATTACCCAGATGTGCAAACAAGTAGAGAAAAAAATAATGATTCAGTATTCCCACGATAAAAGAAACAGAATTGCCAATTGCTAAAGAGCAGAGTAACAGGAGGCAGAAGGTGGATTTTCGAGCCACAAGGAGGAACGCAGCCCTCGCGCACCTGTGAAGCACCAGAAGGCAGCCACGGGAGTCAGTGCGTGTCAGGGGAGGGAGCACCCCGCATGGACCAGCGCAGTGGATGGGAAGATGATGCCCTGCTGTGCCAGCAGCACCTCCTGCTGCAGAGGAAGGCCCCATGCAGCCACACTGTGTACAGTCTTGCTGTCCTCTTGTAGCCCAGATCTCAACCTTGCTCAGCCTTGCATGACTGTCGTGGAACATACACAGTGAAAAGAAGGGGGGAAGAACTGTACTATTTCTCCTGATCTGAAAAGCCCATACATAATTCAATGCTATGATTTTACACAGAGACAGATTCGTAACATATGTATTCTAGCAGCAGGTTGATGAAGACTGAATGTCCCAGTGACCATTGCCATACTAGCAGTACTCTCTTTCTAGTAGTACTCTTTTATTTTTAGTGGGCCTCTTTTGCTGCTTTAATCAGTATCATGTCTCATGAACTATTACATTCCTTACAAAAATACCCCCAAAAAAGAAGAAAAGGTCTTTAACATGAAACTAGATTTGTGAATCTTAACTGTTTAAGTATTTCACACTGCGCCAAGGACTATTACAATAGCATACTTCCTAGGATTAATCTAGGCTTGTTACAATGAAAGGCAATGTAACATCTCACAAAGTGTGTATTGGAGCTAATTGGACGCTAATGATGTATAGTGAAAATAATTGCTCGCAAAATAAATTCTGTGAAGAAGACTATTGTATGAAATGACACAGAAAGACCAGCTCTCGCATTCTTTCTCCCTAGTGATTCTGATACAAAGAAGGTGCATGCAAAAACACCATTAATTGTACTACAGAGAAGGCTGCAGGGCGAGATGGGCATCCCTATGCGGAGCACTGCTGGAACACACCAGCCAAACGAAGAAAGGGAAACTGAACGACTACTGTTGGAAAGTATGTAGCTCTCAAACATCAAAACACCTCATTAACATTCCTTCCCCTGAATTCTGTACACGTCTCTTGGTTGTTTTTCTTTTTTGTCTTTTATTTTCCCACAGTAGCTGACAGAACTATCCTTGATTCACCGATTTACTCTTGAGAATGACTGTCCTGCAATAATACACAGCTAAAGTTCTTAAATTATATTTATTGTTAAGGTCACCTATAATAGTTAATAAGTGTTCAAGAGAGAAGGAACTATCTTTCACTGCACAAACACTCACTTTACTGACAGTCTGATACCATCTAAGTCACACAGAGCATGTTGAGTGGCTTGACTACATGCATTAGCCTACATGACTCCTTTGTGAGTCCTTGATCCCTATTCATACAAACACTTAGCAAAAATCGTAAAAGAAACTAAACTAGGAACTAAATCAAGGGTGTATTGTCTTGTTGTTCGAGATGTTCGGTTTTGATGAGTTCTTCAATTGGACATGCAAAGCTAGAGATTTCACTATCACTCCTCTAAGGACAGCATTTTCCATCTAGAGAAGGAGAACCATACGTAAGTTAAAACAGCTTCTAAGGAGTACAAAAAAATGAGTTTCCCCTTCTTTATCAACAAAAAATACAACAGAAGCCCTTTTTGGGGTGTAAAATAAAACAGCTTAATATCTGAGTTAGTAAGACTAGAAAAGACTTGCATAAAAATATGAAGGTATCTGCATACGAACAAGTTAAACAAAATGAGACTTCAAATATACTTGTGTCTGTGCAAGATCTGGTTTTACTAGGTGGCTTCTTTTAGTTTTCCAGATATTGAAAAGAAGGAAAGGAGAAAGGAGGCAGGAGGGAGGGGACTTTGCCTCTGACACGTCAGGAGGAAGCCTTTTCTGAACATCTGCCCTTGAAACTGCACTTTGGAAATCCCACATCCCAAAACCAAAATGAAAGTTAAGGCTAAAGATGTTTCTGACCTGCAAATTCTGTTCTTTGTCCAAATCTTAAATTCTAGATTGTTCAAAACTAGGACCTGGGGCAAACATTCACTTGCAGTTAAAAAACCTGGTAACTGAATAAAAAAAAAAAAGGTATGTGTGTTCATTTTATGTTCCTTTTTTTTAAATATTAGATAAAGACAGCAGTTTACTGGAATGACACAGCTTTTTATGCATAACTCAGAAAAGTGGAAACGCAGAGTGAGAGAAGAGGACATTGCAATGACATTGATGCATTATTTTATGCTTGTCACCACTGAAGCAACTGAAGAATCACCTTCGTTTTTTGAAAAATTGTAAATGACCAATTATAGATAATGGAAGACTCTAACTTATATCTTAATCCTCAATTATTATATGTGTCAAAAGGCCACTATTTAGCACCTATATCCTGTTAAATTTGATCTGGATCTTATCCTCTCAGTGTATGTAATTGCTTTCTGTGACCATTTTAAATGACTCCTAGTCTGTGAATCTTCTCCCAGCAGAATAGCAATTATGCATTTGATTTTAATAACTGGTATAGACCCATAAGTCTCCAGGTACTTACAAATAGTTACACAGGATTTTTTACTTCATGTATGCGGATTGAAGAGTAGTATTTGAAAATCGTTATTGCTCAGGAACATAAGCTCATGCATTTTCTCTGCTCAAAGGAGTAAGAAAAAGCCAGGGGCAAACCTTACTTCTGTAATAGGATGAAGTTCACTGGCAGCAAAGTCAGCACGCAGGTAAGTATCAGGTACACAGGGAGGACGTGAACTCCCCAGAGTGACATTGATGTTTGCTCTTCTCAGAGTGCCTGCTCTGTGAAGAGAAAGCGGTTTATGGCAGTAGCCAAGGCAAAGCCAGAGGACGGTCCTGCACGAATCCTCAAATCCTTCTCTGCCACCCACCTGCCACCTCTCCTCTCCCCCCACCTTACCCTGAAGGCATTTGCAATTCTACTGCAATTACTGAGTCTAAGTCGCATAAGTAGCTTTCCCAATTAAAGCAGAGAATGTGCTATTTTCTACCTCTCCTTCTTTGTGCTGAAAGAGTAACTTACAGCAGAGGCTATCTCATTTTCAGCTTTGGAAGAGCCAGAATTTCCATAGTACAGGAGAAAGGATCAAAGTAGAAACCGCTCTCTTTCTAGGTATTTTACCCCTTCTAGCTCTTCCTTGGTCGGGAGGAAGCTTGGCAGTTGTTATCCAGAATCTAGTTCAGCAAATATGTTCTCAAGAAAGGCTCAGTTTGGTACAGCCAGCATAGCCCTCACTATCCCACTCCTAACTGCTTTGAGGGAAAATGGTTTTGCTCTACTGCGGGCTCTTCTTTTGAGCTTCAAGAAGGGTTAATGCTCTCTTTCTGCACAGTGGCCTATATTAATGTCAGTCTTTGGCTTATGGGTCCATAATAAATAAATAAATAAAAACTAAAGTGCTATGTCCTTTGAAGTCAAGTTGCCTGTAGATATATAGGTCAGAGAGAGTGAGGATGAGGGAGAAAACATCTGAAGAGACTGTGTAAAGGAGTAAAATATGCAGAGAGATGGAGTCTTCTGTGAAAATATGTGTAAAACGGGAGAAGAAACACAGAAGAAAAATATAGCACAAGGGAAACCAGGAGCAGGGAAACAACAAGTGAAAGGACAATCAGAGAAAATAACTTGACCACTTAGGAAATAAAAAGTCAAACCATCTAGGATAAAGTAATAGAGAAGCTATTACTGATTGCTATACTAACCATCTTCCAGACACACTATTCCCTTTGATATGTTAACAAAAATCCTTGCTTCTGATGTCTTAACAGAGCCCAGCCTTCCATTTTCCTTTAAAAACGAAACAAAACAAAAGGCTAGAAGAGCTATATTTAATTATATCACTGTAGAAGTCCTACTTGAAAATAAGATTTAGAATTAGGATGATTTAGTCACCACTTTGCCTACAGCATTAGCCAACGTGCAATGTTCCCCCTTTCTAACAGACAAAAAACGCTTTCCCTCTTCAAAGGGGAAGCCCATGCCAACCCCCCACTCTCCATCAGCAGATATACATGTTATAGTCAGCTGAATCCCCTCTCACTTCATCTGTGTGAAGAAGGTTTGTAACTTTTGAAGTTGGAAGTCACAAACTGGTGCTTGCCTTTCCTAGTCCAAACAGTCCCTCCATACTACATTAGATACTAGCACAAGACAGCTGCCAAAAAAATCATCCTTTTCTTGTGGCTGTGCCTGAAGCTTAGCTTTAAACATAGCTCTGCAGAATATGTATTTTTAATAGGCCCATAAAATTTCCTTTGATCTCTGTTGTTGTTGTCATGCTAAGCATCATTGGGCACTCCTAATTTGAAGCATAAAGTTGTTGTCTTTGTGATGAACTTACTTCATAAGAATTATCCTCAGTTTTTGAACCCCACTCCATTTACTTTGCTTCTCTGATTTGAACCCCACTTGTGCTAATTGGCTTGGTATTCCAATTAGCCTCTTGGGTTCTCTAGCAGTATAATTTCACTACTTTAATAGCTTTTTTCTACCTTTTCCTTTTTTTTCTCCTTTTCTGTCTTCAATTCAAATGACTTCTTCCTTGACACTTAGATTTTCTTTCCCTCTCTTTTGCACCTTCAGGTGGTTCTCCATGCTTCTCTAAATAGTTGTATAAGACACTACTTTACAATGCAAATATTCCTTGAAGGTCTCACAAAAATATCCTTAGCAACTTTCATTATAAGCCAGGGAGTTTTCAAAATAATTGCAATTATTAACATGTTTTTGTCACATTCCCTGATAAGCCTTTAAAGTGACAGTCATTTCAATTAGGGCATGAAACAGCATGAAACTGCTCACATCCAGAGGCCCCATATGCTGCAATACTTTTAGTATGGATGTTCTTTGCCCAAAGGACATAGATGTGTTGATTGAAATTTCAGCATAAATTTACTAATGATGGAGGTTATCGATTACCTAGGTACTAACTGATGCCTGTACGGGTTTCTAAAACGTTGCTGAAGCACAGAGCTTAAAATTAGCATACGAACATATCAAAACCTGTACCATCACATGAAAAATTTGGAAAGTATTAAATAACTCTGGATATGACTTTTCAGGAAAGAGCAGAAATCTCCTGGTTTAAAACTGTGACAGACCAGTCATTTTACTTTTTAAAAATGCTGCATGAATTAAACTAGTAATTACCAATAATTAAATTATTGATGATGAGGCAAATTCTTTATTTCAGCTAATTTTATTTCCTCGTGTATTCATTTTAAGAGTCTCTCACACACACTCTTTAAGAACCTTATGTGAAGATACAACATTCCCAGTAACATTCAATGCTGACCACGCTGTCCAGGAGTCTGTAAGAGGCAGAAATACTTCTCTGTCCTGCCTCAGAATCTCCTTCCTTTACACTGCTGTTACATTAGCGCCTAAAAATAGTCAAACTCTAGCTCTTCTGTTTTTAATTAATGCCTATGAATTATACCGAAGAGGATGTGAAATGTAACTCGATGAAGATTTTGTACTCAATTCTCAAAGGCACAAGACAACAGTTAAAGAAAGATACATAACTTTGCCTTCTTACTCCTTTGCTTCTTAAAGCACACTTTAAAACTCTTAAATGCCCAAATATCAGAATACTTTCAACTAACTCTGCACTTCATGTATTTGTAAGGAAAAAGTCCCAGTGCCTTACACAAAGGTTCAAGTACTTAACACCTTTGAAAAATTAAGCAGTATTACTTGGAGAGATTGAGATAGGAAAATCAATGTGCCCTCTTGCCTGTAATCCTCCTTTCTGTAAGGCATGAGAACGGGAACCTCATTTTGATTCCATCAGTGGGCAGGACACTTTTAAGTCTCTTTTTCTTGACTAAAAGCCAGCACTGAGAGGCTTTTAATACTTCCTGCTTAGTTTCTTTAAACAGGTGACATGCATTAATCATGACTATAAGTTGTGGTGTGGTACATAAATAAAACAAATACGTTAAGGTTTCTCCATCACTCCGTTTCTTCTTCCTCCTATAGACTGGCTGATTGACATGGGTTTTTTTTTGCCTTTCATTATTGTGAAGAGGCCAGTTGGGGTTCAACTATGGCAAAGTATTCTGTCTTACACAATACTGCATGGCTATATGTCTTACAGGTACAGCATGTACCTCAGCCCACCTCAGCTTTGGCTCAACTTCTATCAAAGTAGGTATCAGGTATTATTCTCTCCCCTGACACAAAGATCAGCTGCAACAGAAGGTCCTTAGTGAAAAAACAAGGCAGGAAGGGGAAACATTCAGCAGTGTATTATGCCGCTTCTCCAAAACAGGAGCTGTGTGCAGCGGCACCTCAGTACATACTGCTAACTGCAGCCTATCTACAGGAGCCCTTTCTACATCCCTGGGCAATCATGTTGTGCTACATTATTCCAGTGAAAGGAAGAAAGGCCTTTCCCCACTGACTATAAAGGGTGTAGAAGTGTATTCTTGCTTTTCCTCCTGTAGTAGAGTAAGTGTCCTGTGCTAGCCCTCCCAACACTTCAGCTCTATCATCTGTTACATGCAGCAGCAAACAGCAGTTTGGACAAGTTTAACACTGCTGCTTATGTTAAATCATTAGGTTTGCCAGAACTTGTAATGCGTCTGAAAAGCAAGACAAAGTTTTGGCATGTCCAGGTTTGTAAACATGGACTTTTGCCTACTCTAACCTGGAATCAGGCTGTCACCTCAGCTCACAGCAAAGGGCTTGGTGGAATTATAGATCTCCATCAAGTCTGACAGATTTAAATTACTGACCTAGAAAGGAAAATATTCATACTCCTTCACCAATTCCCAAAGCCATCCCATCTTCTTTATTACATTTTAATTAAATGTGATGGGAAAAGGATTTCAAGATTTGGTTCACAGCACTCCATTATGTACATTTTCTACTGTTTAAGCATGGCTGTTTTTAGACTCAGTAAAATTTACAGTTTCAAAAATTGTGTATATTTAGAAGGGCAGGCACCACATGAAAGATATGTGAATATGTATTATGAGATGTTAACAAAAGAAATGCCAGCCAGAAGAAAGAGACTCATGATGGCAGCACATAGCAGAAGACAAAAAAAGCTAAACCTGAATATGGCTAATTTAAAATGCAACTCTTTAATATAATCTGAACCTCTTAAGGAAAAGCCTACTGAAGCCTACTAAAGCTCACTTCTTTTTATTAATTCCCCCACAGATGACATCCTTCTAGATTGGTTTTCCACTAACAAAGGGTCATTGCAGCTAATTAATTCTTCATAACTTTATTTTAGCTTGTAATATTCAGTGCCTTGCTCTCTTACTTCTTTCTGCAAGCTACTAAAGAGTGAGCTATGCTGTTGGAGAATGTCAGTGTTCCTTCCTTGGAGTATTTTTAGTTTATTCTTTAATGTTTTAACACAAAGATCAAAGCAAAGTTAAAAGATCAAAGTAAGGTCATGCAGCTGAGAATATAGAAATTTGTCAAGTTCTTGACAAACACATCTTAAAATGGGCAAAGGCTAACAAATATGCCTATATGCATTGAAAATGCACCAGGTGAAAGGGAGGAAAATGAAAGCAAAGAAAACTATAACTAAAAAAAAATCAGAATAGCATTGTTCATACATAAAGCATAAGCATATTAATTAATTAGAACTAAAAAATGGCAAGTTTTTACTTGAAATTCAAGTCTTACAAATAGTAGTAAAAATAAGGAAAACTGGTGCTAGTAACATTGCAATTATTTGGCCAAGTTGTGAACAGGCAATTCTTCTAGTTCACTAAAGGTATTTCGAATCACCTCACTGAACCTTGCATCTAAGAATTTTCCATCTGCAAATATATCCAGAACTCATCATCACTGCCATGTTTCATGCAGATGAGGTATGATGTTACTTAACTCTGAGAAAGTATTTTAACTTTATGCAGCTTCTCCTTTTTCACCTCCAACTATATAATTCTTTTTCTAATTGTAACCAGATAAAATAAGCACAACATATGCATATATATGCACAAATAAACACACAAAAGATATAAGCCACTCATATGTTTGTTACACAAATATATATGTATGTAGTCCAAATATATATATCCAAATATGTTGCCCTCTAGATAATCTCCCAGACATGCTTAGAAATCTTCTATTTAATATTTCTGTTGTGCCCGCATGCAAATAGTTGGTGAAGATGATGCATTTGTGAGAATTCACAGGAAGTACTTGGCCAATGTAGCCTGGCAAATAAGGTATTTCTGCATTCTAGGAAATTCCAGTGATGAAAAATATTTCCAGGTGTAACCAAACAGTTCTTTCATCCTAAATATGTTTTCATCTTAAAACATGACAGAGTTTGTTTTGTTTCCCTTGTGTTGTTGTATTTCAGCATTTAAAAATAAAAACCATTTTGAAATGAAGCCTTGAAATGTCTTATTTTCAAAGCTCCAGATCAAAGCATTCTGACTCTTTTAAAGAAGTTGAAAGTAAGAACTGGGACCAACCCAAAGCCACAAAGATGACATGCCAAAAGTTATACGCCTAATATGCTCTATCTGTAATCAGTGCAAAGAGAGAAGCACCTCCACAGACCGTCATACGAAATGGGAAGGATGACTTACCCCATGATGGGTTGAAATAGACTCCACTGATTATAGACTACTATAAACAAAGCTAATATTCTTGATTGGATTGTTGCTGAACATGTAGATATTTAAAAATGAAGACATCAAACCATCCTTTTTCTGACAAACACAGGTTTGGTACAACCCCACCCTAGTTGACAGTAAAATGGTTTGATTTTATATTCCCAAATTAGACTTCTTCCTCCAAACAATCCAAAACACTTAGTCACTCTTGCAAAGGATGACGTCTGATTCTTAGTTTGCATGTTGCTGCAAACGTTGGAGCTTACCTTTGAAAAGACTGTGGGTGGAAGCTGGGGGAAGAAGAGGGCCATTCTGCTGTGGGAGCGCCCGAGCACAAGAGCTGCAGCGAAGCCGTTGGCATCTGTAGCCCTGGGAAAGGCACCAGGGAACGGACAGGCTCCTGTCTTCGAGGCAGGTCACCGAGACAAAGCAAGGAGAAACTCTGCAGAGGCCAAATGGGACCCTGCAGAGTTTGTTCCAACTCAAAGCCGCTGAACTGATAAAAAATAAGCTGAGAAGTGGGGGTCTGTCTGCAAATGACAGAGTGATCAGAAGAAGAGCATCACACAAAACTTTATCATTTCTATTCTACCCGAGTAGACCTTGCGAAAAAGTACTAGACAAAATCAGTGTTTTGACTGACTTCTTAGGGTTCCATCACAATATATCTCAACATAGTAATTTCATTACATAGTGTAAGGAACTAAAGCTCTATCTACACTGACGATCCTTATTTAGAAGTCCTGAACTTCTCATGAATCAAGAAAATGAAATATATGCAATATAATTAAAGGAAATATTGACCATTTACTTCTAAATAATTTCACGTATATAACACCTTATTCACAAATAATAAAAATGGGTGATCCTGTGTCATAAGTGTATTGATTAAAATTTTCTATTCACTTCTTAGTTTATTGAAAATGCTGTACTAAATACAACAAGGTGCTCTCTTCAGATTGCTATTTTTAATTTCAAGTTGCCATACTACAGTATCATCCTGCTTAGAGTTGGATGTTTTTGTGCTGGATAAAAATAAATGGCATGTATAATAAACTGTTTAAATTCCAGTGGAAAAAGAAATGAAGTTAAGAGGAATATATGAAGGAATACACCTGAGAAAAAGCTGGCACATTTTTCTTAATTATGTAAATTGTTGAGGGAAGGGAATGAAGGAAGAGAGGGTTTTCTATTTATTTGTTGGATAAATGGAAGAGTGGGCAGTATTTTTATTGAGGTGGTGTTTTTATTTCTCACTGTAGCAATAGGAAAAAGAAGGTTGAGGAAGAAACTTAACTATTATTTATAACCTATTCACTACAGTGGAAAGGGTATTTGAATGGTTCTCTGTTTGGTTATAACCCTAGCAGAAGTGACGTGAAGGAAGAAATGAGGAAAATTATGTTTATGCCTGATTAGATTTTATGATGATATATTGGGCTGAATTATGGAAAAGGAAAAAGACATAAGAGGGAAATGGGCAAGAAGTAAAGACGAAAAATGCTGAAAGAGCAGAAGCAGGGTCAGTATCACGAAAAGCTGTAAAATCAGGCAGGGAGGGTGGAACTAAGTTATAAAAGCCCTAAGCACAGAGACAGCCTGCCCGCTCCACGGAGCAAGCGGAGAAGAGAGGCTCAGTGAGTTGTACCATGTTCCCAGAGAAACGAGCCCGGGACGGCTCTACCAGTCCCATCCTGCAGCGGCTCCGGAGCAGCAAGGCTGCTGCAGGCAAGGCCAGAGAGCGCGTCACAGCAAATGCAGGCAATAATAAAAGCTCGCACAAATGTTTTAACTGTGTGAATAGGGGAGATAGATAGGCAAGGTTTGAGAAAACCTCGGTAAACGCAGCCCGCTAGAGACAGCAGGAGTCTAGACTTTGACATCAGCAAAGTCCTTTGGAGAGAAGCAGTGTTGCTGCCTAGTAGGACAGAAAAAGAAGCAGGGAAATGTTTTCAAAGACAAGATCAAGAGCTGAATTTTGGCCGTAATGATTTTGAAATGACAAGCCGACAGTCCCATTTGTGAAAAGCAGGCCAAGAGCCTTGAGTAGATGAAAGGAGATAGATGCTCAACAGAAAAACAGATTTGTGAGTTATTTGGGTAACTTTTCAATACCGTTTGAAAGCCACACTTGCAAACTGATGGACTGCAATTTGACTATACTCTAGAGGATAAAATAATCAAGAAAAGGTCTTGAAAACTATATAAAAAAAAGCACATGAATTTCAAGGTGTTGCTGCAACAAGGAATTCAATGTTATCAGTAAGGCAACTTATCACTTCTGGAACATCTAATTACATTAATAGTCGTTTTTGTGGGGAGTTGTTCAGAACACCCAGCTGGATCCCACAATACATTCTGCGTTATGCTTTAAATTTAAACAAATTCTGCAAAAAAAAATCCTTTGTTTTGTTTTGCTTTTTTCACCATTTCCATTTCTGCACTTTATTGGAAGGCAGGAAAGTAGTTTACCTGTGAAAAATATTTATAGCTAAAATACATATTCACAATGCAATATTTTAATAGGGAGGCAGATATTGTTATCCTGCCACTAACAAAACAAGGGAATCTAATTAGAAAAGAAGATGAAAATGTGTGAATTGACACAAACTTGTTTCCTGCACAGTACCGTAACAGATTCAAGAGCCACCAGAGATCAAGAAAATGGGAGGGGTAAGAATGGAATTCTGCTGGAGAGAATCTCACTTGCTGGAATTGTTGAACATAGAGGGGAAAAAAAAAGAGAGAAAAAAAGAAAAAAAAAAGATTTTGTTTTTTAAGGAACATTATCTTCCATACATTTGCAACAATCTCAAGCTTCCTTGCATTTTGTGTTCACTTTTTAAATTCACTTCATAAAAACAGAGAAACTCTCCAGGTTCATGGCTCTTCTATCTTCCGCTTTTCCTTCTGTCTCATACAGAGAAAAAAGCCAAGCATCTGGTTTTGTAATTTGGAGTTGTGCCCTTGGCTCTCAATAAATTCACCATATGATCAAATCCATTTGCACCTGTGCAAACTGGTAGTCTCTAGCCAACTTTATTTTTTCAGCGGATTCTGCTAGATTTAGCTAAACCTTGGAAGGTTGAATCCAAAATAAAACAAAAATAAGCAGTCTAAATATTGACTCATGCATTTCAATTAGTTATTTTTTATGCATTTACATTTTTGTAAACAACAAAAAAAAATGTAATGAGGGAACAGGGCACACTGCTAACGCATTCCTGTTTTCACAACCGGAAGATGTGAAAAAGGAGGGTGTTCCTATCACAAATCATAAACACCACACCTTTGCTACTAATTTCACAAATCTGTAAGAATATGACCCAAAGCAGTATCGCCCTTATTGCCAAAGCAATGTCTCACAGAGACTTCGGCTATTTTTGCTTGAAGTTAAACTCCATCAGGCAAGTAGGACATCCAAGACAGCATTAAGGATCATTAATATTAATAAATCAAAAGGATTACTGTTATCACAACTGCATATCAAGATTATAGACATTATAAGCCACATTCAGGGCTTTGTTTTTGTTTGACTGCTTTTTTCTTAGTGAAACAATCTTTTGTCTTCATATTTTCTTATATGAAAAATCCATTTCTCTGTCGCTTTTTCAACCAAATTAACTGTTTATTGTTGCGCTCAAAAATTACTGCATATTTTTCACACAATACATTACTATCTGTGGACTTCTATTAAAGGGGCATTCTGTATAAACCTTATTTACTTGCACAATTGACATTTCAAAGCATAATGAAAATGGCTCAATCCAAGAACCAATTTCACGTAAAGTGAGGATTTCCATCATCTCTCTTACTTTAAACTTAGTAGCACTAGGTAAAATATACTTAACATTTTTTTTTCTTTTCTTGATACAATGCTAGACTAACAGAACGCATATACTGCAGAAAATAAAAATTTCCATTCTTCCTGTTGGTCTAGGCTGGTTGAGGCAAATCCTCAATCCCTTCACAGTAGCCCACAAGGCAAACAAGCATTTTGAGCACTGTTTATGGTATCTCCACATCTTTAGAAACCATAAGCAACCAAAGCATTTGTTCAGAATAACGCACCCAAGCAGCTTCTATAAAATTTAAAATGCTTAAGAAGTTGCCTTTTTTTTTTTTTTTCCCAGCTGCCTGGCAGCCTATCCATTCTTAGAATAAAAAAAAAAAAACATGCAGAAATGCAGAAAGGAAAACAGTTATTTCAACTTACTGCAAATCACACACTCTGTGCTACCAGCCTCTTCCCCACTGGGTTACAGTAGCTGTCTCAAATTTTTTTCAGACTGATTAAGGAATAGCTGCCTGTCCATGGCCATAATGCTAATGTATTTTATTTCAAGCCAGAAGTTGTGAATTGTCAGCTTGTTAGGAGGATTACCTGAGTTTGCATATGAATATTAATATGATATCTGAGCTTCAAATATTCATGTTCTTTTTTTTGTAAAGCTTCAGTCATTTAATCGGAAAGCAGGCAAGACCACGGTGGGAGTCTATTACAAACTGTGAATAATGAACTTCAGGTAGTTGAAGATATCTTCAAAGTGAACGTATCAAACAACTTCTAGCCTACCATATGTTTGTACCTAGTGTTCAATAAACAATTGCAAAATAACAACAATCTGAAGCTACTTACAGTTAATTCACAAGAATAAAAGCTCTGAACTGTTTGCCAGCTCCAGCTATGAAGAAACATCTGATGGACAAAAAAAAAAAAAAAAAAAAGCGAGTGCTTTTGCAATAAAGATTTCACTGACACAGTCAGTGAGTAGGTCCAGGTTCTTTTTTTATGTCTGGCAACAGACAACAACTGCAGCTATTTCATCAAAGATTACCAACACTTTTGGAAATCAAGAAACAAAAACAAAAACAACACTAGTTAGTGTAATAAATCTGTCATTCTTCTGTCTCCGGATGCTCATTTTACAACAGCGGAATCCAGGTTCCCCAAATACAGAACATTCACCGCACCTGAGTTCATAACAGGATTCATCGCGGTGCAGAAGCTTCGCCACACCAAATTCCTCCCTGACCCACGGAACTAATCAAGGCCTGGCTTCACCAACGCGAGTCCTTTATCCTTCTAGCTCCCCTGCAACCCCACCGCTCTGCCTTGCCCTCTCGTGCCCCCGTAGATCTGCCGGAGCTGCTCCGCAGCTGCCCCGCATGGACGAGTGACACCATGCGCTGCGGCTGATGCGGCCTGTGCGCGCTCCGGCCAGGCAGCCAGCGTGCCTGTGTGCTGGCAGGCCTAACAGCTGGCCAAACAAAACTGATAATTGCTGATCTCATGAAACTTGTCACATTTTAATTATCTCCACGACCTTTAATCCTCTGCAAAATTGGCCGAGGTTTATTACAAACGCGCAGAAAACTTCTTGGAGAAGGTCAAACCATGTGATGGTAGCATGGCCTTGTTGCCTAGAAGTTCTATGGCGTATGATGTGACCTCAGTTTGATGACATCTTGTCAGAAAAGGAAGGAAGGTCAAGGTCAATTCAAGGTCAGAATAAGCTTTTGAGGCAAGACAAGACATCAGCGTCAGAGCTCAGTGTGACATACAAGTCAAATCTTAGAGGAGAAAGGAAAAGGCTCCAGTGCTCTGTGTTGCTGACACAGAATTATTTTCTGGGATCCAATTAACCGTGTATCAGTAGAATAACCATAGGAAATAACGAGACTGAACATAAGCAAGTACATGTAAAGGCAAGCCAGAGTCATTTTAGTATGAAATTAGGACTCAGAATCAGTGACTGGTATTCAAATTTGGGGGTAACCCTGCCTGTCATCAGCTGTGCTGAAATCCCACTGCTTGAGAAATGGTGCATGTTCTGGAAACACAGGGAGCAGGAGGAGAAGGAGGAGTTGAAGAGCAGCAGATAGATAGCTTATCTTCATAGGAATTCTTGTTGCAAAAGAAAATTTTGCAAAAAGTCAGTCAATCTATACCAAGTTCTTTTGGTGGCTTTTCAGGTATGGAAAAATAACTTAGCAAGAACAGAAAAGCACATATTAATTGAAATAAAATTGATATCGAGCTCAACAAAGCAAAACGTTGGCTGAAATGTGTGTATGAATTATTTGTCAAATAATACTGAATTATGAACATATTCATAAAAATCAAAGATCTATAGAAATTTGTGATGAAAATGCTGTTAAAAAGTCCCTTAAGAATAGTTCACCCATCTGCAAGCCTGAAAAGAATGTCAGAAAATCATAGTTCTACTCAAAAAATTAATAACATAGTATTGCTGAAGTATAATTATTTAAGAACGTGAAAATCAACATATGGCACTTTTATTGTAGGCAGCTTGGCTTCACCTTTTTATACTGACATTGAACCTGCTACAGTATAAGTAATAGTCACCTCAAAGCCCTCAAAAAATCAAGTATTCCCTACTATTTTTGTCATGTCTCTCATTTTTAGTTTTTTGTCACACATTCTAAAGGTCTATGCCACACATTTTGGCTCTTCAGATTCAGAATTATGCTTCCCAAAAATCAATGCAAGAGGAATCTCTATCCCTTTTTCATTAATCCTCAGAAGATTTATTGGTAAGAACCTATCTCTTTGTGTCCTACGTTGGTCTTACCCCCCTGGGAGAAAAGCAAGCATGATAGCCTGAAATCAGGGACATAAAAATACAGCAGAGGCGAACTTCTCTGATCATTTAAAGTGGCTCAGAAGGGGGGTGTTCTTTCACACTGTCTAACAAATATCAAAGTAAACTTGGATGTAACACATTTTTCAGTGGCGAACATGTGAAAACGGCATGTTCTGCCTGAGACAGGCGCCACGCATCATTATGACTCACTCCTTCTCCTGCCTCCTCAAAAGAATGGGTAAATACACAGGCTTTTCAAAGAGCTCCGGTGAGAGGGTTTTAACTACAATATTGCTCACAGAACTGTTTAAATGTAGGTCCAAGAGAAAAAAAAAAAAAGCCATTGTCCTGTTGTTAATTTATCAAGTCCAGTGATCTTGCCTAAAGAGCGTATGCGATCCCAGACAGAACCATACAATACATAAAACGAGATAAATAAATTCACTAAGCTAGATAAAAACCCCAACCAGCTTGAGCACTACATTAAGGAACTCAGACCTTTCAAATCACTGCTGGGCTGTGGATACTGGGATCATAAATACTACAGCTGGCTTATGAAATGCAGAAAGGCTTAACTGTGCCAGGTCTGCACATTTCTTCCTCTTATGACTCCTCGGAAGATTAAAAAGTGTGGTTAATGAAGCTACATTTCACGTCAATATCAATGTAATATGTGCCTACATACTTTCTAAATTGAGGATTTTGCAAAGGAAAGATGTAGCTGAAAGACACAAACAACAAACTGTATTTTCACCTACAGGAAAATCTTACCTAGAACAAAATGAGATACTTGGTATGTCTTCTTTTTTTTACATGCTTCCTTTGCTACACGCTTAGCAAAAGCCACTGGAAACAGCTCTGCAGCTTTTCCTATCAGCCAGAAACCTGCCTTTACAAGAAGTAAATGAGCCAAGTGAATATAAACAAAACAAATGTAAAATAAAATCCATGAAATCAAATAAAATCAAATTAACATTACTATAAACTAAGATATAAAACCTGTTTTAATATTCTGAAAGAATATAATTCATACATCTAAGAAATTCTGAATAAATTCTAGGAACACAAATCCTCTTTAGTGACTAAAATTCTCTTCCAGGTTTTCTGCTTTGTATTATTTTTTCTCAGGCACAGAGAAAACTAATGTTTCTCAGGTTTTATTAGTTAAAATCCCTAATGGACATTCTAAACTTACGCTCTTGGTGTTTTAAACTGAAATGCAAAAACACTAGGTACCATCTCACCATTGTGAGAACAAGGATACTGCAATCAAGAAGTAGAGAACACATGTTTTTCTCTGTTTTTCAGCTTTTTAAAGGCTGTGCAGAAAAAAGAAAACCTTGTTTTCTTGCATTCCGTATCAGATCTGTATGAGGCAGAACGACTCTGCTCCCTTTGGCTGTGTCTTTATGAAGAATCATTTCTTGTCACTTTATATTCATGAGGTAATCCAATTTAATGCATGTTTTTATCAGATGTCTAGGAGGTGCAGGCAAGCGGATCACTGTCTAGGTCATTTGTGTAAGAAGCACTTTAAAGTACAGAACAGTTAACTGGAGGATAAAATAAAATATTCATAATTTTAAAGCTAGATCTAAATTAAACAGCCTTTTATTGTTGTTGTTTCATAGCATAACAAAACAAAAAAAAATCTTTAAAAGGAATTTGAAAACACTATAGCAGTTCTTCCTACTTCTGCTAAATTCTCTGTTATGACAAATTTTTCAAACATGAATAAATCCTTGCACCTAATTTCTTCGGGACGAAAACAATAGCATGAGTTAACACTCATGACCTAAAGGGGAAGATCACATGCCAATTCACACGGGCTGAGCTCCAGAAATTCCACTACAGTATTGCTGCTATCAGAAGATACGAACTCCCTCTGGTGTCATCTCCCATGAGCCTCTCCTTTCTAGTTGGTTCTTCTCGGGCCTTCTCATGATTTTCACTCTTTTTCATAGTTTGGATCGATTGTATTGGTGGAACAAACATATTAGGATATTCTATTTGGAATGTGTTTTGCCCTGATTTTGCTGTTGGCAATGCTCATTAAAAAAAAAGGAATCTGCCTTCTTTATTTACTTAACAGATAAGTAGCACTAGTCGTGGTAGAAGTGTTAAATGTCAAAATGTACTTCTCCATTTAAGTTTCACAGTATAAGGCTCCCTATAACTATAATAATGATAAGCTATGTATTATATACCATTTACACACCCACCCCTATATAAATGCACTGGTATTCTGTATTCCCTATTTTATTGTTTCTAATTGCCTATTATCATCTTCTCCATGCCTGTGGAAAGGAGAATTAAAATGTCATTTTTCCAGAAAGGTGTAATTTGGATAAGGTCCAGGAGAAGAGAAACTCAGGTGTTACATCTTCTAGAGTACAAATTGTTTTCCACTTGTTTTCTCAGGTTATTCACTATAATTTTGTAGGAAAATACACACATTTGACCATTTGAAATTGATAATACTATGACAATTTCAACTTATGTATTTAATGCATCTTTTAGTTTCATGAAATCTAGCTCTACAAAAAATGATATATAATGTACATCCAAATATTGAAATGTTATGCTGCCATGTTCATATTTCCTTTTCCATTCCTCAGTGATATATCTACATGTTAACACTAATAATTTTCTGCACAAATCAGCCGCATGAGATTTTAGGTTTTTTGTTGATTTTACCTCCCTCCCTCCACATCCTTATCCCTTGCACTACACAAATAACGTGTGAATCTCATCTTCTTCATACGAAACACCATTTCTGTATTCTTCCATTTTATCTAGCAAGCACATGCTGCCTGTATCCAGGATTAGCTGGAAGCTGTGCAATACAGTTCACGGTGAACTCAACCCACGGTAGCAGTGTTAAGCCTGCCTCTCATTTACATTTATTAGCTTCTGCTTGCCACTGTGCTATTTAATGAACCTTGCAATACTGCAAGGCACCTTTTCCGGGTTTTAGGTGGCCCGGACCATGGGTTACAATTATTGATGGTATAAGAGTCTTTAGTAGGCCTAATAAGAAACCCATGGCATTTAGGGGCCTGTACCCGCAGCCCAGTAAGCTGGCAAAATTCTTCAACCACTTCGATATTTTGTCTCCTACCGTCCCAAGAGTCACTGAGTAGCGCCAAATCGTCGGCGAACGCCAATGATGTCACCACCTGGTCACCGTACTTAAAGCCCACTCCTCTACTTTCCAGACCACACAACAAAGGATCTAAAGCCAAATTGAAGAGCACTGGGGACAGTCGATCACCCTGCTTCACTCCCCCGAGGATCAATACAGTTCACGGTGAACTCAACCCACGGTAGCAGTGTTAAGCCTGCCTCTCATTTACATTTATTAGCTTCTGCTTGCCACTGTGCTAAGTACATTTCATGCAACTCACTCTCAACCCAGCCCACAGTCAGAGCAAGCTTGGGTTTGCCTGAAAAACTGCACATAGACAATAGCCTAGGTCATGTTTTAGTGGCAACAAATTAAAACTCCAGAAATCGTGTAACTCATGGTGATCAAGAGGTTCTAAAGCCAAAGAGGAAATAATCAGGAATCCTATTTCCTTATTTTTAATATCTCATTAATGTAAATCAGTTCATGATTATGTGGGGGTTTATTGCCTTTTTGTAAGCACTGTAAGAATATCAGTCATTGTTAAACAAAGGCAAAATCATTGTTATTGAAAGTAAAACAAACAAACAAAGGGTTTGTAAGGTTGTAGTTTACCAATGAAAATCATTTTACTATTATTTCCAAAATTTATCACTTAACCTAGCTAGTTTGCTAACCTGAAATAGAGGGAAGTACACTAGCAGAAAACCAAACCTATATTAAAGGTGCCACATGTTTAGTACTCTTAAAAACAGCTTCTATTGCTCATTTTCCTTATTTACCAAACTGCAAAAGGCAGTTCACTGAAATCGTTTCACCAAAGCGAGTTTGCTGGCTTCTTCAGAAGTCTGCTTCCAGGTCATGAAGATTAAAATACTTTGAGGGTTGGAAATGGAAGCTAATGAAATAGCTCAATACAACTCAGAAGAAAGTGGGTTTTGTTTTTCTCAGGATTGCTACCTGTTCTATGTTAATATATTATAGTTTAGTATACATTTCATTGATAGATAAGTCTACCCACATGTCACCATGCACAGACATGAGCAGGTGCAGTCTGGGGCAGTACCAAGTTTGGGCGCAAACTCAGTGGGCTGCTGACAGAATGGCAGTATTAAGCTGAGTATGAAAATGCAGTCAGTTACACTGTCTATGGCTCCAGACATAGTCTGTTTCCTACCACCTTCAGAGTTACTCTGCATGTGCTACTTCATGCTGAGGACAGGTCCTTAGAAGTCTAGTTTGCCAGTTCAGAAGATTTTAAAAGTAAGTCCCATGATGCTGCTGTTTTTCTGAAAGATCTTGAGGCAAGAATTCAAAGCCTGCATAAAAACCTCAGATTGCATATTAAAAAATAAGCTTGTAATTCTTGCCGTTCTAGAAAAAAACCTTCAAATTGAACTGAAAATCTACCCAGAGGACAAGAAAGCTGAAGGACATAAATACATAAACTCCCAAATCCTTCCTTTTTCCATTTGAGTGTGAAGCCAATCTTGCGATATTTGTGCTTTTCAGATATTGAAAAAAACATCGTAAGAAAGAGGGTGAAAGACAATCATCTGGATTGAAGCCGCATGTGCTTCTTCTGCATATAATACGGGACAACACAGAGTCATTCCTCCACATTCATGTTGTGTGTTTCCAAACCTAGGCGACCTGAAACAAGTGGCAAAACTCAGAAACTCGATTTTTCCTTCACTGCTATTGCCCCAAAACATCCTCGGGCTTCCAATCTCTCTCACAGCTACATTTGTGACACTAAGGTAAATAAAACAGTCCTCCTGAGAAAACTGAAGTACAATCTGCTGTGGCTGTGCCACAGTTTTTGATTGAGCAGTGCTGATTGATTAACATTTTTCAGTCCATTTCCCATAAGCTTTCTGGCTACTGTTATGATTTATGCAAACCACCACTTCCTATATTTTGGAAATGCTTTAATTCTGGGCCCTCTTTACTTATCTAGGGAAGAAGAAAATCAGGAAAAGGATGAACAAGACAACAAGGAGGAGAACAGACCAATTAAATATTGGCCCAGCCAATATAAAAGGTTTTATTCTTGATTCAATGCCTTTCAACAATTTCTGAAGACAAGTTTTCCTGCAGTTATTATAATGTGGATACAATCCTAGATCATTTATGCTTTTTCATGCTGAACTTACTGTTACTATTCTGTATAACAAAACATTCCGGAAAGGGATGATTTTGAAAATCACATCTGGAAATTTGCATATATGGAACTCATTTTTTTGAAAGATCTAAAATATTTGGACAGGATCTCAAGCCATTTACATTACTGTGAGGGTATATACCTCATGGAGCCTACTCTGAAAAACTCGAGTGTATTCAATTAATTCAGGTGCTTTCACTCTGTTAATACTTACACCACCAGCAGCAATATTTTCTCAATAATTTTCTACAGGTTTTCATTCCTTTATTTTAATAGATGTAATCCATTAGGATCAAATAGTCTAGCAGACCAGCAGCAAGGAGTGTGAAACCAAAAAGAGAAATAGCAGTATACTGGAAGCCTCCATGCCCACAGCCTGAGCACTTTTCCTCTGCGATCTGACGCCTACAAAGTGCCCATTATTTTAAGGAATTACCATAGGGCAAAAAAAGGAGCGCTGACAATTAGCTGAGCGCTAATTGTTTAGTGGACCAAATCAGAGCTCGGCTGAGCCAGGAAAAGCTTGCGCTCACACCCTGTTGTACATGTGCATGCAGTTAAACGAGACCCAGGTCCCGCTGCAAGGAGTGAGCCCAGCCCAGCCTGGGGGAACGTGGCACTTAGTCCAGCTGGTCTCAACATCAGGCTCTGGGAAACAGCTCAGCACTGACAGGCAACATTTGCATCTTGCCACCCAGCTTCTACACAGTTTTAGATGGCCACATAATGTCCCCCCTTCATCTTTGTTACTGTGAGAATCAATAGCCAGATCAAATCCAACCAGACTTCCCAGAAAGCCCAGGTAACTGTTGGCAGCCACTTGTTGATCCAAGGATCACCACACTCAGGTTTTATCTGCACTATTATTTGCATGTTGGTTACAAATCACTATGCTTAAGTCATGATGCTTCTGTATCAGAAGTCAAGGAAATATTGTTTTGTTTTCTTTTTGTTTTTAGCATGCTGATTTAGAATTAATAGGAATCTACCAGAGGAATCTTTACACTATGCATATTTATTTTTATGGAAGAAACAAAATGGCCTCACTTGATGGGCCAGATGTTCATGTGATGTAAATCTTGATAGCATGATTAACTCTAAGTATGTCTAGATTTGGAGGAGGACCGACTCTCATTTCTCAGTTCATCTGAGTTTTTCCCGCCCCGCTACCTCTCTTGAATTTCATATCAGCTTGGCATAGAGCGTTCATCAAACATTAGTGGAGATTTAATGTGAAATTAAACATTATTAGAACAATCAAATACCCTAACCCTATTCAGAATTACTTGGTTGTTAAATCTATCATTTTACTTTGAAGTCCCTTAATGTACTATACTCTCATAGTGTCAGACATTTCCTCTGAAATGTAAAAATCTTTACTGTAATCTTTAAAGCCTTCCTTCCTTTTATTTTCCTCTGTTTGGATAAGCAATTTATTATTATTAATCCCAAGCAGGCACTGACATATTCTGATAGGCCTATTCTGAGAGTATTGAAAAGATAAAATTACTTCCTTTTTTGATCTAATTTTGACTTGCAATAGCAATGCAGGTGTTCTAGACAAATAATGTTGCATTCTTACACACTTTGAAGATTTTCAGAAAAACTTTCAGCATTTTTGTGAAAGCATTTTAGTATCTAGGGTGCCACAGGCATGGTTAAGCAATTCTCCAGGTTCTTCTTGGGGTGTGGTTAGGCCTTTTTTAATACTCTGTGTTAGAATACTTAGGTTTTTCCTTTTTGTGCATATACAAAGTGTATAGATCTAAGTACTGTATGCCATGTGATGCAAGACCTTTGCCTCTGCCCTTTTCACTACCAAAATGATTTTTTAAATGGAGACACTTTCCAAAGTGTTCCCAAAAGAGCCAACAGAAAACTAAAATTACAGTAAACAATATTCCCACCCTAGGCGTGATTCCAAAGACGACAGTACGTTAAGAGGCACTTTACAGTTACTGATTTTGTAGAAGGTGTGTAGGTAACATGTGGGTGGGGGAGCAATATAAAAAAGTCAGATAGTTAGGATGCAAATTTGGTTTTATATTTTAATGAGTGTATTTTGCACTGATGAGATGAACTAAAATGTCATTGCAGAATTATTTTATATGCTACTTGAAAAAAAGGAGTAAACCATAATTAGTATATTATTCATACTTATTGAAATAAATGCTTTTTTCTCTCTTGTCCCACAGCTAATTCGTCTATTGGTCTTCATGGTATTTCTAGCATAGGAAGGATTCTTTTAGTGTGTAGTAGCAGACAACTACCTTGTCCTTAAAGATATTATTGAAGACTGATTGTTCCTAACCTTACTTCATCTTGGCAATTTTAAAAAGTGGTCTGCAATTATGCTGTCCTTGAGAATCAGAAGCTTCACTTTTTTTTTTTTTTTTTGCAAATCAGACTCTTTTAAATATACTTCAAGATTCCAAAAACAAACAAAACCAAACCCCTCTAAATCCTCATTTTGGAAAGTGCAGGCTGCAACTTTGTAAAATGCTACGATGAGAAGATTTTCATACACTACCTAAAAAATCAATGAGTAGAAAATGGAAAATCTTGTTCTGTTCGAGAATAAAAAAGATGTAATACACTAAACAGTTAAACTTCCCCCGTATCCTGCTGTGTGAAATGGTTTCTTATCTTTAGCTGAGGACTATCTGATACACACTGTCTTCTATTCGGACTTTGAGAAAAGCCTGAGTTGAATGCAAGAGATGACAGTCTGACAAAATATAAAGCCATACTTCTGACAGCACTGAACATGACATACCACGCTTCCACCTTAAGTAATGCAAAAGTTCAGAATAGACAAATATTTCTTTTAATATATTTATATGAACATCCCTAAGCTGTCCAACATCCAATTATTTTTTACTGCTACTTCTGCAAAGCAAAGTGCTCTGTTCACAAAAGAATTACGTCCCAGTGCAAGGCTGGCTATAGTGTGTTTTCCCTTTTTTCTAAGCGTGCACTTAAAAGAAATTGGCGTTTTGAAACATGTCTTAGTCGTTCTGTGAGTCTTTTGCCACGCAAGGGTAGTTTGCAAATGCAAGAGGGAAGGGAGCTAATTAGACATTATGTAGTCACCTATAAACTAATAATAAATATGATTTATAACATAAGAAGATGTTATTTCAAAAACTTTGGGTGTAATGAGGAATGAAGCCTAGAGAAATTTAAAGCTTACTGTATTTGGGCATAACTAATGCAACAGTTCTCTGTGGTGTCATTGCCGTGAATACTGTTGCCTGATGATGATGATGATAACAGATGGTGCATCCTGGTTATCAACATTTCAGGCTTCTCCTGAAGAAATCAAGGTCAAACTAGTGCTTGAATATTTTCTTATCTTGAGGCAAAAGGAAAACAATTGTAGTATCACCTTCCTGACCTCCAAAGATAGGGAGAAATTATTGCAGTTACCTTTAGTTAGTGAATTCAGTTGTTCTTTCCTGCTATCAACAGATGGATGTCCAGGACAGTGTTTCTCAGAGAGAATTCTAGCTCTTGAGTCTGTGCAAATGAACCTATCAAATGCCAAACTAAATCAGATGACAGGAGTGTCATCTTGAGAATAGTTCATTAGGCTAGACCCCAAATTTAAAATAATTAGTCAAAGACCTACTTAAAATTCAGAAAAGCACATAATTCAGGTGTAACAAACACCAACCCATTCTTCTTCAAATTCTCTCTAGGAAAATCTAAAAAAGCCCCTTCTGCCTCCTCCTATTTTAATTTTGCTTTTGGCCATCTTGAAAGATTCTTGGCAGCCAAGTAGTACACTATATATAGAGCCCATACTTTTAGCTTAAATATCAAGATTTTGATTTCTTAAACATCTCCATTACTAATAACATCACATTTTCACCAGTATGCAATATGTACCACAAATACATGCCACAGTGGTTTATATGTCAGCCGTATTATCCAGTTCCATGTACAAACTCATGACAAGAACAAATACATTCATGATTCCTAGCACAAAGAAAACTTCATTACTGGGTTTTAATTTCCTCCCTGTTCCTTTTGTATTATACCACATACCATTCAAGACCTGAGGATGACTTACATCTCTGTTACTCTGTGTCTTTCAGATAGTCATAGGAAAGGTGCTTTGACCTTCATGAAATGCTTCATGTTTTCCACATCATTTAGCTGTCTTAAGACCACAGTCCCACAGAACTCATAGTAAGAAGAAATGTGCAGCCTCAGTGGCTGACCATTTTTTTTCAAAGAATAAAAAGTTACCCAAGACCTCAACCTAGATACAGAAAATATGTCCGCACACACAAATAAAATTCAGAATCCCTGAATAGCACAGGTTATAGTGGGGGAAATAATCTATAACCTTCTCAGGGAAGGAGGTACAGCAGTCTGGCCTGTTCCCCGGATAATCCTTCTTGCACTTACTAAAGCTGGGGGTGACATTTTCCTTTCTCCAGTCATCAGAAACCTGCCCAATTGCTACAACTTTCTGAAGATACTAATGGCCTAACAAGGGCATTGCGCAGTTCTGAATACCTCCCATTTGGTTCAATTCACTTGTGCTCAAGTACTCTCCCATTTTGCCTTCCTCTACTATGGATAATGCTGCAGGAATACTGCTTCACTCTCATAAACATCACTAGGCTCTCCCATACACATCACTCAGAAGCAGACCCATGTGTTGACCTTGTTTGCCATTTTCTGTGTCTGAAACCATCAGATATGGTGTAAGGATTCAGAAGGAATCCTGAAAAGATGATACATGTCAAGATAAAGGGAATTAGCCTCTTGAGGGTCAGATTCGCACAAAACTCCAAAGTCAGTGTTTCTTATTGTTCTTTGTCAGATATACTGAGCTCTGAATTTTCTTAGACATCTGCATCCTATTTTGTGGTGGGATGCACAGTTCTTTCTGTGAGGAATGGGCTGCATTTCTTGTGGGCTGAACCAGACTACTACGGAGTTGGTTTTACACAATGTTTACACAGACTTTAAATTGTACACAAGTTCCTTAAAAAGATTTAATTGCTCCTTTACAGAGTACAGGAGATGTTGCTGTAGTTGCTAGGCTGAATCATAAGCAGAAGTGAGCCAGGAAATAGAGGGAAATGTGAACAACAAACAAAAGGTATTATTCTTCTTATACAAAATGGAGAGGATACCCAGTATAGTACTTGAGTATACTCATTGAGTATAGTAAGTATTGAGTATATATTCAGTATATTTATGTAAATAAAACAATATTCATCTGCTATCATACTTCCATTGCCAATCAAAACAAGAAGCATGGATAATCACAGAAATTATATAATAGACAGCTAATTATCCCTTTCCAGATTTGAATTTATAGGCTCACATAATGACATAATACTGGTAACAAATCAGAGGAACCACATTCCATTTCACACGGTATCTAACAATATCATATTTTAGAGTAAGGTTTGTCTGGAAGAGAGATTTGGATTTAAAAAAAAGAAAAAAGGAAGAAACAGAGAGCTTTATACATGCTATCGGGTTTAGTCAGATGTCAGTTTTTTAGGATTTTTATTTTGGGGGGTGGGTGGAGACTGGGGATTGTAATGAAAAGGTTATTTTAAAAAACAAGATTTCACAGCCTACAGACCACCTAGACTCCAGATTCATGGCAAAACACTCCAAGTCAACTTCCATGCACTAAGAGTGATTTTAGCCTACAGACCACCTAGTCTCCAGATTCATGGCAAAACACTCCATAGTCAACTTCCATGCACTAAGAGTGATTTCATTCCAAGTTACATAAACTCAATTTTAGGGCCTGTATTCTGTACGGTTGCAAAGGAAGACAGATTAATAGTGTAAACTAAAAATTAGTCATAACTGACCTGGACTTTATGACGTATGGGCTTTATCTTTCTTTTCCTTTGGCAATAAAAAAATGGCAGCTGGCAAACTTCCTCCTTTCTGAAGCTTCCTCCTTGAAAGTCTCATAGGGATCACGCTAACCCTTCTTCTCTTCAGAAAGATCCAGCAGTGAGCACAGATGCATTTCCTCTGGCTAATGGATTGAATTCTTAAGGACTAAAAGGACTATTAGATTTTCAGGAGTTTGACAGATGAGTTCCTATGAAGGGCACATTGGCTATTTGCTTTAATAACAGGGGTAGTTAATCTTTGGCTTTAGGAGGGGGTGCATTTTTTAATAGATTTTGGTTATTATATTTTATTGTTTCTTGAGTTTGATATAGTATGTTTCAGCTGAACTAGCTTCACAGCAATATAGGCTGCAAGCTCTGCTCAGCAGTAAGTGCCTGGACCTGGAGTTGCGTGACATCCCATTTAGGCGGTTCTCTGTACGAAATTGCACGTTAACTACAGTGTTCATTGTGAAGAAGGGTCATTTTGCTCTCTACGTTGTAGAGACGGTTTTGTATGAGCTGATTGCAATATAATATAATATCAGCAGATGAATTCTTAATGCACCTGCATTTCTGTAGGAATATTCACAGAAACAGTGATTCATAAACCTGGCACTTGTTGTTTCACGGAGTTACTCTCCAGAATAGAAGTGTTTTTACATTGTTAAAGAGAACTCAAGGACTGTGTTCTACTAATTAAGCCTGAGTGAGGATTTGACTGTCGCTTGTATTGACACCTTGTCTGAACTTAGACAAATTACTTAGAATCTGTCCTTCAGAATATTCAGTTTGAACACATGTATAATAATTCATGGCTTCTCTACAAAGGTTTGTAAATTTTAATTCATTTTTGTACAGCAGTTTGATGTCATTGCAACTGAAATCACAGTAATCATCATAAAAGTGTAAAGTATTTTTAGCTCAAGTATGCACACTTTTCACAGGACTTGCCTTCGTAAAAACTGAGCTTGATGAAATGAATACTAACCATTGACATTCAATATATCAGAAAGTGTACATGAATATTTAGTGACAGAAATGTACTAGCAAAGAGAAATCTTTGAAACTGTCTATCCATCACTGTGCAGGGAATATCCAGCCAAGTTTTAAATCAACAAATAATCAACATGATAGAATATGTACCTTAGTAAAATGACATCCCTCTTTTGGGGAAGGAACAGAACTGCTCAGGTATTTTTCAGTACATCCGTTTTAATATACCCACATATACTTCACAGTCATGTTAAGTAAAGCTAAAATTAAAAGTATAACTACACTGGAGCAAATTATGTAAGAAAAAAAAAGGGGAGCTCCTAAGTCATTAAATCAGTTTAATGAAAGGAGGCCAGATAATGCAATATTATTCTTTTTTATTACTTTAACCTTGTTAGCTTTTCTAAGGATAAAATAAGCTAAACTTTCAGAAACTAGCTACTCAATTTCAGAAGATTCTGAGATTTTCTTTTGGCAGTCATTGTAAGTCAGGCTGCCAGCAGTAAAATCTAAATAAGCTCAGGAATTTTATAAGCATTATCAGACATGAAGCATTCTATATTTTAATTGAGCTCAAATCCTGCATAAAACTTAGAGCCAGGAGTATGTCCAACATAGTAAAATATATCCCAATATTTAATTAAGCCTGAATTTAATTACGTAAATCCACTACATATGAAAAAAAAAATCAATAATATGGCCATGGTGGCCTCGAAACTATTTGATTCATTTGTTTTTCTTTTTAACATATTCTTTAACACAAGCCTAAACACTATTCACAGCTCTTCTCATTCAGAAGCCCCAAAGATCCTCTACCCGCTGTCCCAGGTAAAACAAAATTATAGCTTCAAAGATTCTCCAAATGATTGAACTTGTGGCAAAGTTGGCAACACATCCTCATACAGAGGAGGAACGGCTTCTGCCAAAGGGAAGCAATGCTCAGATGATGGTCTCAGAAGGGGCTGATGACACTTGTGCTGTAAAGGTGAAAGGCAGAATGGCTGGTTGGCAGCCAACAGCACTGGCAAAGGAAGGAGAGCTGCATGTTTACCTCCTTTTTTGTGTAATTGAGTTTGGAGTTGTAGCATCATCTGTCCACTTCTGACAACCCACGAAAATGGAGATGGCGCAAGGTCTTACAACAAATTGCCTTAGAAAACAGCCTTCGTGTACTCAGCTCCTGGCTGCAGCAACCCTCAGTACAAGAAGTTTACCACTATTTTTATTCCATTATCCTAAACATCTGGGACAGCCTTCACTGTTTCCAAAAATAAACAAGACAAGGACAGAACATAGCGATGTCTTAAGAAAGGAGCTTTTTTGAATCCAGAAAAGATGTGGAATCAATAACTGCAGGAAAGTCACTGTCTTTAACCCTCAATATTGCCTTCCCACAAAAAAAAAAAAAAAAAAAAAAAAAAACAAGAAATCTCTAGGATTCCTATCAGAACATGACTATGGTTCATGTTACAACATGCCGTAGGCCACCCAAGAGAAAAAAAAGCCCTATCTGGAGAACTGTGTTTAGAGTTACTATCCAGAAATCAAGTAATTCAGTGTTTACTGCAAAGGAAGTCTCCAGAGGTAACTTTTTAGAAACCTTAGTCCAAAGCATGAAAATAGAGTTACTTTTTCTGCTTTGCCCTGCTTGTTACTCACTAATAAGGGAAGTGCATGTGTTTTCATCTTGATTTTGATACTTTTCCTCATCCAGTGTTATCCCATCCATAGGAAGCTTCAATGATGAAAAGAAAAAATGCCTTAAAGTGCTCTTGTTTTAGTCTGGAATTCTTATTTAAGAGAGCCTTCATTACACATTGCCCCATGATCCTGGAGGGTGAAATACATTCTTTAGTACTTCATCTCATGTCAGAGAGTTTCCTAGTTTGCTGCTCACCATCCCATGCCTATTCTTTGCTTGAAGTTTGTAAATCAGTTTATTGAAGCAAAGTCTATTACACTCAAGATACCGGAAATATAGGTTGTGTTCCAGGGCACATGTTACAGACCTTATTTTTAAGGAACAGAGATCCCCAAGGATACCTGCTGCGAGGCAGTCTTCTTTAAATTACACATTATTCAGATGAGTTTAAGATAATGGACATGTATTTGTTTACAGCTTCTAAAACAAACACGGTTATGAAACCTGTGAGATTAAGGTGAGAACACTTATTTTCACAATGACTACAGTTAAAATGTTTACTTCCTTTTTCCTCTCTCTGTAGTCATCCATGTGCTATAGATGCTTATTTGAATAATGTGATTAGGAGCTTCTATCATCCTGCCTGATTCGCTATTTTTATTCATAGATGACTTTTATGATCATTTTCTTTCCAGAATCCTCCTATTCTGTCCCCTGCACACGCTTGCTGTTTATTAACGAAGCCAAGAAGACAGCAATACTTCTCCTAACCAAACCACTGCTTGCCACATCCTACGAAGGACACGTCCATGCTGCTCTGACTGATCAGGTGTCTGAATTTCCTTAGTAACAAACCTTTAACTCATAGACAAGTGAAAGGTACTTTCCATGTCTGCTGATTCACAGCATAAATTGCAGCCCAAAATGTACCTATCAACTTAACCTTTTATTCTAGACTCGTCTGCATATTGGAAGTATGCTTAACAAAACACAATGGAGCCGGACAAGATATGAAAGCAGTAAAATGATGAAAAGGATACATCAGTCAGTTGCTTTACAAGAACTGACTGAAAAGGTTTGTGCTCTTCAATGTAGGAGTGAGGAGGCACATGAGCAAGGTCAACAAAACTATGAGTGCAATGTTTAGATAGAGAGTGCAGAACTGTTACCAAAGCAGTCTCTACTAGAACTAAAGAGTTTTCATAACTAGTACATAATTGGTTTAAAACAAATAACAGGAAGATTTTCTTAAGGCAGTCGGTAGCTTTGGGACAAGAATTAGTTGTCACAAGCGGGTGTGAAAACAGATGGTACTACCAAGTTAAAAAACGGAAGAGAAATTCATAGAAAATAGGCCCATTAAAATGTACCAAAGGCAGGAGACTACTATCTAACACCCATAGATCAAGAAGTGGGGGTTCTGAGGTGGCACAGGGAAACCATTGCTAAGTTCAGGTGGCTAAAGCCATATCAGAATCAGAACAGTTAGTTTACTAATTGCTAATGATGTAATTGAAGAGAATCAGAGGATTGTACCATCAAGATCAGTATCAGCAATAAAACAACTAGTACTTACAAAAGGCTAATAAGGCACCAAAAAGTCCTAAACATATGAATTTTTGGGCACACCCACATAGGTGATTTCATGATTCTTTTCTTTTCAAGCTGACGCCTCTTCCAAATCCCCTTAGGGGCTGATTACCAGGTTACTATTTAATCAGGATGATAGTTGTCTTTTTAGCATTAGCACTTTTGGGGAAACCTGTCCTATCAGACAGATTTGGATGTCCCACTTGCACACATGGATTACATTCACAA
This sequence comes from Tinamus guttatus, assembly GCF_000705375.1. Next base: position 69,650 of record NW_010581642.1, read on the forward strand.
TCCCATATTAGCAGCTGTCATTACACGTGGTATCTAGCCAACAGGTAACTGTGTGAATTTTCCCGCTCTTAAGTAGTATGGTGCAATGGACAGAACAAAAAACAGCTCAGTTCCTAAATTACACCTCTTTTTGCCACTGTTGGAGATAAAGTACTGGACTATTCTTATGCAAGCATATATGTGGGAGTGAAGCATGCAGCTCTAGCATCTCTGAATAAATTAGGCTTGACATTAAGAAGTTTGAAGCAATATTTGACTTGACATGTCAGCATATGCCACAAACACTTTCATTTACTGAAGTATTCTCATAAGAGTCAATCTCCTACACCTGTGTGGACCATCTAGAAAGAGATGCTGGTAAAACAGAATGACTTGCCACAACATGCTAGAGGCTTGCTTCATGCTAAGGAAGTGATGGTACGTCTTAATCTATGCTATTAACAGCAAAAGCAAGAACATACCACTGAAAACTCATCCCTTTCATAACACTATGAAAATACAGATTAGGAAGCCTGAAAGGCTCTGAAAATTCACCACCTCTGAAGTCCTGTAACTGTTAACATTTCTGCCACAAGACTAGCAAAGCAGTCCTCTCTTTACATACCTTACTTCAGGAAGTTTGTATTTCTCTTTTGCAGAAGAGACGACTGATGGTCTATTTGGATTATTTTAATTTTCTCTACTGAGGAATGAAATCGAATCTGCCCTGCCGGTCAGCTTTTCCTGTTGGCTAACCAAGGGTGTGTATCAAAGCTCATGGACCCATTGCAGAGCATACTAATGTTTTCAGTTCTCGCTTCATTTCAGCATCAGCCTTCTTTGCCATCATGTATATTGGAAACCAGTAAGTAATGACCAGTTAAGAGACACTTCGCTTTTCTCAACAAGGAGGCTATAAATGGACTGATGTAGCTTAGAAGACCTGATGCATTAAAAGCATTAGAAATGTAAAAGATAAACACATAGCAGCTGAAACTGTTTAGCTTCAGGTTGCAGCAAAAATACAAGCAGGAGCAAGTGAATATGGAATGAACAAAAAGTTCCATAACTTCAAAAATATTGAACCTATCTTTTTCTGAAATTGCCTTTTTTCCCTCCCTTTGTCTACATGAATATGTCACAGATTTCATTTGGAATTTACATCACTAGCTGCTTTTGTGTTATGCAAGGTCTGAAAATTTTGTACATCTGCTCATGTATCTTAAAAACAGATAAATGAATTCTCAGATTCCTATAAAACAAAATTACACCAAATAGAGCCCTAAACCATGGAAAAAGATTAGGAGCTGCAAGTTTCAATGCAAAAGGAAATATGGGCAGAGAAATTTTGATCAATTGAGAAGCAATTGCATTGTGGTGGAATGAAAATTAGAACCCGCAGCAAGCAATAAGTTTCTGATCCCAAATCCATTAAAATCAATGGCAGTGCTCCCAATGATATCAATCAGTACATGGCAGGGCTTTGTAATGAAATAGCTTCCTAGGCATAAAAGATGATGTAAAATCCCAATGCCCTATATAAGGCTTCTAAACAGATTTCATTTTCATGGCTGATGGGGCAAATAAGAAGACTATTATTTCATAACAGTAGCAATATGGAAGGAATATAAATTCTAGTTTGTGTTTTCACATTTTTAATGAATGAAACACATTACATAATTATTATGAAAATTTACATTTACACTAAAAGAGACCATTAACTGAGAGAAAAGATATGTAAAATGAGAACTTGATGTCCAGGCAGCTCTTCCTGAGATCTCCCAGTTCTCAGTTAATCATCTCTTTATAAAGATTTGTTAGTCCTGCAAGTCTTTCTAACTCATTTGCAAATAATATAGTGCTATAAATCTATTTTCATCTCTTGATAGCTAGTATTTCTTTGGCCAACTCATGTTCCTTCATTCCATTCCTACTCCTTACACATTTTGGCAGCATCTATAAAAGCAGTAATATCCTTTCACAAAAGCAAATGAAACTGCCTATGACATAATGGTTAAGAAACAGCATATATGTCCAGTCTGTTCCATTTTCAAGTTCATCTAGCCTTCAAAAGTAAAGCACTTCCCAAACTTAGATTGTTGAAGAGTTTTAAATATTCCTTTTTTTTTTTTTAGTATAGCCTAGCCTATTAATTTTAGATATCAATTGCAACATTACCATATGCAGAAGCCTCAAATTCAGAAAGTGCTTCAGCATTCATATGGTTATGAATAGCTGATCATCTTGAAACTAAGGAGATTCTGTATTCCGAACATAGGTTCCCACAAGTATGAACATACTATTTTTCTGTATGAGTACTTTAAATACAGAGTCTCCAAATAATCCAGATTTTCAAATGAAACAAACGAAGTCTTCATAGCACTATGCACCCCAGATTCCAAATTCCAAATTCACATCTTGAATATAAAACTGGAAAGATAGGTATGGGCAGTTAGCATCAGCGCAATATATTGCAGGAAGAACAATCAAAGCTAAATAAAATGCTACACATCAGGTTCAAATATAACAACAGGTGTATGTGTAATGAATATCCTTTATCTGCTAGTCTTTACCAGAAACTTGAAGTTTCAAAGTGAAATAATGAGAAGTAATGAAATTCCAAAATGAAGATGGCTTCTTTCACTCCTTTAACAATTACACCACAACACAAATGTTTAACTGTATGATGATGTACCGTCTTCCACAGAACCTTTGCTCTATTCAGCTTATACCACTGGTTATACTTTCTTAACAAATGTCTGTTTTTCCCCTCCTCAATGATCTGCACATCTTTTTACAAAAAGCAACTGAAACTGTGTTCTTAGAGCATCATTAAATTCCTCAGAGCAACCATCACATTCCTGTGGGTTCCCTTGTGCTCATGAAAGTCTCAGCCTTACTCACGAAGCCTTCCAGTGGCCCTGTGTCACCACCATAGCTCACTCTAACTCGGTGTAGAGAGTGCATCTATAGCTACATAGAAGTCCATGTGCATTTTACTGCCTTCACATGCTCCTCCCTTTCAGTTTACATTGCCTGGACACTCCAGTCTAAAGATAGTAGGATAGCTGGCCTCTTTCAGAATTACCTAGTTTAAAGGTCTCTTTTCTAATGAATGTTTAGTATATCATGCCCTCCAAAAAAATGAAATCTGCCCTAGGTTCATGAAGAATCTGATTTGTTCCTGTCTAAATCTTTGTTTTATAAGTAATGGAAATCTGAATGTTAAAGGTTTTCATACCATGGATTTGCTGCTCTACGAAAAGGAAATGCTTCTGAAACAAGAAGGAAATTAACTTCTTAATGGCATAGGTAGTAACAAGTATAGGACAGGCCCCTCAAAACAGGCTTTGAAAGCCTGTCATAAAAAAAATAATGATATGACCTTTTTTTAATTTTTATGTAACACAGTATAGATCTTTTTAATACATACATGTCTACTGGCAATTTTTTTTATCTCAGACTCGGTGTCATTTAAATTTGATTGTTAGGAGCTGGTTTTATGAACACTGAGATTTTTAAATATAAGTGGCACATTTACATGTGTATTTTTCATGTTATAATATTAAAGTAGAAAACACATAAACTCGCTTCAGTATTTTGAATTACACTTATAAAGGGTGAATTCAGCCATATTTTCTGAATATGAACTTTCATTTTTGAAACACAAATTGCTATAAAGAGAAACAGTTTATCCTGTTGTTACAGTTTTGTTAAAACTTCCCTATAAGGAGGGAGAACTCAAGTCCGAGCAGACTGGGTAACAGCGTGTCATGCGGAGTAGCACTCTTTTCTCTTGCCAGCTCAGATGAAGGTCACACTCTTTAAAGAAATGAACAGAGTACCAGAAGTTTTTAGAAAAGTAAGCACTCCCAGAGGTGAAAACCAGGAAAGGCAGCTGTAAATTAAGGAATTAAAGGATCAAGAAGGGAGACAAGCCCAACTGAAAGCCCTTTCAAAGCTGAGATTCATTAGAGTTCATGAAAAAGATCTAAGAAAAGCCTTGAGTTGACAACTGTGTTGAAGGATCTCAATTCAGTGTGAAGGAGATTTATAAAATGTGACTATTTTCTTCAGTATTATCCGACTAGAAGCTAGAGATGTCTTAAGTAGTTTGTGACTACACCTGGATGGAAGGGCAGGCTGCAAAACCATCACTAAAACGTTTGAATCTGAAGAGTTATGAAATATGAAGTCAGAATACGAAGGGTCAAACTCCTGAAGGACACGTTGTTTCACATGAGACTACAAATAGTGAGCAAAGACACTTGGTCTGTGGCTATTTATCTAAAACAAAGGTTGCCCCCTGGCTTCCTCTGTGTTGAGATAAAGCCACTTCTCTCTGCCTCTGCCATTCTTGATCTTCCTGGGCACCTCATCTTTGCCCATCTCCTCTGAGCCTTGTTCCATTGTAGGGGCTATTGGACAATCTCAACACAGGCCTGCAGACCACACAAGGCTGTTCAAGTCACCCAAGCCAGAATGCAAGCTTTTGAGGGATGATGTTTCTCCCTCAAGGCTGAGGAGGCACTGAGAAGGCACGAATAAAGAATTTAGAAAATACTCTGAAAAGCAAAGCGCAAAAAAGCTTGCATTTGGAAAAGCGTTGCAACACTTGCAAAACAAAACAAAACAATAACAACAAAAAAACCCAACTATTTACTTTGCAAGAATTGGTAATCATGAGTACATGTAATACATTCATTTTAATGCACTTTAAGGGAATGGAAGGAACAAGCAATCAAGAGAGATGCTCTGCAACCTGTCAGTATAAGCTAAAACAAAGGAATAGGGCCTTTGTTTGGGGATAAGTAGAAGTCTTATCAAACTCGTGGATTCTTGTTGCCCAGTTAAGTATTGACTCTGAAGGTTCTGCAGAATGTGAGTAAGAAACTACAAAATGTATAGGAAATATCAGTTAAATTGTGAATTTAGAATATGGAACTAATTCTTACTATATATATATATATAAAAAAAAAAACTTGATCTTGATCTTGAAAGTAGAGGATAAAATGGAATTAGTTAGGTTTGTTATAACTGCTTGGATAAAAGAGTCAATACTGAATTTATAAACATGCCAAGCCTTATGTTTACCTCAGAGGATACTGTTTCACAGGGGAGTAGAAAACATAAAAGAGGAGCCTGTGGCCACTAATGAATATGGAGATAGAGAAAACTGAAAGAAAAAAAATACATGAAACTTCTGAAAATTTCAGCCTGCAGCTAATAAAAGAACTGTACTGACAGTTCAAGAAACACCTCCGAGGGCACTTTGGGGGCCAGTATCAGCAGGGCCTTCCAGGGGCCAGCCCTGGGTCTGGATGCAAGGGCCAGACCACCACCCCAAGGGAGCAGCGTCCCACATGAAGCTGGGACAACACCAGGCCCAATCTCATCTGTGGGGCCTCAGGCACCATTCTGGGGACAGGACAGGCAGCTCAGGGGTGGCCTGGCGGGTAGAGATGGACCAGCAGAGTCGGAGGTGCTCCCAGGGACATGACAATATCAGAATCCTAGTCTTTTGACAGCATTTATACATTTTTACCCTACTGGCAATGATTACACATTAGATTATTATGCATGTAATTTAGAAATTTCACTGCTGGAGAATTTCACATTAAAACATGTCATAGCATTAAGTTCATATTTGCCCGATTTTGTAGCATTATAACACAGAAGGTGTTAAGTTTGATAATGATTCAAATTCAACGGACAAGACTCGCCCCATTCAAGTTCCTCTTCCGGGTACTATTTAAATTTGGTTCACAAAGACTATGAGAGAGAGTGGAAACCTCTGAAACCTGTAGATAAAGGTTTGCATTAATGAAGACCTGCGAGCTCAGACAACTATACTTTTACATACAAAGTGCGACCACTCACAAGAGTAAGATTATTACCAGAAAACGTCGTGAGAGATGCAGCTTGCAGAAAGATCTCCCGTGTGTACACTAGAAACACAGGCTTCTCACATCTATGAAAATGACCAGATAGTAACAGACAAGGTAGAGGCGAAGTGTCTCTTGGAAAGCCAATGCGAGTATATAAGGCTACAGAAAACCTAACTGTATTGAGAATGCTTAAAACAGCTTATGAAGCCAAATGTGTTTTAGACCTGTAAATAAGTGGTAGTATAGTTTTAAATTTCTAAAAGGGGTAGACAAAGTATATGAATACTCTGTAAGGGTTTAGCTGAGTAAGGCAAGAGATGCAAGCACCAACACAAACTACAAGAGATTATCTTCTTATACAGTTGTGACCTCAAATGTTACACAATGCACTTAAAAAAAGAACTCAATAATCCAGTCAGCTAACTTTTTTTTCCCCCCTTCTTCCCTGATGGAAAATGAAGATGAAATTCATTCACCTGCACACAGGTGTCTCATGAGATTTTGGCCATACTGTCTGGCAGATGTTACACAGGATTTATAGAAAACTTGTGGAAATGCAGAGGGATAAGCTAGTTTGGCTGAACTGGCATCAAACATTTATGTCTAGGAAACTGAAGAGCCTAACAATGCTTCCTATGCTCCTTATCCTTTCCTTTTGTCACTATCTAATAAATAAACAAATAAATCATACTAATTTCTGTATTTATAATAATCCTTCCAATGTTATTTATATTCTGTTTTCATTCCAGCTCTCCCAAGAGCAGGTTAAAAATGAGTTTTCAGCTGGAAAGAAAAAAAAAGATGAGATCACTGATCATTTAAAGTGACATGATCACACTGCAGTGGCACAGGCAGACTACAGTTACTGGAAGGCAGTAAGTAGGATCACACCAAGTTTGCTCAGTAACAATTTAACTTCAGTCATGCCTCAAGAGAAAAATCTGAGAGTGTATTTATCCTGAATTTTAAGTCAAACAGAAATAAATTAATTTTTAATATGAATTTAGTATTGCTTTTTCTAATGAAGCACTCCCAGAAATCCATCACATTAAATACTATCACACTTTATTTTTTCTAAAATACTACTGAGAATGTGTACCGAGCATCCTTTTTTTCATGTAGAAATTAAGTAGAAAATAAGCAGCAAGAACTTAGCGTAATAATTTGTACAGAAAAAGAGAGTCAGTGGGAAACCGTTTCTGCTCACAATTTTGACACATTTTCCTCCTTCTACAGAACATTCTAGCAGGGAATAAAAGGAAAATAAGTATGCAGGGAGTAATTTATTTCTCAGACGCTGCTCTTACATTTATACAGGACTTCTATGTCAAAAAAAAAACCTCTACTTTAGTCAGGGTGAATGGAAGTATCCTACTCACATGAAGGTCTCCAGAAGAGCACGTGGCAAAAGATCTGTGCAGCTCTCCATAGCACATGCTCCTATGTACTGCTGAAATTAGCACTATTTATGAAATACATGTATTATTGATAGCACTTGATTACACTCCCACTCAAACCCACTACGTAATAAACCAAAACCCACAAGAACCTAAAAATCTCAGTAAGTTCCTGTCTTAAAATGAGGTAATAAAAAAATGGCTGAAGCATCTAAGAGAACTTTAAAATAATTTAGGATGCTACTTTCATATACATATATATATACAAACACACATAGACAGAGACATATACATACCACTAAGCAGATATGGTCACTAGACAAATGTGAGTTTTTCCATTTTGGTTAGGAAAATTTTCCCTTAGGAAAGCTTGCACGTGGATTTCAGGCAGAAGAAATGCTTGTGCGCACCCCTGGACAATCCGGTCTGATCCGGTCTGACCCGGTCTAGTCCATCCAGGCAGTCTGGGCCCCCATGACATTTCTGTGACTTTCCATGCCTTTCCGTGAGGCAGTCACCCGCCTGGATTGTTTGTCATGGTTTTTAATCAGGCGTTTGATGGGTTTTCACCCCTCTTCCCTACAATTTAAAGTTACAGAGCAGCCTCCCCATACATAATAAGTCGATTTGCCATTGCAAAACTGGCCATTGCCAATGCCTGGGCCATTGCAAAACTGGCCCAGGAGATCTCAAAGAGCAGGGCTCTGAAGCGGACGCTCGTGCCGGAGCTCCTTGTCTAGAGGGGAACAACAGAGCGAGAGGCAGCCCCGGCGCCGCCCCCCGCGGGCAGCGCTGAGCTCCGGCCAGAGGCCGCTCTGACTCAGCGCGGGCGGAGCCGGCGGGGCCGGCGGGAATTCAAAAGCTGCCCCAGGGAGCGCG
>NW_010581642.1:80854-118026 GCF_000705375.1 Tinamus guttatus
GTCGTCTATCTCGACTTCACCAAGGCTTTTGACACTGTCCCTCACAACATCCTCCTAGGCAAGCACCAGAAGTGTGGGATAGATGAGTGCACAGTGAGGTGCATTAGGAACTGGCTGGATGGCAGAGCTCAGAAGGTGGTGATCAGCGGTGCAGAGTCTAGTTGGAGGCCTGTAGTTAGCAGTGTCCCCCAGGGGTCAGTCCTTGGTCCAGTCCTGTTCAATTTATTCATCAATGACCTGGATGAAGGCACAGAGTGCTCCCTCAGCAAGTTTGCTGATGACACGAAACTGGGAGGAGTAGCCGATACCCCAGAGGGCTGCGCTGCCATCCAGAGGGACCTGGACAGACTGGACAACTGGGCGGTGAGAAACCTCATGCAATTCAACAAGGCCAAGAATCATAAGGCTGCAAAGATAGCACATCTCACTAGGGCAACTTCCTAACACCGCTGGGAATCATCACTGAGGACGATCCTATGATTTCTCATCCACCTGAATAAATGTGGCTAATGTAATTATAACTTTAAGCATGATCTTAGAGCACCACAGTATTAGCATGCCTGTTACTATGCTGACTAATCCTTAATTGCAACTGCAGTAGCGCCCAGGGACCCTAGCTGTGAGGAGGATTCATTATATAAAGCCTGGACAGACAAGCAGAATGAAATATCCCATGTCATAAGTTATTTAAGACCGAGAACGTGTCAATGATGGTTCCTTTTTATGCAGGAATTTTACATGTCCTGCAATAGATTGCAAATAGACTAAAAGACATAGAAAAATTTGTATATTCTTAAAATCATTAGAAATTCATAACACTCTAGACTAAAAATAAGCTTTTTAAAAAACAAGTACACACTTGCACTTATGTATGTCTATGAAAATACACATGTGCCTTATTGCCTTTCTATAATTATGCTCTGGAGTTCCTCTTTTTTTTTTTTTCTTGTCAATGACATAATTGGAGATTTTCAAAATTATCTTAATACACCTGTTTGTTGCTCTGTCATGCATGAATAATGCAGTTTTTCAAGCTGTAAATGAAATTATAGCCTACTAGAATGTGTTGTGTAGTGCCAAGTGGATATAGCAAATTAGATAATCCACCCTTGTGAGTCTGAGTCACTTTGGTCACTTTCAAAATGCCCCTTCCAAAAACATTTGTAAACAGTAAAATGAAAAATTCCACAAAATGTACGAATAATGGCATGGAAGTTCCCAGTGCCTTAAAATTGAATGTCTATTTGAAAATATTTTTCACCATTTTTGGCTGTCTTTGCCCCCACTTTCAGTAGTTTTATGCTCCTGGGATCTATAAATGAGACATTCCCACTTATATATGGAGAGAAAGGGATTTTTATGAATATCCCAAAAGCATAATTTATGGAGAACTCTATTAAAAACTCTTTTTGGCACTTTTACTTGCATTAGTAATACGAGAGCTCCATTAAAATGAATCTTACAAAAATGTGTTAGACCCCCATTCTCTCAGCTCATTCCCCTAGTTAATCTTAGTTTTCATTGCCCAAGGGTTGTTAATATACAAGTAGGAACAATATCCTCTTTATTACCTTGCATTCAGCTTTTCACATATTTGCTTGGGTGCGCATATATTTACATTTATTTACACACATTTGTACCTGCGAACAGGTTGGATGAAATCCTGAACCCTATGAAGTCGATTGTAAAGCTCCTACTTACTTCAGTAAGAATCTTATCTATAATTTTTGTAATTTCTAGCCTCAGAAAAGCAGATTAATCTCTTACAGGTAGCCATGATATGATTCAGTCTATATGCCTCTCCTTGCGTACAACCACACTTACTAGAATCTTGTCATGTTGGTTAAATTTATTTTTATTATCTCATCTTTATCCACTCTGGATTTCTTTTATTTATTAGTAGTACTAGTAAATAACATATAACAACTTATGTTATCATATTACATATTCTGTACTGTCCTTATTTGCAGAAATCCTACTTTTATTTTTATCTCTTCCTAACATTTCTTCTCTTGTAAAAAGGCATGTAAAACAAGCCTTCCTATCTTGTTAGCTTACACAAACTGTTGCTAACAAGCTTCTAAGATAATGATTTAGAAAACTGCACTGGCTGCCTAAGTACCAGAGCTGTTCTATGTTGAAAATAATTGCACTGTCAATGTGCATTACTACTATATAGAGATAAGATTAATTATCTTATGTTATCTTACTTGAAAACTTAACAGTAGCTTGATCTTGCCAATTATCCTGTTATCTATGAAGTCAAATGTATTACTGAGCCACTGGAGTTGCTGTCATTTAAGAATGTAACCAAAAATGCTTAAAACAAGAAGAAATCAAAATAACTAAAGATATAAAGGTCAGTTCAGGTGAGTATTGCAAACCTTGAAATAGGTGAAGGATGAATTTAGGAAATATCCCATTGATAGAGGGCTAGATACTAGATGTTTCATTTTATGTGTAATTCATAACTTTCAAAAAGATTAAACAGATGCCAAACTGAATTAATTCCTCTAGTACCTACTAACTGTTTACTAGAGCAAGTTAGGAACAGCGTTTATCCTTGTGACAATTCTAGTGCTGATAATAATCTGTATTTTCAGCCTCACAAGCTGAGAACATTCCTATATCTATTTTTATAAGAAAATTATTGCATTATTATTCACAAATTAATTATGTACTACTTATGATTATAATCATTAAATAATCACCTCACTGTTATTTGTAACTGCATTTATTTGTAGTCAAAGCAGTTACTTTGGAACATACTTCAGGATACGTGTACAGTACTAAAAAGATAAAATCACACCTTTACATACTTATTTTGAAATGTGCATACTCTGGAATAAAGAGAAAGCAAACGGGAAGTTTTGGAATAAGGAGAAAGCAAACGGGAAGTTTTTGGATAAGTAATGAATTATTCAAGCAGCTAATGATGGAAACAATGATTTCATTGATGCCGCAGTTCTCTAGGGCAACATTTTGAGAAAAAAAAAAAAAAGTACTGAAACAGAGACATCCTTTAAGTTAAGAATCAGAGCAGGTGCAGGCCTGTTGTTTGAGGGTTGTCAGTACTATCTGAAAGGGCTGTCTCGGCTTTGACTGACATGAGTAAGCAAAATGATTCATTTGTACCCCCGAAAAGCTGATGGTGAAATGGGTTAATCCACATAATAAAAAGCCTAAGAATTGAATTGGGTTTTGTTGCTACAGCCATAGTCAAAGGAATGCCAAAGCATACATTTAGAGTCATTCTTAGAGTATTCAAAAAGAGTATCTACACAGTGAGAGATGTGCAAAAAGAGTATTTACACAGTGTTCATGCCACTGTTCATAGTGTTTATATCAGGCCAGATCCAACATGACACTGGTGTTGGAGGGAGAATTAAGTGCCACACACAGATGCTATTTCTTTCTTGCTTTATTTCTAGATAGAAGATACTATCCCACATGAATATGGATTCTTTGGGCAAAGTAGTATTGGCTTCACCTGGAAAAGTACCCCAGAATAGCCTACAGACAGTTGATCAGGGCACTTCTCTGACAGATGAGACGTGTAATTTTGTCTTACCTTGACCATTACTCTAAACAGAACTCTCATGTTATGTGTGAATGCTCTAATACTCAGCCATTGTCTCACATAACTGTTGCCCCATTTCTGAGAAAAAGGGCACTTTACTTCATTAGAGAGCGACTGAGCAGAATCCTTCTCTGTTAGAGAGCAGCTCAGAGTTCTGTGGATCAATTTTCCCTGGCAGCACTATTTAAGCTACAAAGACTTATGGGCATTCTCTGTTAGATAACTTAGTTTAGTCCTGTTGTGAATCCAGTTCTGAGCTGATCAAGGGAGTGTTTACCAGCTTCAGCACCTAACTTAGTCAATATAAATTAGTCATAGTCAGTAAATAGAGCTAACTCATTCACAGAATGATAAGGATCACTTAAGTTTTCCTCTTGTTTGCTCTACTGCTTGGAAGCCTAGGTTAGCTATGTGACTACTGACTTAACATTTCCCATTCAATATAGGAAAATTATGTATGTTCACGCTTTGTGTTGCACTTCAGGTGTGTGAAAATTAGACATTGCAATGATGAATATCATGGTCAACATAAGATCTACTGTTTGGTGCAAAGCATTGAATCTCATCATGGTACTATTTCTGATTCCAGATTTATCTGGGGTAAGGAAATGAAGTCACAGTATTTTTCCAAATATATCCTATTTGTACTACCTAACTATACATTCTTTCAACTTATAGCTTGGAGTTCTCCTAAATGTTTACTTCAGTACATAAACGTCAGGTTTTTTACGGAATTCAACTGCTATGATACCCTGTGAATGTAACCTGTATAAACACTGACTTGGTACTAAAAACAGAACACTGGCTTCCTCACAAATGCTGAACTGATTTAAAGGTAGTTATAGCGTATTGAGTTATAAAACTGAAGTGGCTGTGCCCTACCTGGAGAACTATTGATTGCAATATCCTTTACATCTACCTGTCATGATCATTTACAAGTCTTGCTGAGATCTCTCTTGGAGCCTAACATTCTTTCTTTGCAAAAAATGCAGAAAAGTTGGGATTCTTTAGGGATTTATTCAGTTATTATTAGCAGCTGCATTAAATCTTCTTTGTATTACTCTAGGGTTTAAAGTAACCCTAAACTTGATGGAGAATTCTCCAGTGAGGAAGGCCTGACTTATTTTGTCACTCTATTCTATGGAAATTTCTGTCTCCTGTGTACGATGGTGGTCTCAGCTTGTTTGAGATTCCCTCAAGGGTAATAAAACCTAGGATAAATATATCTACAGGAAATTCCATACTTTTGCCACACTTGGTGAAGTCTTTGACCAGTCCACACTGAAATCTTGCTAAATCAGATTGCACTTACTGATTATCCCAATAGCCCTATCTACAAAACCTATATCATTATTTTTCAGGTTAAGATAAGATGAGGGGAATATTTATTTGAGGGACCTTAAAATTATTTAGTCGGAAAAGACATTTTGGAGGTAAAGCTCCCCTCTGCGGCTGTCCAGATGGACTCCTCTACATTAAAAAAAAAAAAGCTGCACTGGGGGAATGTTTCTGACATTTTCCTGCAGCTGCCCTATGGGAAGTAGATAATGTTCTGCTGATTAGGACATTTAAACCAGACTGGATTTAACGAGAAAATAACCTAGCGATGAAAACTTTGGCAGTTTGACAATATGATTTTATATTAGTGTTTGTATGACAGTTCTGATTCTGGAGTTCTGCTGAATCATTGACAACCATGGCAACATGATGGGGAAGGAGACAGAAGCCCCATGTTATTGAAGCTATGAAGCAGAGGGACTGTTGCTGCTTGAATCGTTTATACCTGGTAAGAAAAATGTTGTCACAGTAAAAATATGTCGACATCTGAAAACAAAAAAAAATCTTTTCAGTCCCTTTCAGCCAGTCAGCTACACTGCTCATAACTACACACACAACCATTTTGAAAGGAGGAGCAGTGCTAATTTGAGTGCTTTGGACAAATTCTAACCCTTGTCGTTATTGTCAGTCTCCTTAATAACAGTCTCTGACATTTCATCTGGATGGCATACCATCTTCTGCCTTAAGTTGAGTCTGTCTTCACAATGATTGAGGTCTTCACTTTACATTATATTGGATTATGTTTGTAATGTATTTTAGAATCCTTTAAAATGGAAAATGTTACAGGATAGTTACTGTTTAGCAGAGTTTCTTAAAGGCTGTCCTGTTATCAAAAATAAAAATAAAAAATAAAATCAGCATGTCTTACAGGACAAGATAGCATAACATTATAAAAAAAATCAAGCCCATGGCATCTTTAGAATCCATTTTTCCCAGATTGGGATAATTGCTTCTTATCATTTTTCCTGATTGTGTTGTAGTGCTCTGCCTTGCTTTTCCTTACTTTGCTTTGCTTTTTTTTTTTCCTCCTTAAGCTTCCTCAGCAATTTGTTTTTTTTTAAGATTATATGTTCCATATGTTTTGCTTTGAATCTGAATGTATTCTGAACAGCACTGATAAATAGTATATGGAGTAAAAAATCCCCCAGAACTCAGCATATGGACATATAAAGATTATTCTAAAGCTGTCTATGTGACTGTAAGTTATCAAAGATTCCGCTGCTGATGGAAGGCTGGAATCTATTATTGAAAAGCAACGTTTCAGTCCCTCGATCCAGTAGAATATACAGAGCTTATTGCTCTAGGAAAGGTGTTTTTTCACCTATTTGATAGACAGGAGGGTGTTTCATTTAGATCTACCTGTCTGTTCTCTGATTTATTTTTGTGTAAGTATACTTTATGTTCAATATTAGCTGCTGAATCCATCATAGGGATTCTTTCAACTGACAAGCGCCTCTTTTTTTTCTCTACACTGTATCCAGTATAATAAGATTACACACAGTGATTTAAAATATATATAACCTACCTGACTACCTACAAATCTGTCCTTGCCTTTCAGATCTATAGGAAATGAAGGAGGCTGTAAACTCATGTGAAAAGGCAGCAACATTTCAAACAAACAGTCACATACTCCAGACTAATATTTCACAGAACACGAAAATTAGTTAAAGTGATTTCAGGACTTTTAAACATGCAATTTTAAGCATGGAATAGCTACTTTTATTTGAGACCCCTATTCTGAGAAAATGGGCATGTGTTAAATACCACATCAGCTAAATATACCTTCTTAAAAATAGTAAGAACAAGATTTCTCATAAAATTTGATTTGTACAGTGATCATAATGAGTATGAATAATTCTCAGCTGCAGTGTCTGTGAACCTGATCGTGGGTTCAGGCCCATCCTGACACGAGCAGCAAAATCCTCAGAACTGCTCTGACCTGCATCTGCTGGAGTTTTCTTAATGACTCTTCCCAGCAGAAGATCAATTTACTGAAACGCACAGCTTTCTGGTATACCCACTATTCATTTTTAATAATGTAAATTAGAAAAAAAAAAGAGTACATAGAGGTAAGTAAGTATGATTTCTATGCTGGAATGGAGGAACAAGAAGAGGAATCCAGGACCATATTAATGCTGAGCAACAGATCACAAATAGTTTCATCATAGTTGCATCCTGGATAGCCTGGAGAGAGGAGTTATGAAAAAGAGCATGTAAGAGAGCCTAATGCATGCTCCAGTATTTTTACACTGTGAAGCTGATGTAAGATGTGGGATATATAAAAACATTTCAGAGGATGAAATAATGAGAAACTTAGGGGAAGAAAAGCAGAAAGCAAAAGATAAACACAAGACTTTGAGGTGAATGGCAGGGGAACTGGTTCATTGTGCAAGATGACAGACAAGTGGCAAGGAAGGATTTTGAAAGAAAGATGCAAGAGGAAAAAACAGACTAGCAGCAGGATGTCCCATGGGATATATCATAGGGAAAAACAGAATTCTGGACAGAGCAGACAGTGAAAGCTAAGGAAGTAGAATAGGGACTGGTCAGCACACACGAAAAAAAAAATAAAAAAGCAATACTGGAAGGGTAAAATAGAGTTCTTTAAAAAGGAAAAACAGGGGCAAAACCCTTCAGTCAATACCCTTAAGAGAAAGTGAATGAGAATAAGATTTCCAGATGTAATCAAAGGAAAGATCGTCAAAACAGGAGATGAATGCAATTGAAAGAATTCAAAGGAGATGATAAGGTCTCCAGATGAAGTAGACTGTAAAAGATAAGGAAAGATCAAGTGTGCGTCCAGAGAACAGACTCTCAGAGTTTAAAACAAAGAGATGATTAGTGACTCTTGAAGGGACAATGTCATTGATGAAACTGTTTCAGGCCTGAGTGGATGGCACAGAAAAATCAAAGGCAGTGAAAAAAAGACATCTCCAAAATACAGCACACCTTGTAAGAAAGAATATATGAAACTGAAACATTTACTGACTAGGCTGATGAAAAAATCGATAGAGCAGGTGGTCATTTCAAGATGAGAAGTTGTGAATTGCCTGACTTTTAATACCTGTGTTTAGCAAGAAGGGTTCACTTGGGTACACACAAAAATAGAAGCCTTGCTTACCCATGGATTTTCATCTAAAAGAAGTCTTGCAGATACAATGGGGATGTTTTTGATTGACCACTTTAACAACAGTCTATGAAAATGAAAGACAAAGCTTACTGGAATACATCACGTGAATAGTGAGCTGGATTTGACCGTCCTTGCCAAAGCAAAATACCATGAGCTGCACTACTATTCGAGAGTACTGATTAAAAGTGAACTCAGCTTTGATGATTATGAAAAACACTCTAAGGAAGGAAAGAAAAAAAAATAGTTGTCAAGGACCAAATTGAACTTAAAGTTTAAAATTTAGGAGAACAAGATCACAGAATCAGAACTCTCCATCCCCTCTCAGTTATCAGGAAGGAAAAGAAAATGAAGTGGTTGAAGTGGTAGGAATATCGCTTACAGGATGAGATATACTAGTTTTAAGTATAGTATTGAGCATGTAATAGATTTAAAAAATCAGATCATGATGATATTTGATTGGGTCACATAATAAATATGAGTGCCCATATTTTGATATCTATGAAATTATATCTAAGAAATGTTATTTCTTTTTCAGGACATACTTTGACAAGCAGTAAAAACCACAGGACATGTCAGGGGAGGTAGTACTGATCACCGTTAATTGCTTCAGATATGACATAACCCAAAGCAAGTAATTATTGCTGCTTGTGATCTATGACACAAATTTTGATGTGTGCCAACACATATTCCTTGGGCTCTGATGATATCTTTTCTTATTTCATCTTCCACATGGTCTGTCTTGCCTATTTAGACTGTAAATAGCTTCGGGCACGGACTTTGTCTTATTATATGTTCGTATGGATAAAATTGGTTAGCAATATCACTCTGTGTTTCTGGGTGCTACTTTAGCATCGGTAACCACCATGTGAACTGCTGATAAGTTTCTGACATTTTAAAGTGTGAATTTGATTCCTGATTCAATACCAACTTCAAGCTTTAACTTCTATTCACTATGGATTTTGGTTGCCTCTTCAGCTATTCCCTACTAGGCACAGGAACTTCAAACAAAGACAGATTCAAAATAAGTGACATTATTATTTAGTGTTTTTCCTTTGCCTCTACATCAGTGTACATTTAAAATGAACTTATATCCTAAAGCGGTTTTAAGAAAAATAAAAATAAATAAAAAATAATATGACTATATAGAGATGATGCAGTACAATTAAGCTACAACTGTTCTTTGAACTGTTTTCAAGCTCAAATACAAAAGCAGTTGGTTCTTTTTTTGGGTAGTATCTTTAAGAAAAAAATCACACAAAACCATCTGGCAAAGCATGTGCTAGACTTCTATTTAATTAGCCTGTTGCCTGCTTATCAGTAACTAGGTTCTTTACAAGTTCTTTGAGTGTAGGTTAGAAGTAACCACATTTATATGGTTATAGTACATTAAGTTATACCTACCCTCAGATTCTTTATGTGTTTCCCACTGGTCTGACGAGAGTGATAATGTGTTTTGGGTCCGTTTTGGCAAGCAGTGTATAGTGCCAAGTCAAATTGGCTTATGGCTGTTTACTGACCAAAGCACGTTCATATATTTAAGCTGAAGTTTTTTGTTGGTTGTTCTACTTCACCCAGCATGGTTACAGTTGTCTTCCTGACAGGTCCCCCAAAACACACAGGAAAAGTACATTTGACAAAACAGTGCAGTTTCTGGCATATAAACAACAGCTACCAGTGGCTGCTGGAGGCCATGGCACTTGGCACTTGTGGGTCTGTGGCAGAGCGACAGCAGGATGTTCTGCTGGAAAGGAAGGGTGGGAGCCTTGAAAACCTCTCGGAGTGACAAGATAGGAACTTAGAGATTGTATAGAAATACCTTGGACAGGTATGTGGGAAGTCACCAGGCTGCATTAGAAAACTTAGCCTTGCAGAATACCTCAACTACATGCTTCTTTTACATGCTTTTAAATGTTTTTAATAACAAAAATAAATGTTAAATTTTGAGGAATTTGAAGAGAACTGTTTCCATTGGCCCTATATTTTCACCTTCTCTCTGTCCGTCCTCTGGTGTATTCAATTTTACTCAGTGTGATTATAATATCTGAGAAAAGAGATGCCTTTTATCCCAGCCTTGGCTACCACATGCCATTAAAATAGTGTATGGATAATAAAACTAGTGGACCATTCCTGATGAGCCAGCAGACTGATTGCTAATTTACCGCTTAGACATTTTTCACAATTCTTTAACCATAGTTAAAGGATAATGACACATCTCCATTCCTGTCTTGTTGCTTGATGAGAAGAGGCCAGAAAAAAACTTATAAATGAATAACATATTTTTAAAGGGGAATATCATAGGGATGTATTGAAGCATAACGTAAATGGAAGCATAAAATAAATATAGGCTCATAAGAGGATGGAGTAAATAAAAACCGATAATGCTACTCTATACCAACTTGGGCCTAAAGCACATTTTATTTAGCTCGCGTGTATTCTCCTCATTATTAAGAAACAAGGCTCTGTTTTCAAATTCCATTAGAATTTCCATTTGTTTAAAAATTTCCATTTAATTTTCCATTTCCATTCTTTTTTAAGTGCATTTTTAACCTGAAACGTTACATGAATAAATGAAGAACTTCAAGTCTTTAATCAGATATAGTAAACAATATCTGAATATCAGTGAAGTAGACTGTTGTTGTACATGGATAAGAGCACAAAGAATACAGAAGAACGAGCCGCCTTTGTGTTCTACAAAAATAACGCACCGTAGCAAGTCTTAACTGCAAACAGCTTTCCCCAGGTGTTGCCAAAAGTTTCTATGTGGCAGTTGTTTGGTTTGATTTGACTAATGCATCCCACTCCAAATTCTATGAACTTGTTTGTAGAGATAGTGAGGTTAACCTGTCTTCTTGACTCCAAACCTTTATAAAGCTCAGCATGAAAAAGGCAGCACTCCTGCTACAGCCAATCAATGGTGTCCTAGCTACAGCTGTAGAGACTGTGAGATTTTTATCTTCCAAAGACTTAATAGAACAAGGTACAGTTAAAAAAAAGAAGTGTTTTCTCTTTTAGATTTTTTTTTATAAGCCGTTTTATTTGTTTCTTTTTTACTTTCTGGATAAATTTATGGATTTATTTGTTTATTCTAAAGGAATAAATGTGGTTTATATTTGAGAACAATATAAAAGAATAAAACAAAAACACATTTCCAGTAATTACAATGCCTAAATGAAACACCACCTTCCTGTGGTACAGTATCGTAGCAATGGTGTATGTCACCAACAAAAATGCAATTGGCCTAAGGGCACAATGTCTACCCAAACTAAGTGTAACTCTATTCTGCATTTACAGACAACCTTAATCTCTGAGCAATCATGGTTTCACCAAAGTCACCTTTTCTAGGCATAAGGTCTTTTGTTTTGACCAGCTTTTGTTTGTTCATAGCTCAGATTCTGAAATGTAGCCTTGTAGAGTAACTCATCTTTCAGGCTGACTGCTCCCTTGCTCTTGAAAAGCCCAACCTTTTATATTTCTTCCTCAGAGCACTAGACGATGCATCTCCCTGTAGTAGCTGTCACTATACCAGCTGCATTTTAAACCATTTAATCCATTCAAATCCATCCTTATATAAATAAGTAAAAATGTGAACATATTGCATTTATGTAAAGATGAGTATAAAAGTTTCCGTTTGTTTAAGTCCAAAAAGACTAGTAGCAGTAAAGGGTCAGGCCAACTTTTCCTCAATGTCAGAAGGTAAATGGGATTCTCCATAGAATATATTCAATAACAGCCGTACTTTAGATAGAGAAGTAATTCAACTATAAATGAAATAAAGCAGAAGAAAATTCTTTTATAGTCATTTTTTACTTGGGTAATGAAAATGTATTTAGAATGAAGGATGGAAAGATTAAAGAAAACTATTTAGGACATCAGTTTGACATAGGGATTTTGCTTATAGGTTGTTTGCTTTTCTTCCTCCCCCCATTACCATGCTATATCAAAATTATTATTTTGTACAATTCCCACTACCAGAGTTATCCACATGTTATTTAACAGAAATAGATGTTTATGCAGTACATTTAATAAGAATTGAGTGGTTGAAGGTAAAAATTCTGCATATTTGCTGTGTAAAATACAAAATGTCAAAATCTGATACAGTTAGTGGCTCCATTGTAGCATATTTGTCCAGAAAATAAATTACAATTTTTTCTCCCTACAGCATTTCATGAAAAAAATAAGTGTTTGTTTTTCTATCAAAGAAACAAGTGACCATGAAAAAAACCAGAGTTCAAACATGAAATGTTTCTCAGAGATATCCAATGGAGTACACAGGCACCAGTTCTTATCCTCTTGGGGCAGAAATTGTAAATTAGATTTCAACAGGCCATTTGCAGGCAATATAAAATTATATAACAAGCCTTAGCTATTGAGAAAATAAGAACTGATTATACATAGTGTGGAAATAGGAGTTAACGTTGGTTAATATTGAAGTAAATTCAGATTTGCTGTGGTCATTTAGGGACAAGCGTTATTGCCTGTGTTGTGCTGTATGTACAAAATTGGGTTTATTGAATGAATGGGGAATAGTGATTATTGAACTAGTGCTCTCTGGAGAAAAGAATTAAAGTCTAACGGGACAGAACTGGAGACAAGCTGTACTGTACAAACAAGAGGACCATCCAGGATACACGCTACCTACGACATGGGGCCTGAGGTCGATCCGCGAGGCAGGACTAGAGGCATACTGAGCCTAAGGGCTCTTACAGTAAGTATCTATCATCTCAGGCAGGGACTGAAGGTCCCTGGATGAACTGAAACGGGCCTCCCGGGCCCATGGGCAGGGAGTGGGTGGAGGTCCCAGGCATTAAGGTCTATTAGTCTGAGCCTTGACAGTATGTAATTCTCTTTTATTATGTGAAAAAGTTAACAGTGCTACCATTATAAGTATCATTACTAAACATCTAAATTAATTTCTAAATTAAATAATTAATCAAGAGAGAGGGCTGGTGGTGTTTATGCTCTTCAAAGATATCTGTTTTTTCTAGATATTTTGTAATTTGTTTCCACATTTAAGGCTGTCTGCAGAACTATAAGATGAACCAGGAAGTAAATCATGCAAGGAACAATATCTATAAAAAATAGAACAAAGGAAAAATCCCATACCTATGATGATGGAGTATGAAAGAGTAGTTTCACACAATGGTATGTCATGCAAATGCCTAAGTCTGTATGGCACACGTGTTGCCTGGCTGCTTTAAAGCCTAAGAGGACAAGGTAACTGATTTTTCTTCCACCAGCCAGGCAGAAGAAAACTTAGACATCTTAAGGCAGCGGAGCAAATTTCTACAAATTTCTACTGACACCTTCTAATATTTTTATTAAGGAATTTTCAAACTACTGTTGCCCAAAATCCTTCTCTATGTGCAAACTGACACAGATATTTCAAACCATTACAGACTACTTTTCAATGCCATAGCAGCTCTAAAATTAGACTTGTCTCATGACTGGGAACATCCTTTGAATAATGGGATAGGTAGCACTATAGAAACATTACACAGTTTCCTTCAACACCACTCCCAGTTATTGTATGTGACAATATCTGACAAAGAGAAAGAAGAATTTTGTATCTGGTTACCTAGACAGAGATTACAGAGATGTGCAGCTGCTTTGACTTGCTCAAGAATATCTAAACCAACACTTGTCTCCCTAGGTTCTGGAAGGAACAAAATGGCTTAAAGCAGAAGGAATTAAAAGGTCTGTGTGTGGTTTAGTTAATCAGTATTAATGTTTGGTATTTGAGGTTATTAAAGTAAAGGAAGCAACTTGTTTTCATGCTTCTGCTCTGACGTCAAACTTTCTGAGGTATATATATGTTTGAGTGACAAGTTGATACAGAAATGCATGAAAGCAGTTGCACAGTATTTCAATACCTTTGCTGAAATATATTAATATCTTCTTTTAATGCTTTATCGCTAATAACCAGCATGCTGTTACCACATATGGATACAATCTGCATTGTATAGGAGGGTACTGAAGATACTGAATAATAGTCAAACGTGTCTTATGATGCTCATTACTCTGCAGTAGTAAAAGCACCAGCCAGCAGTTGAAAAAGAGAAATGATCACATCAAGAATAACGCATCCCGGAGAGAATTAATGTCACAATAATTACATGGTTCATTGTGGAGGATGTGTGGTTATTAGCAGTTCTAGAGAAGCTAACTAAGGAAGTCCAAATTCTTTTAAACCAGCCTAATTGAGAGAAAAGGTGTTCCTTTGGCTCTAACTAAAATATAAGGAATTGAGAATGCATGGAAACATCAAAAATTAGGAAAGCTCATAACTGTACTGTGTTCGGTAACTGGAATTGTTCCAAGCTACTTACAGTTAAAAAGGTGCTAAAAGTACTGGAAATGGAGTTCAGCAAATGGCAAAATACAGCAAAGCAAGAGTACAGTTTATTAAAGCCTCAGCACTTCATTGCTTAGTGCTTCCATATGTCCATTATTGACCATATTGTGCTTTTCCCTTATATCAACAAAGTAATTTTGAGGCAGCCTGCCTGCATTGCCTGATATAGAGATGTCAAATTAAAGCATGGGAAAATCTGCCACGTGACAACGACGAAAGAGGCACTTCAGAGAAAGAGAAAAAGAGAGCATACATAATGTGGAAGAAGGGTCAGAGCACATGGGAACAATACAGGAACACTGTGGAGTGGCCGACAATCCAGAGAGATATGCTGCCATTCAGTTGGAGAGTTGGACAAAGTGCAGGGTCTTGCACCTGAGGAGGAATAACCCCAGGCACCAGTACTGCTGGAAAGCAGCTGTGTGGAGAGGGATTTGGGAGTCCTGGTTGACAGGAACTTAAGCATGAGGCAGCAATGTGCCCTTGTGGCCAAGAAGGCCCATGGGATCCTGGCCTGCATCAGGAGGAGCGTTGCCAGCAGGTCGAGGGAGGGGATCCTGCCCCTCTACTCAGCTCTGATGAGGCCGCACCTGGAGTACTGGGTGCAGTTGTGTTCTCTCCGGGACAAGAGGGACAGGGAACTTCTCGAGAGGGTCCCGTGTAGAGCAACAAAGATGGTTAAGGGAGTCAGATGTCTCTCTTATGAGGAAAGATAAAGTGAGCTAGGCCTGCTTAGTGTGGTGAGCAGAAGATTGAGAAGGAATCTTATCAACACTACTAATATCTGAGGGGAGAATGTAAAGAAGATGGGGCCAAACTCTTCTTGGTGGTGGCCAGTGACAGAAGGGTATAAATTAACATATAGGAAGTTTTGCCTTCATATGAGGAAGAACTTCTTGACCCTGAGGGTGACAGAGCCCTTGAACAGGCTGCCCAACCCGACTGGACACAAGCCTGTGCCACATGCTCTACGTGTCCCTGCTTGAACAGGATAAGTGAGCTAGATGATCTCTGGAGGTCCCTGCCAACCTCAGCCATTCTGTGATTCTATGATTCTGTGATTCAAACTTATGCCAGGGCAAAAATCAAAACAAATAATTTGAAAGTAAACATATCCTTGGCTTGGGATATGTTTGGGATATGCTTGGGGACCGTATATCCTTCTCCTTCTCCCTACCTATTCCCACCATCTCCCTGCCCCCCTCAACACATGACTCGTGATTTGATACTGAAACCCAAAAGAGAGTGACTGGCTCATGAATATCTGTCTGAATGCAAACATTGACTGTGCTTCATTAGGATTCAGGAGGTATAATGGAGTAGCTGGATTTTCCTTTCACCCCAGCCTCTCAGCCTACACAGTGAGACTCTCTCTGGATACAGTATGGTTCTCAGCTATCTTATTCTGTCTATTGTGAAACAGTAATCTGGAAGCATAATTTTATTTTATTTTTAAAGGTAGGCTATGGTTTACCTAATAGGCAAGTCTGCTGTTAGATTCCATTTAAATAACCTTGTGATCATAGTGCTGTATAACAAAATAAATCAACTTTTTTAGAAAATAATATTCCGGAATGCCTGTGATATAGACATCACTTTTTTTTTTTTCTTTTCTTTTTGTTATTCTGCTCTCATAGTGTCACCCAGTGTCTTGTTCTAACAGTCATAACAATTCAGCTCTGGGATCCATCATAAAATCTATTGTTTGAAATGACTTTCAAAGTGGAATTTGGGGTTTTGTGCTTACTGAATCTCAAAACTCTCCAAATGAAAATTTATCATTGTCAAAGAATAAACACTGAAAGCTTTTTTAGTTAAGAATACTCTAAAGATCAGACACTTTGTCATTTCGATAACCATATATAATGAAGTTTAGCCATTGTATAATATTGTCCAAATATTATGGCTTATACAGAGTTAATAGCAAATTTTCCCCATGCTTAGCAATGAAGAAATATGCTAAGTCAAAAAGATGGGTTAGAATCTAGACTAGTGTTTGTGTATAGATGAAAGAGAAATAGTGACAGTGGGGAGAGAATGAAATGAAAAATGTCCTGAAGTTTTAAAGAAGTTGCTAGATAATAGGTGGATGATACATGACTATAAAGAAATATCAGACACAGAGGGAATATGACAAAACTTTCTTTACTTCAAATGGCTCACATATGTGCAGAGAAGTTGCATCTATAGTTAGTAGAAATATTCACTAATACTGAATTATGTAGGACAATAGCTATTCACCAAGATATCTGCAGTGGTCTCTGTTATCTAAAACCTAATAGTGTAGCCTAATCCAATTTTTCAGGTTCCTTTTTAAATCAATGGAGAAAGGAAGAGGCATCTCCAGATAATGACTCGCTGCATCCTATCGCAGAAGGCTTACATCTTCCTGCGGAAATACATTTCTCTATATTTTGACCACAGAGGGAACCAAAAGTTTAGCCAAGTGGCTCAAGTTACATGACAGGTATCCTAGTTACATAAAAAGCAAAGGATATGAGAGAACAAGCATTAAAATGGAAAATAAAATGAAGAAGTAAAGACCAGTGATTACATACTTATATCTTTATAATAATGTGGTACAGAATGATATAACTAAAAATGGCTTGTAGTATAATTTTTTTAAACAGAATACTCAAAATAAGTATATTTTGCAGAAATGTGTAAATATGTATCCAACCTTGTTACCTTTGTAAACCTTGCACAATGATACTGGTCTATGCATGATCTATGCATGGTTGGTCTGTGCATGGTTTCAGATTTTACACTTTCTCTGCCTTCATACAAGTTTGAAAAGGTATTTTTTGCCCCTTTGTGTTACACTATCAATCACAGTCAAATGATCCTCTGGAATGTGTTGTCCTGTTTCCTTTCTCTTTACTCTACAAGGCCCTGATCCAGTCTACTGAAGTTAAAAGACATTTTTCCGTTTACTTAAAAACGTGTGGAACAATACCATACATCTCATCTCTCTAAGGAGAGAGGAATGTCTTAGAAATGAACATGAATCATCAAAAGCTTATTGCAAGAATGCCATTATATAATCAGTTGCCTAAAAAATATCAAATTCTGCTAATACAAAAATTTCAGAAGCATATGCTAATAAAATTTATTCTGTAAGGTTATTGATGAGTAAATTAATGAAGAAATAGTTGCTGCATTTGTAGAACCAGGGGGTAAGATAGATAACCTTTAGTTTATCAGTTTACCTACCAGTTGAGATTTTTATACTAGACACTTTGTATGAATGTGTTTTTGCAATTAGTTATCAGTCAATACTGTTAATGTAGTTGAAACACACAAAAATAGATTAGTCTGACAATGAGATACCTAATGTACTCATCTACATCTTTGTACTGTAAATGTATCTGCTCCACTTTAAAACTATTACCAAAAAAAAGCATCTTTTCTTCACATTGCTTTGAAAAATACGTGTACCAGTAAATGCTGAGAAATTACATTTGTATCATCCAAACAAATTTCAAACACATAAACTTCTAATGGTGAGCTCAAGCTGAAATGCTAAGAGCGACCTGACATTTCCTTCATGTGGCAGTTGAAAACAATTTTCATTTTGATTCAGAACAAAAGCTAGAAAAATAAAAAGGAAGTAAATTATTATGAAAATCATGGAACAATTAAAACATATCTGTGCTTTTGTTTTTTTTTTTTTTTTTGATTTTGTTGTCATTTTGGAGTTTTGCTTTGATTAATGAAATTCAACGTCTGCCTACACAATTCTTCAAAAGCCTCTTAGTGATCAAGGACAGGTGAGGGTGTTGTTACTAGGCAAGAGTATCTGCTGTTGTGGAATAAAGGAGCTTTGGCCTCCTGTGCGTTTGTTTTTAAAAAGGAATACTTAACAACTTTCTCATTCTTTACAGGGAACATGGAAGCCTTGAGTCTGCAAATTGTAGATATCAAAAAGAAGGCTTCTTAAAAGTTAGTCAGTCTTCATATCTTAATTAGAAGTAAACATATAATGAAACAATAGAACAATTATTAATAAAAACAATTATTAATAGAACAATTATTAATAAAATACTAAGATTTCAATAACTATTTTATCAGCTACACTTAATCCTGGATATCACTTTTTTCTAATTAGACCAATTACATCTGGAATGACATGAAATACAAAATTTAATAAAATTTCCTTTTTGTGTTCTTTAAATCATAATTGTTAGAGTATAGCCCTCTTTGAGTTAATATCTGAAGTCAAAATAGACTCTAAAGAGGCCGATGTTTGTCTATAGTTAATGTTTTGGAATTGCTGGGATTTTTAATTTTAAAAACATCTTGATAACCAAATAATTCTCTCTCTCCATCTTATTCATTCTGATCCTAGCATGGAGCTGTAAAAATTATTGTATTATAACTCCATATAATCATCTCTGTACGAAAATGATGAAAGAAAATGGAATATTCTTAAAAGTTCTGAAAATTGTGTGTAATAAAAAATGCTTTTGATTAGTGTTTAACCAGCACGCTGAGCTTTCATTACAAGTTCTACTTTTTTCCCCCTTTTTAAAAGTCTACATCAATATGTCAATGTTTTACTTTTTTATGCTTATTCTGTAAGCAACATTTTACTTCAATATGGATACACTAGATTTTTTTTCCTTTTTTTTTTTTTTTTGAGCACTGATACCAGTTGTAGGCATAAATCATCCAATTCTTCATAGCCAATAGCCAATCTCTCCATACAGACCAGTGAAGATCCTTATTAGAGGACAAAAGAGCAAACAATATACTGAGAAGAAAAAAAAAAATAGCTGGAGAAGTTAGAAAACTTTTGCCTTATTTCTGAAATCGTTTCCAGAGAAGCTACTCCAGCTGTGCTGTGGAAAAATAAATTGTGAGAGAAAGGACACATAAGATTCTAAAAGATCATCTCTCCTACCCCTGTTTCAATAGAAAACAGGACTGATTAAGTGAACTGTGTTTGGGAAACATCCCAAAAGCTTCTATAAAAGTTATTTCAGTTTAACTGATAAACTCTAACAGCTAAACAGCTAAACAAGAAAGAGGGGACAAGGCCCAGTGCAAACAGAACCCATAGCAACGTTATTGGCTTACTATCCATTTTATTTAGGTCTCTGAATGGGGATACAGAGGAAAAGAAAAAATCTTCTTGCTGCTGTTCCATCTATACAGTGGAAAATCTAGCCCACAAACCTTTTTGCATTTGTCAATACAGAATATCCTTTATTTGCCAAAAAAAAGAAAATCCTTGAAATAAAGAACAGACAAAGCTGTTCTCTGTTATGCAAAGAACACACAGTTATCCTCCAGCAAATAACTTTACAATAAAAAAACACAGAGCTAGAAAGAAGACAAATACAGACAAGAGATTCCAGTCATTCAGTGAATAGAGACATGGCTTAGACAGTTTAGAAATGTTGAACATATTTGACTGAATAAAGACTGAAATGTAAAAACAGAAGGGGATGAAAAATAGGTTGAAGGAAGTATGAACAGAAGTAAAAGAAATGCAGGTGTTTTTAGAGAGACAGCTGAAACAGTATTTTCAAAGGACCAATGACGTTAGGAAATCAGAAGGCTGACCTGTGACCTACTAACAGTTCCTACTACTTTATATATATATATATATGTATATATATATAAAAGATATGAAAAGATATGAAGGCTGGTCTTCATGGTGCAAGCATAAGATCTTTCTATCAACAGCACTATCATGCTTGAAGAACACCGCTAGCAAGTACGATGACTGCCAGGAAAAAGCTCTAAAGTCATTCAGAATGTAAAGAGTAACTTAAAGACAGAGCTGATGATACTTCATTAGGCTTTATTCCTGCACATTTCATTAGTATTAATGAGAGTTCTGAAGATGAAAGAAGCTTAAAGGGAGTGAAAGTAAGCTTGTGGGCAACGCTCTCGTGTGGGACACATAAGATCCATGTTCAATTTATAAGTGCCACATACTCCCTGTGGGTCAGCCAACGTTTATTTATCTCTGCAATATGAAGGTACTAATAATGAGAACGAATCTTAAGGTTATTACAGTGCTTGATGCAATGATGTTTGTTGGATGCTTACACAGTGCATT
The DNA here is from genome assembly GCF_000705375.1 of Tinamus guttatus. The sequence goes on from NW_010581642.1 coordinate 101,325, forward strand.
AGGTCCTGTAACAGTATGTAGATAGTGTTTATTTAAGTGAAAACAATTTTTTTAAATTGTAAGGAAACAACTTTTTTTTTCCCCAGGCGGTAAACAGTATGAAATGTCTTGACTACTTCTATGAGGTTATCTCAGTATTTGCCTATCATCTCACTCCTTCACCTCTTTCATAACCTGAAATAATATAAAAAAAAATTCTTGGATCTTTTCAAATTTAGAAAAAAACAGTTTTGTAGAAATTATAGGGATTGGCTCTCACTGTGAATTGTAATTCAGAAAATCTTGTCAAATGAGATAAATTGCTTATAAGTAAATAAAATGCAAGCTATCACATTTACATAGAAACAACTGAACAAATACACTTTGGAAAAGTGTAACTAAGAAATAGGTAGGAGGAAAGAATTAGGTGTTAGAATGGGTCATAAATAAATATTAGAAAACAGTGCCATACCACTGTGAAGAAAAACAATCATCATACTGGCAGGTAAAAAATAGCTACACACAAAGTAATCCATCTACCTCACACTGCACAAGAATGCCCTCACTGGAGCACTGTGTTTATTTCCAAACACTAAATTTCAAGGATGTACAATAGTTTGGGAGAGTTCAGTAGCAAGCAACATGAAGAAGCAGAGGTCCAAAAATAATGATTTATGAGGAAAAATCAAAAGAAAGTGCTTTTTTTAGCCTAGAAAAGAGACTGAGAGGAAATACAATAACAGCCTTTATAAAACAAAAGGCTACAACAAAGAGAGAAATAAAAAAAACTACTGTTCATCCATGAGTGGACAGGTCTAATGGTGTGGGCTGGATATTGGCAGATTGTGCCTGGAAACTAGGAAAAGCTTTCTATTATTAAATGCAATGAAACTTTGGAATATTTTGCTCAGGAGTTTAAGGAATCCTCTTCCTGGAGGTTTTGCAGCACAAGTTAAACAGCTTTCTGTCAGGAGTGATTTAAGGGTATTCAGTTTTATCTCTAGAATGTGCTGGATAACTTTTCAAGTCTGTCTTTAAGGTCTGAGGTTTTGCTTTCTTGATACCTAGTATAGGTGGGAAAGCTAAACTGAAATTAATAAAAATAAGGAAGTGCTAGCAAATTACTTGTTTCTCTTCTTTTTCTATATGTATATTGTCTGTGTACATTGTAGATAGTCTCATTTACTGCTGACCAACAGCAATGCTGAAGAACACCTGCCTTTTAATATATTCTACAGCAACATAACTGAGCAGTAGTAGAAACAGAGATAAAAAAAAAAAAAAAGATGAATTTGTAGCAATTGCAGCAGAATGAGCAGACTGGAGTTGGGAAGAAAATAAAAGTCCACTTTTGTTCATAGTTATTGTCCCACCTTCCTAAACCTAATCCAAGAAGTTTAAAGGACTGCAAAGTCCTAATCTAACCATAGAATAAAGAAAACTCTACACTTCCTAGAAAATAATGTAATCATCAGATTAACTTTACCAACTTTTCTCCTGGAAGAACATCCAAAGACTGCACAAAGTCCTATGATACAGAATAAAGAAACCTCCACCGGGAAAGCAGCAGAGGGTTGTAGCGCCTTGGGGAAAAAATAGTTACAGAGGAATATGGCTTAAGCGATTAAGAGAATTCCCTCTCTCTGCTCTGAAATGGTTTTTGTTATGTTCAGGGACTGCTTCAGAATTAGAAAACAAAGACAGATGGCCTAATGGAACTCAAATGAGCAAAGTTATATTGAACACATACGATGCAAAGACAAGGCAAAGAAGAATTGTGTCTTATCATTGAACAAAAATAGAGCCCCAGATAAAAATCTTCAAAGATGTCAAATGGATTAATAACAAATGGAACTTGATTGCTGTTCAGAAATTCCTTTCCAAAGAGGAAAGGGACACCATTAAGAGATGAACTATTTGAAATATGCCTTTCTACAGTTCAGTAGAGAAGTCAGGGACTCCTACTGATTATTCAGAGAGAAATAATATAGAGTACATGACTATTAAAGTTACTTAGCTTTAATAAGTTGAACACTTACAGGACAGAGATCAATTACTGTGTATTTTTAGCTTATTCTCTATTATAAACAAATTCAGTGATTTTTTCAACTTGAGATGTTCATTTGGTAAATTAATGAATACTTCAACATCACATTATCCTTAAGAGGCTTTGAAATTTCTTTAAGAATCACAAAAATATGAGATGAAATAGTTAAGAGATGTGCATTAGTGCTGTCCTGAAGATCCTAGAGGCAAAAGAGATCAAAATGGAAAACCAGGTCTGAGTTTTTTGAAAAGAGCTTGAAGAAGGTCCTCAGAATAAAACTCAGTTGTGAAGGAAAGCAGGATCTTGAACTAAAATATCTCTAAATACAAACAAGTGTATTCAGTAGCTGGGCAGACATTCACACTAATTTATTTATCTACTTTATATTTCAGAAAATTCATGATTTATAAATTCCTAACAAGTATAGGAAAAAAAAAAAAACTTTTAATCACCTCAAGTTCAGAACTTGGATACCAAAATAAAATATTCATGAAATATTACTTGATTTTTTATAATCAAATGTATTTCTGTATTTTATCTATCAAAGCAGTAAGAAAATCTAAATTTGAATTATTTTCTCTTTTTCTCTTTCTTTTTGAAAAAATAATATTAACTACTCAGATTTAGGCTGCAGTTTATTTAACAAGGGCTACATATAATGGATCAGCAAGTGAAACTTGAGACATATAGTCAATTTAGGGAGTTGTCTGAAAAAAGTTAAATCTTTTAAAAAAATACTAAATATACCTTGGCAGTATGTGACACTGGTAAGATCTGCAGTCCTGTAGTAGGTATCATCTCATGAGTATCAAAAGTATCAGTCATTACTCTAAAAGATAAGGAAACTTTAGAAATTCTTAAATAAAGAAAATATTAAAAAAAAAAACACACACAAAATACTTCCTTTGCTGCTTGTTGTTAACAGTGCTATGACCTTTTTCCAGTCCTTACTGTGGTGCCCTGTGGCCCCCGAAAGTAAGAACAGACTGGATCTATCCTGCATCCTTTATAGTTCAGAGCTCACCACCATGTTTCACCTTAAGTGTTGGAATTAGTGAGAGGAAGAGCAATGTGGGAGAGGAATACCTACATCACTCTCTTCTTTTGTTATCAACATTAAACATATATTATGAAAAAGTGAGATTTGACCTTAAACAAATACTTTCATACACACTACTGAAGTTCCAAATGAGGGTAATAGCTTCCTCTTCCCAATCTTTAATGTGCTACATTAGGGATTTAGATTTAGCAACACCCTAAGACTTAATATGTAGCAAATGAAAATGTTTATCTTGTCCATCCTCTATCCCCAATCAAATAAATACTTTACTGAAACCCAAGCCCACAACTCTCTGTTTTTGTTTGTTTGTTTGTTTGTTTATTTTTTCTGTAGCACTCAGGGCAGAGGGATTTTTACGTCCTTTCAGTCTTTCCAGAAACAGCACTGGTCAGTGATCATCGCAAGTCAAGAAGTCGTTATCTATGCTTATTAGCCCATGCTGTAGGCACTGGTGATGACGACTAATTCAGAGGTGTGCATTCTTAAATATCACAAAAAATCCATAACCACTGATAGAGCTTTTCCTGAAGTTTCAAAAGAGAGAAAAAGACTTTTCTGGCTATTCAAGACCAATACTTCTTTTACAACCTACAAAAGATTTTCACAAGCTATGCTAGACTAGTATAAACAAGGCTCTATAGGTGTCCTGTCTTGACAATAAACAGGTCTTTAACTTCAAGGGCTGTGAATCATAAACCATGAAAACTTAACTTCCTAAAAGTAGAAATCACATTAAATCACATTAAAGGGCACTATTATTTCCTAGGCTTTTTTTTTTTTAACAAATTTCGCTAATATTTTAGACATACATATTAATCCCATTGTCCCATAACAACAGTTTATTTTCTATTGTACTTTGCTTTGTCTATAATAAGTGCAATATTGACTCAATTATTCCTATGAAAATAACTGTCCTACTGTCCTTTGAAAGACTGTAGTTGTTGAGTATGATGCAGTTATTCACACGGAGAGTGTCACAATGCTGCCTGCTTGGCAAAAAGTGCTGTGAAATTTAGATCACTTCCAAAAGATCTGTGAAGTGCTTTTTTGGCCTGAACCCCTAGAGTAAAGAAAAACTACTAAATACTCTCCTCATTTAGTACGTTGAAGTTTCCTTGACTCCTCTCGGTGGTTACTCTTGTTCTACTCTCAACAGTACAAGAGATTTTTTTTTCAACTAGCGCTTCATAACAAGTAGAATAGAGAGATTCTTCTCTTACTTTTCCTGGTCTCTTCCTCAGCAATGACAATAACCATTTCATTAAGCATATAGATTAGTAATAAACTTTGACTCTGTCTTCTTTGCAGTGCTCAAGAACTTCCAGATTTATGTTGCACAATTTATTCACATAGATTGTTCCCATTTAAACATCACACTTTATTTTCTCCTTCTTTTCTGTCACTTCAGATATAAACTAGGAATCTTTATTATCCCTCTCTGATACCAGCCAAAAAAGCACTTGACAGTCATTATCACACAATTGTGTTTGACCACTATTAGTCCATCATTAGCTTTCTGTCTGTTTGCCTGCATCCATCTTGTCTTTTCCCTGTACCATGAAAGCCCTTTGGAGCTATTGGGAGTTCAATAAAGTGAAGGTTAGAATGCTGCCATGAGCACTGCAGCAGTAAAATTAATAACTACTATTAATATGAATCTATAGAGTTGGGTAGATGGGATGGAACTACGAGCAAGGCATTGGAACATAGATGAAATGGCAATACAACTAATGCTGCTGAAAAGCATAATCTACCGTAAGAAAACTGAAGATTGCATGTGCTATATAAGTATGTGAAAAAATAGGGATTTCTAGTCTTCTCTCTTTTTTTTTTTTTGGATTTATGTTATAAATAAGAAGTAATTGTTCTTAAAATTAAAGCACTTAAGCATATGGACTTAACTTTAGACTTCTGGTTAAAACAGTGTTTATATACCTGAGTATGTGCCTTAAGCTTCATTTGCAACCGCAAGTTGTAAGCACCACGGAAACCACACAAGCAAGCAGAAGTACACAGAAGCACAGCAGAGTTTTGTTGTTGTTAAGACCAACGTCAGAGATGCCTCCATTTCAAGATATTCATTAATATTGATTCAAATTTAGTTATAATATATTAAATGCTATATGTGGACTAGCATAGCCATGTGATTAAATTTACAAATGTATATAAATAAATTGAGGTCATTTTTTAAGACCAGTTAGCAACTTGTGTCTGGCCTTAGAGAGCTAATGATCTTTACATGAAAATATGCCATCTTAGTATATTTTATGAGAAATATTTTCTCATCTATAAGTCATATTTTACATATTTGTTATCTGAAACTAGGTGCAGCCCATTCTATTTGTGGCTTTTTTTAATAAGAATAATTAGCATTACAAAGGAAGGAACTATTCAGTCATCAAGCTGTTCTTCATAAATGTTTTAATTTCATAGGGATAACAGTTCCCTTGTGAATAGAAATCTTCAACGGTCCTTCAATTAAGTTGAATATACTGTAACTAGAAAAAAAATCGTTTTTTACATAAGAAGACTGGATTGCAATTTAGACTTCATTATTGATTATAACATGTTATCAACGGAGTTTGTTCTGTGAAGATTAAGAGTCCACTAGTATTAGATTTTTTCCACTTGTTATCATGGTTGACACAATATCATTGTGGTTCACATAACTGTACTCCTTCCTACTTTCATACATCTTAAAGCTTCAAGCTTTTTTTAAAGAAGTCCTCTATCTTTCGCTCTGTCTGAACATTAAAATTCAAGCTCAATGAGCTCTGTATTGCCAATAAAGTTTTTTTTTTTTGAATTTGTCTCAAAGCTTCAAACTTTTTTTAGGGACAAATTTGCTATTGTATAGATTTGGTCTGCTAAAAACTCATGTGCTGGTGAACCTAATAATTTATTGGCAATTAAGAGCTCATTGAGCTTGAATTTTAATGTTTGGTGTAGAGAGCATTGTTCAAACCTGGTTAATGGAAAAAGGACATAGCCAGGCAGAGCTGATACGGAGGGCTTAAGTAAGACAAAGGACAGAGTTTCCTTGAGATAAAGAAGTTGATGCAGCTGCACAAAACAAAGGCAAACAGGAACCGGTTTGATACCGGAAGAATGAAGAAGCTGCTTGCTTCTCTACTGTAATCTGGGCTGGCCAGACAGAAGTTATCTTTCGAATAAACAACCAAATACCGTTAGCAACCAATCATGAGCTCAAGCTTTGTAATATGCATGAGGTTAATTAAGAAATGTATAAAAAGCAAGCTAAAACGACTAATAAACGAGTCTTGTTGATGACCAACTGGTGTCAGCAGTCTCCCTTTCTCCTACAGTTTGGAGAGAGTGAAAGACAGAGGAAGAATGCTTTCAAGGGCACACATTCTGGTCAGTGAACGGGGCATTAATAAAAATTACTGAATGTTCTCAACATCCACTGAAGGCAATAAGCGTTGAGTGCCTAATGCCATGGGAAGAGTCAATAACAAGCACCAGTATCTATACTGCCACCCCTTTCTCTTGCTTCCAAAGTTACTGCTTAATGAATGGCTGATCTATTTGTGGAATTTCTGAGCCCATATCTTCAAAAAAAAAAAAAGAACTTAATTGCTTAAACTTTCCTTATTTCCTCATAATAAAACAGGACAATGCAAACCTGCATCAATCTTTTTTCCCAAGTAAGTAAGTATCCTAAGGAAATAATAATAATAATAATAATAAATCTGGTGCTTATAAATGCAGAAAATAGTTGCTTCCTGTACTTACAGGGAGGTTCTAATTTCATATAGGCCTTGAGTGAATCGTTTGAAATACTACTTTCACATTTGTGTTGTATTTCATTTTACTAATGTTCCAGCTAGTATGATATTTTCAATCTCATCTACAAACCTACTAGTCATTTTTATTTTGTGTCGAAAAATATCTTCATAGCAAACCTTTTTCAGGGGACTGGTAAGTCTATATGAGGAATTACATAAGCTTCAATCATTTTCTTTTTGCTGTTTATATCCATTGTGCTTTGTTTGCTGTGTTTACAGGAGAGAAATAGCAAAGGTTAACAGTAATTATTTTCAGCTTTATTTAAAAGAATGATTTTCCTTGTAAGTGGGAAGAAAGTGGATTAATCTTATCTTCATTTGGATTTGACAATCTAAAATTGCTAAGAACATTGTAATTTATTTTCCTTTCCCCCTTCTATTAATTTCTCACTTATATGGAGAACTTAGACACTTGTTATTAAGATGATGGGAGGGTAAAGAAAGACTGCAGCTTCAGTAGAGTGCTGATGTGAGAAAAAATAAATGAGAGAATTTTCATATAATTTTGAGTTTTCATATAGTTTGTGTCAAAATATACTGATACCTATATGGTATACATACATACAACTGAGGGAATATTATTTTTCTATATCTCTCTAACTGAGAGTATAGTTTATTTGACAATATTCCTAATTCTCTAGTCCTAAAACCAGACATCTAAAATGAAACATTTGTGTTAGTAGACATCTTCTGAGACATTTAGGCTATAAAAATATCAGCTAATCTAAAGCCTTTACTGAAAACAAACAAACAAACAAACAAACAAACAAAAAAAAACACCTACTTGCTATGGAGAGTTTTTGGCATTGCAAAATGCTTCTTTACAAGTTGCCAGGAACCATACTGGTAATTCCAGAACTCTATAAATATTGAGAAAAACAGGATGTTTGATTTCCTAATAAGACTCAAAGAAAACATGAATTTTTTTGTACGCTCCAGTTAATGCCCAAGGAAAATGAGAAATTATCCATTCTTTTATTGTTGTAGTAATAATACACAAATGTTATTTATTTGATCCAAAATGCACCATCCAAATATTAAACACTGAATACTCCTGAACCACACTGGCATTTAAAACAAACAAACAAACAAATGAATAAGGGCAATTTTTATAACAACAAAGAAAAGGAAAATGATTTCTTTTACAACACTCTAAGTCAAAGTTTAGATATCTTTGTCTTCCTCAAACTCATAGTCTGATTTGGGGAGAAATAAGAGGGACTCATATAGGAAGAACCATACTACATTTTTTTTTCTTTAAAGCTCATTGATATATTTGTAATTTTAAAAGTTTCATTGAGTGGCATTTTGTGTTTTTCTGACATAATACTTTTTTTTTACTTCAAAAGCTTTTATTATTTTCTTTTTTTTTTCTCACACTTTCAAACTGTTATAAATAGAATAAATGAGTTGAAACTCAGACTAAAAATGTAAGCTTCTTGCTTTTCTTTTTTTCTAAAAATATGAAGTGTGAAAACTAAAGCTTAGTTTCCATTATTTTTTATAAGGAAAAGCTCGTTTTTCAACAAGTATCCAGACTTTAGTTCTGAAAAAAGTGATCCCTGACCAGAATTTCTTTTACTTACAAGACATTACATTGCATTTAAAGGAGCAGAAGATCTAAAGACAAAAATGAAACTAAATATCACACTGATGGGCTCTCTCAAAGTTACCTTCTGCCCTTGTTCTGTTTACGATGACTATTTTAGACTATTTCCCTCCATTTGTCTGACCATTCCCAGAATCACCTCTGACTAGAATTACCATAGAAATCTGGGAGGTCTTTGGGCTTTCATTCTACATAATGAACCCCAAAAGAAATCACTCAAGCCCATGATAGCTGTCTGGAAGAGAAAACTTGTAAGAGCTCCAGTGTCTTCTTTTGAATAACAACAATGTAAAATCAAACTTTTTGACATTATTTGACCTTCTTGTGTCAACATCTGAATCAGTGTTTGTTTTTCCCTTCAACCGCAAGAAAAAGATTATCATGTTCATCAATAAGTGTGGGAAGTAAGGAAATTATCTCCATGGAAAGCATGTAGTTGTGGATGGTAGACTATATCAAGACATGCTGAAAGACATCCAAGGCAGGATTTCTATCTTCTCTCTAGAGAATTCTACCAGAGTTCAAATTATGTTACTGACTTCAGAAAAAAAAAAAAATGTTTCTGTTCCTCATACTTGCAAAGTTGTGGACCTTCCCCTAGAGGTATGTGGAGCTTATATGTTTTTTTATTAATCTTTATTCATACAAAATATGCATCACCATGGAGCTGAAACATGTAAAATATTGCTCAGTGTACTCCCAGCATAAGACGTCATGTGAATGAGCGCTTGAAGATAGAAATATGAGATTTCTTTACAGAGTTCAAGAAGTCTACCCACATTGATTTTATGTCTCTCATCCTTATTCTTTGTCCTGTAGTCCTGCTATACTGCATTTATGCACTTCTACTTATATACTCAGAGACAGAGCATGCAGGAGGTTGACATACCGCACAGAGACATTAGCAGCCTTAAAAATGCCATCTGAGCAGGGAGCACATCCTTAGAATGCAAAGCTAGACATAAATAAGTTATCATAAGGAGATCCAAGCACTGGAAAATTAACTCTGTTTCCTCGTTCTCATTCTCTGATCTCATCTAAATTGATTTTCAGGTATGTTTTTTCTCATCTTACCTTGCTTGTGGGTGATGATATACACAAATAGAAGATAAATGATCATTGCTTGCCAACATTAAAGACAAGTATACATACGTATACAAACACATATATATGGAGTCAGTTTCCTCACAAAATGAAGAAAGCCTCTCTAGATATCTACAGTTCTTCATTATAATTCCTCAGAACCCCAATTAATATTCTGTTTTTTTTCACACTGTTTTCAAAGCATCCGACAATGCTTAAACTCATAGCATTTCAAAACCACTACTTAATATTGTATTGGGCTTTGTATTACCACTCCCAGCCTCCAGCCATCTGTCTCGCTCCATCTGTTGTCTCGTCTTATACTTAGTTTGAAAATTCTTTGGATCGGGATTGTCTTCTTGGCTTATATTTTCTGCATAGGGATCCTGGCATCTAATAGGGCTTCTAAGAGCTATGGTAACATAAATAATAGTAAGCAATAACTGCAGTGAAGAAAGATTATTGAAGAAAGTATAAAGTTTAACCAAACAGAAGACACAGAACATTCACATTATCTAGAAGACTCTATTAATAGGATATTTTTAATGCTAAACATTAATCAACAGAATTCTGTGACAGTAGTATTCAAATGTCTCTATATAAGCAGGAAGTGTTATTACCACTAACTGCTTGGAAATTTTGACAGTGGGGAAATGTAAGCTAAATCTCCAACACTTTTCTGAAATTTAAAAGTTTTTTTTTTCTAATTTAGAGTTGCTGCTGGCAATTTTAGAAATTCTGTTTATATGAATATTGATAATGTAGTTCATGGGAATACCCTGCAGCATATGATCTAATCTAGTCACTGGAGAAAAAAAAAAGAACTGAAGTTTGCTTAATAGTTATCTGACCTTACCTATTTATCCTGGCTGTTGATATGTTTTCCTTTACTTTGCTCAAAAAGCTATTAATCATTAAGAAAATAGAATAGTGCATCCCTTCACAATTAAAGCCTGGTCAGATGTATCTCCATTACCATTTTCTCTAGAGAAAAGCTGTCAGATTTCACTTTAATTCCAAGACTTCTATGAAAGATCACCTTAATTACAGGATTTTTGGCATAGCGTTTATATTGTCATTCAATTTGATTGATGCATATTGCTGCGTTGTCAATCTTAAAATATATTAAACATTTTCAAAATGTACTTTCATTAACTAGTTACTTGTTATGCAATTGGAATATGAAATACGTCCTTTTTAAATACCTTTTAAAATAAATATATATTTTTATTATGGATTTTGAGTTTGGTTCTCAGTTTGAACCTCTCAATGTCAGAGTGCAGGACCTATAGAATTGCTGCAAATTCATTCTCATGTTTGTCTGCATATATCTGTATTTTCCCAGCTCAATTCTAGGTCAAAAGAAGATACCACAGTCTATGTGAAAAATAGAAAGAAAGAAATGGAGTGTATTATCTTCTTAAACACATTCATAGGTTCTAGCTTATTAGAAAATACAAAACTTTTTATAGAGTAGGAAGTTTCATTTGGTAATATTATGATATTATGATTTTATACTAAAACATTAAGAGATTTACAGAGTTCTGCATATGAAAGTATCTTCACATTCAAGTCTATAATAATTAACGAAGAGAAAATAAAGAAAAAAAAAGATGATCTTTGTTGTTACTTTGCAAGTCCAAAAATCCTTATGTGCATTTTAGTTTACTTTCCTAACAGAAATATTCATATATACAGCCTAATCCCATACCTACACCTCGTGTTAAATGTTTCTTTTCAGAGTTTCCTATATGTATTGTATTTAATTAACAGCATAAAAGTCACTTGTATTTGTAGAGACTATTATTGTTAGAAAGAAAGAAGATATACTGGGCTAATATTTTTATATAAATATAAAATTAATTTAGGATAGAAATTGTACTTAAATAGCTGTAATAGTTGTGGAAAAAATCACATCCCTAAAGAGCAGTTATATAGTTTTAGGGACCAATGTGGACCAGACCTTTATCTTTCTAGAAAAAATCCCAGCTGTTTCAAAATCTGTGCTAAGTCTGCGGCCTTCAGTCAAGATGCTTTTGCTAAAACAGCTTCCATTTCATGGCTTGAACATTTGACTTGAATAGACTGCCTCCTGCTCTTTCAGACCCCTACTGCAATGGTGAAGCTGGTGACAAACACCAGTAAATAGAATTTACTGAGCCCTCAGCTCAAATAAACCAATGTGTTTGTGGCTATTTCATAACCTCTGATTTTCCCACAATTTTAAAATGCTAACTACAGTTAAGTTGTACATAGAACAAAATGCCATGCAATGAATGGGGGTGGGGATTGAGTGAGGCAAGGTACTTCACCCTTCCAAAAGAAATGGTAATTTGTTTTATTGATTTGAACAGTGGTTTTAATGAGATTCTATGGCAAGATCACTGCTATTTACTTTTTTGAGGAGCTAAAAGTTTATACAAAATTACTAGGGAGACACTCCTGTTGAATCCAGAAGAACTTTTTTACTGTGAGGGTGACAGAGCACTGGAACAGGCTGCCCAGAGAGGCTGGGGGGCTCCTTCTCTGGAGATCTTCAAAACCCACCTGCGTGCCACCCTGTGCCATGTGCTCTGGGTGTCCCTGCTGGAGCAGGGGGGTTGGAGGAGATGATCTCTAGAGGTCCCTTTCAACCTTAGCCATTCTGCGAGTCTGTGTGAGTCTGTGAATCACATGGTTCAGATAGGACCCCTCTTGCTTTTCAAACTCCTCCTCAAAGGAGGCCGGGTATGGCTGAATACTATTTTAGTCCCACACTTTGTCAACAGTTTATGTCTAACGGATTATGTGCACAATCAATCCCGGATACAATTTAGTAAAATCTACAAAGTGTTAGAAATTTTAGCATGTCATGTTCACTTACCATGGATCTGTTGCTGGCAAGGGATCTCTCAGCCTTAGGGAATGACCTTCAGAGGTGGCCCCACGCAAGAGGAGACCCTGGCATGCAGCATGCTGCCTTGCAAGGAGAACTCAGTGGGTTTTCGGGCTGCCTCTATATTTATGGAATTATTGATTTATAGTCATTTTTGTGTATCAGCCAAATTTTTGCTGATGCCTGTTTAGTTAGTCCTCAGACATTGTGTTGCTGTTCTCTCTTTCCCCAAGGCCCATTGGAACATCCCCCAGCAGGATGCAGCCATATGGTTAATGTTCAGTGCATAAAGGCGGGAGAGAGTCAGCAAGGAAGACACCACAACCAGATAATGCCACTGGCGATTAACACTCAAACAGGGCTCTGTATGGGAAGTCAGTCAGGCTGAGGAAGGAGCACACTTGTCATACTGATATGTACAAAATTATAAATGAGTTCCACTGCATTGGCTTTTTTATTTTTCAGTTCACACAAATACACATGATTTTTTTTCTTTATGTTTTTCTTGGATAAATAAATGCCATGTCAAAACACTTTAGTAGACTGTAAAAAATATTTACAGACTTCTGAGTGCCAGCAATATTACTGTAATTATCATAGAAGTGATGTACAGCATTAAAAAATCCTTATTTAAGAATTTATTATTTATATAGTGCAATTGAGAGGCAAAATCAAGTAACCACAAGAAAGCAGAGAATCCGCTTCATTGTGTAGGACAGCTAATTTATCTTCTTGTCTTCTCTGGAACCTTGCTTGTCATGTAAAACTGTGAAAGCAAAGCTGAAGTTCACTAACATAAGGCTTATTAAAAAATAAAATATATTTCAACTTCATTCCTGAATTAGTAAAATACAAATTAATTAGGATGTTGCCAAATGAATTATGCAATATGTTTCTCAAAAGTGATCAACAATTTAAAGTGGATTGAGTTTAAGGCACCTGAAATAAACATGCAACTTACAGTTACTGTTTGTACAGAAACTCATTTATGGGCTAGGGAAGTTCACTGTACTGCACAGTATAGAATGAAAGGAAGGACTTTCACCCAAAGGGTAGACATTTGGAATCCCCAGCATGTTGAAAAGCTCAGTCACAAGGTATTGAATCATTTGTACTAACTTCACGTGTTTATGATGTTTGTGTGAGATGACTTCCTCTATAGTCAGTAGAAGAAAATATCTTTTTGATATTTTGATATATGAGTCAGTCTCCTCAACCCAGGATGTATGGGATAGTTCACGTTGTTTCTCTGCATTATGTGTAAAGCCAGTCTAACTGACTAGCTCTGATTAGACCTTTATATTGTAGATATCTAATATTAATGTATTAATATATGAATCTCACTCCAAAAAAATTAAATCTGACACCACAAAATAAAGCATAAAAGATAAGAAAATATGTCTAAAAATTGTTTTAATAAGGCTGTTTGACTTCAAATTATATTTCGAATGACTGTCTCCATAGTTTATGCTCAATTTCATCATCCTATTAAAATGAACTTGCATGAAAGTAAAAAAAAATTACTTGAAATTTATTTTTGCAGGATATGAAAAGGGCATTGCATCTCTAATCCTGTAAAACACAATGGAGAGTAAGGTAAGCAAGACAAAACCAAAACTGAATTTTAAGATAAACTTCTCTTGGCATATATATAGAATCTAAATGCTTAGTGAAAATGGTCTTGAAATTAAATGAAGTCTCATGTTTATTCTTCTAACTACATAGTCTCAAAACATTTAGGATATAGGCAAATACATACTTTCAGCATTTTTTTCACAGATGATAATATCTAATCTTCTGTTAGATTTATTTAACCTCCAGTGAGGACTTGGTACGTTTTTTAGTTTTACATGATCTGTGATTTAGGAGCAAACGGTGAAATACTGTCCTTTTCCTAATGTATGTGGACCTTTCAGGTGTAGACTGTGCCATGTAAAGGAATATAAAAAGCCTATTGAAAATTGAAATTGTTCTAGAAGTTTCACTTCCCTTAAGTTCTGGAAAACAGTGAATTGTGACAAAAACAAACAAACAAAAAAGACAAAAAAAAGGAATTTCTAAGTAGAACTAACTCATTACAAAATCACATTGCTGAGGGGTAGGGCAAAGAAGAGAAGGCAAGCCTTCGAATAATGTGACCAGAATAAAGAGGTTAGCAGCTGGAAGAGCTACAGATCTGGTAGATTATAAAGTTAAGGTACCACCACAGATTTAAGGTACCACTACAGATTTACCGACCCATGGTCTTAGGAAATGAGTTCTCCTTTGACCTCTAATTGAAACTGGGGAAGTTTAAGACAGAAGTTTCTGGTGGGACCAACTGCACCATTCTTCTCCACTTCAGAAGAATGAGAAGAAATAAAGGTGCCGCACACCGCTCATTTTGTGCTTTTCACATGCCGAAGAGAGGAGAGTGTTGACAACTATTTGTTGTGTTGCTGTAGTTTTCTCTGTTAGTTAGCCCAATTAATATTTGGCTCATGCTTAGCTTTTTTTTTTTTTTTTTTTTCGGTAGGTGATCTATACATTAGGGAGACTGAAAAAATGCTGTAAACGAGTACAGCTATGATCCAAAGCACACCAGTGTGTTCATATCACATTTTTTAAAAAAATTTCATGTTTGACAATGTGAAATTATTTCTGATCTACTTGTGGCTACCTACGTGGGTAGGTGTAGCTCTAATAAAAGTACAGCTTATCCTTTTTTTTTAAAAAAAAAAATAGGTATCTGAAGGGTCAACCATAATAATAATAATAAAATGTAGAATAATGATTGTATGTTTTTTTTTCCTTGTGCAAAACTGCACTATGAAAATCCATGACTATTTAGTCTAAGGATAGCTTTTGAAATCATTATGGCCTAAACTTTTCTTCGCCATCCACATACTTTGTGGTTGGGTCAACTGTTAATTTAGTCTACTTGCTACTACTTTTCTGATTAATCTGAAAAATTATATAATTTATAACAATGTAGCCTGAGGTTAAGTGACATTTGGAAAAGAAATTAAAAATGTTTGCTTACCTTTTTTTTGCTTTGCTTTGTATAAATCCTGAAATTACAAATAAAATATGAGATTGCACAAGAATTAAAATGGAAGGCCATACCAAAAAGTATGACCAAAAAGTATGAGTTTTAAATGATAATATTTGCCATCATGTTGTATAGTACTCAGCCCAAATAATACAACCAAAGGTAGACATCTTGTTAGATACCTGATGTTAGATTTGAAGGATCCCTTTTCTTTTCCCTCTGTTGTTTAAATACTTTGCCTCGTGTTTCTTTCTGGTGAGTGACTGCTTTCTTCAGGAGCTTTAATTTTCCTGAAGAAGCAAAAATCTTTTGTGAACAGTGGATTCTGGCACAGGGGATGAAAGTATTAACCATATGCTTGTTCCTTTTTCTTTTTAATTATTTTTTTAACCATACAAGAAATAAATCAGATTTTAAAAACAATTTTTGAGGATGGTTGCATATGGAGTTAATGGATAAGGAAAAAATGATTAGCTAGGACATAAATTAAGCAGAATAGACTAGTCTCCATGAAGTCAGACTACCTGAAACAAGATTCCAGGTTTCAGAAATATTTAATAATCTATTTAATTATCTCAGCATATCAGTCATCTTAAATCTTACCTCTGACAAATCAATAACATCTTTATATCATTCTTAAAATGATGAAAGACCAACTGAACTAATTTAGAGGAGAGGAAAATATTCTTGCAAGTGTCTTTGGAAAGAGGGAAGGAGAAAGAGATTAATTTTCCTACAGAACAGCTTTACAACTCTCGTTTTCAGATAGAAAATAATTTGAAAAGATAAAATTTATTTGAAAAAGAAATAAACAAACCTTAATTTTTTTTCCATCAGAAACTCTCAAGATCATTTCCCACATGAAAAATTGCTTTAATCACATGAAGTGTCTAGGACTCTTTTAAACATTGGACAAGGCTTAATCTACTGTTGCTGTGTAACGGACCATATAAATTTGATTCTACCTCATCATTTTTTTTTCCACTAATTATTAGGTCTGATCATACACCCATGAACTCATAGTTAAAGTAAGTACCTTCAGATAGCCCTTATTTTGTTCATTGCTTTTGGCTGTAGTTGTTGAACTTCTGCCAAGTCATTGACATAGATTCCAGTCAAAGAATGTAAGCCTGTGGTTAAGTCTAAGCATATAGTTTTATCTAATTAAAATTCTGTATGGAAATGACAGACTTCCAGCCTTCAATCTTA
>NW_010581642.1:118065-140800 GCF_000705375.1 Tinamus guttatus
GGATAGGGGTTTGATATTATCCTAGTAACAAAGAAAGGGAAAACACTGACCACTTCATAAAACTATTCTTTTTTCATAATACAGGAAAGGCCTGAAATACATAGCCTGAAATCCTATATATACTATATATACTACATTCAGCAATCTGTTGACATTTTCTTTGGTAGAAGAAGGATATCATTCTTTTTAGAACAAGCATCTTACAGAATTCTGCTATATGACTGCTATATCCTAGAGAATGCATAAAATAAAATGCTTTACTAAAGTAGTATAAATGGGTGCTAGCATTCTTTCTCACATAGTATCTAGGAAGTTCACAAAGAAGTTCTGAGAATCTTTGCTTCTTTTTTAGTCATTGCTTTGCATTGTTCAGTCTTTTATTTATCTTTTCAGGAAATATGATTATCTTTGGTACTGAATTATGATGGATAATAGGAGATAATCATGCATATTCTGATCTTGTACAGTACCAGTAAAATTGGAAATCATATTTTTGAGATGATCTAGAATTTATGTTACCCCTGCTTGCTAGCTCAGCTGTCCTTAAAGACAGTCAGAAATGAGTCTTAATCAGGAACAAGGGCACTGAATACCAAAGGAGACTCCAAGACGTTTTCAATTCTAATCTCTACTCTGATATTGGTCTCTTGTAAATCTGGATAATCCATCTGCATATGCAGCTCTTGCTGTGAAAAGTGAGAAATAGAATCTATTCACAAGGGTTTGCTTATTGTTTTACAAAATGCTTCATGGGAGGAATTGTATATTTTAATTTCCAGCTCTCCAAAGCATTATATATGCAAAACATTAAATAAAACTTGAGCTGGTAGACAGTGCTGTTCAATGGATTTATCCTAAATTCCCATGATTATGCCACAGCTGGGTACACACATATTATTTCTCCTGTAAGAATTATTAAAAGAGGCTTTTGGTCAATAAACAGTAAAGAAGCAGTGTCACCCAGCAGACACCTTTAATAAAATTAAAGTGCTTGGTGCTAGGCAGTAGGTAGAATTACTTACAATAAATAACACATACCCTCTCTCTTTCTCTCCCTTTTAATGAGACTCAACTAATAACGATAAAACTAAGTATTGATAGCTGTTTAGTAAAATAAATATCCCAGTAAGTGTTCACTATAGAAATCTAAAGTCTGTAAAATTTTCAGTGAACTAATGGAAAAAAATATAGGTTTGGAAGGCTGAATTAACATTACAGTTTTAAGAAGATATTGGCTTATTCTGGACTATGGGATTTTTTTTCCCCTACCCTCAAGGGTGGAGAAAGAGCCTTTCCTAAATGCAATTAGGTTTTAAAAGGTTTATGAAAATAAAGCATGGATTTAAGATGAAGATTTTCAAGCCTGTATGGATATCAGAAAATATTCTCTTTTATATTTGAACCAAGAATATTTCTTTTCAGCAGAAAAAATACATATATATACATTTATGATTTAAAAATGTCTGATAAATTCAACCCAGCTTTCACCAAGATTATACTGTTTTATTACCAGATTGAAGAGGTTGCTTTTGTTTTTGTTTTCTCTATTTTCTTTTATATAAATTCCAGTAGTTTCCTTCAGAAAATCTGTTTGAAGCCTGATATTTTGAATTGGGCTTCCTTAAGCGTTTGTGGCTTTTAACGTTCTGCATTCCAGGGATTATGTTTATTTTAAGATGCTAAAATTGAATTATTCAAAATAACTGTTGATGCATAGCATCACACTTAACACTATCTATTCAGGTACAAACATACAAAAGTAACAAGAAATAAAATAAGAGAATAGACCAGATGATTAAAAAATGTAGGTGAAGTGGAATAATAGCCAAAGGTTTAAAGTCATTCTCTGGAACTGGAAATAAACAGAGAATTCCATATGGTGCTATCAGTCTACAAATAAGCATTTAAATTTACTAGCTATTTCAGATGAACTTGCATGTTTACATATACGCTCCTGTGAATATGGGCTATACAGGTTTGCTCTGTATTGTAAAGCAGTATTCACATGGAAAACAAAACCAGCAAAAACCCTACATGAATTTCAGGTATAGTTCTGTACAAACTTTGTGTGTCTCAGAGTAGTTATGCATTACAAAAAAAAAGTAAAATTTTTTGGTGACAAAGATTATCATGAAAAGAAAACTAGCCTTCTCTAAATGTTTATTTTTAACAGGTATTTTGAAATCCACCTCTTTCTTGCCCTAGCCAATCTTTAACCTTGTCAAGCTTAATAGTTTTTAACTTTTATTCAGCTGTCATATACTTGTCTCTCATTTTCCTTGCTAAAAAAGTTACCATCTGTCTGAATCAACAATATTTTCATTCTTAAGGCATCTTCTCCCACAACATATGTCTTCAATTTCCAATGTGAATCAGAGTACTTGAAGAATGTTCTCAACGATCATGCCACCAATCTGATTGAATCAGCTTTGACGTTTTGCCAATTAAACTGCACACTTTGAAGAAAAATATAAATAGCACTCACTTTGTTGCAAAATTCAGTCAAGCTCAGGAGGATAAGAGAAGACAGCTTTTCTTAGATTTATTTATTTTTTTATTTTGTGGAATAATAAGAAATACAATTGATTGGACTGGGTATATTCTTGTGATATGTTCATTAAAATACTTTTGAAATATTAATGGCTTTTAAAATTAGACGTATTTTACATTTTTATATGTATCTAAATTGAGGATTTAAATTAAAAAAGTATATCTTTAAAAACATTTCATATTATGAAAAATGTACAGGCCTTGGAATCTGCCATATTCTATTGTTTCCATCTTACACTTTAATTGCTGATTGTAAAGTGTTTGTAACCTTCTTTTACTTCAATAGATATTTTTTTTTTACCAAGTAGCGATCTTTGACACTTTTTCAGTAGTAGTAGGATTTTTAAAATATATTTTTTCTTTAGGAAAAAATATCCAAGACTTCTTGAAAGAAAGAACAGAAAGCTCAAATATAGATAGAAAGAAAATTGATTCCAGGTTAGAAGGAAGCCTACAGTATTGCTACTCCTATACAACATATTTTTTGACAGTTGTTTTCACAGAACTTTGAACAGTTCAGTCCTACAATGTAAAATTATGTTTTCACTACATGGATTTCTTTTCTACAAAAACAAACAAAGCTGCCTTTTTTTTTTTTTTTTTTTTTTTTCATTAGAACCTGAATGCAGCCCAAAAGCATTTTAAGAAAGAGTTACCATGTATTTCCAATTGGCTTAGTGAGGCATCCTTTAAAAGCACAAACCCTCCCTCCCAGTTGGACTCTGTAAGTTGCACAAGTAGAAGGCTTCACTAATAAAATTGCAGTGATGCCACATGAACATTCTCTTCTAGTAGGATTTGTTTGTTTATTTTTGCTTTTTTATGTCAAGGAGAAGGGAACTTATGATTGCATAGCAACTCTTCTATTTGCAGAGTTTTCACTACATTGCACTAGAGTTAAATATATTAATATCAATAAATATATCAAATATAAACATTCCATAATCTAGATATACAACAGGATGCCAGATTCAATATGTCTCCATGACTCCATGCAGAAGGAAACATAAAAGCGTCTTACAGCTGCTAATACACTGAATTTATGTGTGTGAAGTATTAATTGCTGAGTAGAGGAAGGCAGTCTTCCCAATCGAGAATAGAAAGGAAGAAATGATAAACAAGGCTACATAAATTGATTATATCTCTGAAAGCCTTCATTCCAACTGGGGAGCATAACTGGAGTAAGTGACTTAACAAAGCCGTTTCTCTTCTTAAACCCAATCTCTGTTTTTCTTGCTGTTTTTAAGTTGTTTTGGACTGTACCTTCACACATTACCTGTAGTTCTGTAAAGAATGTGTTGATCTCCTGGTTTAGCCTTTTTAAGAGAGAGCCCTTTGCTTTCAGATAAGACGTCATTGAAAATGCAGCAAAGATGCTACGCATATCCATAAGAAAGAATCTGCATCTTGACAGGTTTAGCATATGCCTTTGTGGCAGGGGAATTGAATAGGAAGACTGCCGTGGAAAAACAGCACAAAGTTTTCTTGAATTATTTGATATAGCAAATGCAGTTGGGTGACTGAGTCATAGCTTCTTTCACGAGATGATAGTGCAGTAGCCCTGACCCGCCTATTATGCAAAGCCTCAATTTATCTCAAACCTATAATTCTTTTACATTACTAGATGCGTTGTACAACGCCCTGCGCATTGCTGCAGCATACTAGTCAGTAATAACTGAACAATTATTACAGGAATTCTGCATATCCACACAATGGCTTTCGGTAAATGTAAACAGGTACCAGTGAAAAGAAAAAGAACACAAACCCACAGAAAAAGAAGTGAGACTTGGTCTAGAATGAAAGATGACAGAGAATATATTTCTTATCTCCATGTGGCAGGTACAAATTGATATCTATAGTTAGAACACAGAATATCTGTTTTTCATTAAAAAAAATAAAAGCTTGCATCTATGATCAATATAATGACTACTCGTTAAGGTCTCACATTCTTTTAATCTAAATCTCATCTGATTTAAGATAATACTAATTTTAGCACAACTGTCGAGCAGGAAGACATCATTTCACAGAACATTTTTAAAACTCAAGAGCAGTGTCAGTGAAGATACCCTCATTCTCTGTGTCCCTAATTACTCAAATTGAGAGGGTCACAAGGTCCCTTTTAATTTTTTTTTTTGTGTGTGTGTGTGTGTGTGTGCTGTAAGACAGATACTTCAGAAAAGAAAAAAGAGAGATACAGAAGATTAGGGTAACACGTGTTATCCTTTGGTGAGGGTAACAGCCAGGCTTGTGTAGAATGAAATTTACATTCCAGTCAATGTTCGTAGTGTATAATCAAGTACTGTGTGCAGTTAAATGAGTCTGTTGTCTCGCTGTAATGAATATCTACATCCATCCTAACAGTTAATGAGGAATAAATGACTTATTATCAATGAATGGCAGTATCTAACTAGCTCTGCAACAAAAACAGAATATTAATATGTGTAGCTAAAATAGATCTTAAATGATAATGAACTTACTCAGACTATTAATTATTTTAAAAGCCTCTAGTAAGGTTTACTGCTTCTGGGTGGAATTTGTGCTCAGTTGGTTCGAGTGCCATTGCGTGTTCATAGGCAGTACTAGCAAATAGCCCTTTAAAACTGTATCTCCAAAGTGAATGAAACAGTACCTTCATAAAATACAAGGGCTGCCATGGCAGAGCAGACCACAAGCTCAGCAGGCTGGGAGCCTGCTCCCACCAGGAATTAGGACTAGCTGCTTTGGAAAAAGAAGAATTGTCTACTGCTGATTAGGCACTAACCAACTAACTGAGGAAGTTTCATCCTAGTCTTCATCCACTAAGATGAGCATGTGCTCACACGTGCACAAAGAATTAAGTCCTTTACTTTCTTGTGCCTTAAAATCTTTTCTAGTAAAAAGGAAAGATCTCATTGCCATAAGAATGCCAAATTTTTATCTAACTATAGCTAAGCTCTTGACTTCAGTGATACCATCTTCAAGGCATGATGTTGCAGTTAGAAAGCCGTAGCAGGGAGAGGGAAGGAGATATCAAATACTGTGTTAGCTATAAGCCTGACTCAGGCAATATTGGATTCACAAACAGTCTGTTGACTGTAGGTCCAGTGACCTTCCTAGGAGCAAATCGAGTTCTGAATGGTACGATCAGCTGTAATCTTGACTCCAGCACTATCGGTTTTGCAAACAATCTGTCAAGTGTAGGTCCGATCACCTTCCAAAAAAGTAGTCGAGTTCACAAACAGCATGATTTATTCAAATGCAACATTAAAAAGCAGGTTTCAGCACAGGAAATTCTCTAGTACAGTGTGGGATTTTTAGCCAGCTCTGATATACAAATGTGCAATCATCACTCACCCCAGAAGATGGGAGAGGGCTCTCAGTCTCGAGTCTCCTCTGGTGGCGTCCTACCTGCAGGGAAAAAAGGGAGTTCAGCTGGTTCATGGATCCCAGAAGTTACCATAGAATCTTTCCTCCAACTTCAGAATCTTCTTAGGCAGTGCCTCGAGTGGAGGGAAGGAAAAGGGGGATCAGCTCTTCAATTGAGCCAAAATTTATGACGGAATCTTCCCTCTACTCATTTCCTCTGTAACTCACCATTTATCCTTTTTCCTTACATTTAGGTGGAGCTTGAGTGACTATAGTCGTACTTAATATTGTTACTGATGGGTGAAAAACTTTCTTGCTTTCATTTGAAGGTATAGTCAATCGAAAATCTAGAGCGCATGCTCAGTGAGGAGCAGTCATACCTCAGAGAGGGGTAACTTTGGGGATGGAGGTGTGTTTGGGCATTATCATGAGCTTATAATGAGCAAAGTTCAAGCAAAGTTGATTTGCTTGCTGGCTCAGCATCTTATCATATATTTTACTTTGGGCACGTACTGTGTGGCTTATCAGTGGCCCAGCACAGTGTGTGTAACAGAGTTTGGCCACAGTGCCTTCACTCTGCTCCACCCTCTGTTACTCCACTTTGCAACCGTGAGTAGGGCAGATTGTTTTGTCTAGGGAACTGTGGAGGAGCAGAGTTTGTGAGTACCAGCCACCCTGCAAGTGGCAACTGTGTATCACCCAAAGCAAGTTCCTGTAATCTCAAAACTTCTGCTAGGTCCTAGTTTTTCTCTAAGTTCCCCTTTTTTGAGCAATTCTTCCACACAAAACTGCTATTACTGAAGAATGTTGGCTTGTTTTTAATGTTTTGACCCTGCATGTGCAGAGGGGTTGGACTAGATGATCTCCAGAGGTCCTTTCCAACCTTAACGATTCTATGATTCTATTACTAGCAGTGAGTAGATAAGATGACAGTTTATCTGTATGGACTAAATTCTGGATGAAAATTTAGGTGTGGATGTTGACTTAATACTTGCTGACTTTGGGCATGTGCTCAGCTACTATTTTTAAATTATTACTGTAAGTATGTATAAGTGTGCAATAGATCTAGACATAATTTGCTATATAGTCAACAGCACTTAGCGACATGGTTTAGCAGGCATGGTGTTGAAGAGCTTATGGTTGGACTTGATGATCTTGAAGGTCTTTTCCAATCATTATGATTCTAGAATTCTGTGACAATCTAATTAATTTTCATGAGAGATTTTCAGGTCATATCCAGAATAAATTTTTGTTTTATTTCTTTTCCTGATTCATAGAAAGTCTCCAAGAAACATAAGCATTGGAAAGTATTTGAAACATATTGCTTTCCCCTATTTATTCTGTCTTGTCATCATTTCACTTGAAATTCAATCTTTTGAATATTATTATCTCTTCAGGTAGGCATGTTTGCAAATGGCACATGGACAGACTATTCCAAATCACAACTTACCTGAAGTCTAGACCAAGGTCATGTTAGCTACAGTTTTAGCTGAGCTCTGCTTTCAGTCATCCACACATGGCATCTCATAGAAAAAAAAAAAAAAAAAAAAAAAAAATCTGCGATTGTTTTTCTGTGATCTCTTTAAAGATTTTGCATTTCTGTGACACAATTTGTCACATATGTTGACAAATATACTGCCACTTTTGAATATTTTACTTTTCTTCTTAAAAGAGCTAAAATAAACTGGTGTTTCTACTTCACACTCTTTTGTGATGTAAATAGTAACTTCTCTTAATACTTAACAATAAGATAAAATGTTACAGGTTTTTTTATCAGAGATAGTGTGTCCCTTGTGTCCATGGTCAGTGTATTAATGACAGTAGTAGTACTCACAACTTGAACTCAGATAGTGTATTTTATAATATAGTCTCTGGCCTTTTTACATCACATCATTAAATAAAGAAAATCTGAGGAATACTTCACACAATACTGTGAGAAGGTGTCTCCAAGTATGCTCACATAACTGAACCAGCTAGCAAAGTGTAAGAGTGAAAGTACTGTAGTAGACTAAAAATGATTACCTAATTGCAGCGTTGTCAAGCAAGAAGCCATTGGGAAAACAACAACAAACAAACAGACAAAACCCACAAGATAGATATTTTCTTTTCTATATAAGAACTTGACAGTGATGTAGAGTGCTGACCATCAAGCTCTGGAAACAGCCTGCCAACTGAATGTAGTTCATATGGCATTCAAATGTTAAGTTGCAGTCCTGCAGAATGTGATTTTGAGGCATTAAATAAGATTATGTTGGGTGAATTATGCTCAGAAAAGATAATGTAAGCTTATAAAAAATATTAGTAAGACCCAGAATTAACATGCCAGTAAGGCATTCACACACCCGCAGTCAAGCTATTCATTCAATTTGTTTCTGTCATGCTCAAAATCTTAAAGGCAAAAAAAGAAACACCTGATATGCAAAGACAAGGATTTGTTATTAGTATAATTAAATTGTTAGAAGTCTAATCAAAGAATTATTATTAGTCTAAATTCATTATTAGAGAAGAAGAAAGAAAAAGGAAATAAAAGAATGAATACTACTATGCGGAAAAGTCGCAAAAAGCTCAAATTGTTATATACATACTTCCGACTATCTATCCATTTTCCATTTTGTGCTCACCCTTCCACTGTTCTCTAACCTTGGAAATTGATGGCTTCTCTCCAGTGGTGTAGGATATCACAAGCCAACAGCATCTAGAGTCCTTTGCTGGGACGTCCTCTGCTGACGTGTGTGATTTCTTCTTTCTCACTCTAGTATCCACCTGGGGTCATTGTTATGTGTTTACATAGCACATTTTACACTTTTCTCTCTCTTCTTTTGTCTGTAGGTTGTCATTACAACCTGTTTTACTATATATCATTCATTTTCTGTATGTTAGGTGTTGCTTCTTTGTTTTCTTTGTTATGCGTATGGTTGAGCTATTTAGAATAAAACCTATCACTCTATAAAATGCAAGAATGAAGTCAAAAAAAAAGTGTCAGTTCAATAATTTGAACAGATCCCCAGAGAGTATGGGGAAAGGAGGAGAATAGATGGGTGGAAATAGATGAGATCCCTTTTATAGAAAATCTTATCCTAAATGAAAGTTTAAGATGCCTTTAAAAACATTCAATAAGAAGACTGAAATCAGAAAGCCAAAAAATATTCAGCCACGTTCTCCCTTTACACCATATACTGAATACTTTCTGAAAAAGATGTGTTGCCTCTTCATGAATTGGATAATAATATTACTTTAGGTATATCAAAACTGCTTCCCCAATGGTCCATGAAAAAAAAGAATTTTCAAAGTAAAGCAAACAATGGAAGCATTGCCAGAGAAACAGCAGGCATTTCTGATGATGCTAAGAAATAAAAAATAGAGCAGATACTAGAATGATGGGAATGGTCCTTAATATAGGAAGCATCAGCTATGTTCTATAATAAATCAGGTTCAAATTTCAGATTTAACTTTTAACGTGGTTTAACATTAAGTCTAAACCAACTGAAAACATTTGATACCAATGTTTTCTAAATTTCTTGCATCATAAATTGTCTTTATACCTGGTATTTATTAGAATGAAAGGGTATATTATCACGTTAGCAAGCAAAAATGTCATGGTCAAAGCAAACTGCAAGTGCAGCAGTGCTTTGACTGTAACCTGAAAGCAATTTTCAAGAGAAATGTTAAGTATCTTATATAAAAAATTGATTTAAGTGTAAAGATATGTTTTTATGATCATTTAAGTAAGAGAGAGTATATGCAGCATCTGTTTTGTGCATAAAATGTTCAAGATGAGGTGTCCCTTTATTAGCTGTAGGTAAATTACACTACTGGGGTTTCCTGGATAAAGTCACCTTGGTGTTGCCAGAGGATCAGTGAGAAAAAGCTTGGTACAATCATATCCTTGACATGTAAAATTAATAAACATACTTTATTTATGATTTATACTAACACTATGGGCTCTAACTCGCTTATTTAAGTATGGACATAATTCTCTTTTTTTGTGGTGAAATCAATTTAAAACTTCCTTTTGATATGTGGTTGTCAGTTGCTATTAATCAGTAATTCTTTTCTGCTTTATTTTTAAAAAGGTTTCTCCTGGTACACTTTATTTCGTAACTTTTTCAAAGGAATTTTATTAAAAGCATGAATGCATTCAATGAACCATACACATCTGCATAACATTAAATATATTTTTATCTCCATTGCATATTTATTTTATGTGGTATGTCACTTACTTTGAAGTGAGCTGAAAGCTGAATGTTGCTTTTCATATCAAGTCACACATTAAAAACGTCTGGCAGCTAAAACTATTCTTGTTGTGATTGAAGCCTTCCTCAGCATCTCTAATTTTGCACTTTTCTGCTGTGGGCAACAGGGTCTACTTTGTCCTTAGTTACAGCATGTAAATTCAGAGCAATGTAATTGGCATCGACATGGTCATTCACACTTTTGGCTTATGTGGCAAACCAGGATCCACAATAATATAATGGAAATTTTGATTGCTAGAATACAACCAAATTTCTAAATTATTACAGGGCTGTGTCCTGCCATTGTGATTTGCCAAATGAAATCTTACTTATATGAAACACTGAAATCATTAAGATCTTTTATGCGGAAGTATCTTGGTGAAGTGACTATTTGTCAATAGTAGCATAGTCGCTCTGTAATCCATGGGCAAGTGGGCAGTAAGCTGCTGGTCAAATCCTCTGAACCATACTGAGGTCTAAATACCTATCAAGCACCATAGCATAACCTTTACTGGATTATAATACATAATTATGAGTCTTTAGAGATAGCCATAGAGAGAACTTCACTGAAGGAAAGTATTTCCTGACTTTACTGAACTTGTCTTGACATTTCCTGGCTTTACTGAAGAAAAGAGAAAAACAAGGGACTACATGCCAGGTGTGTTACAATGTGGAGAGACATGGCTAAGAAAAGTGATTTTTAGTGAAAGTTGGTGGAAGCTATATTCCTAAAGCTGCATTTTCTAAAACACTTAATTTCAGTAGAAAACTAATGACTGATTCCCAATGATTACCCTTTGAATGAGAAACTGCTTTCAAAAATTTAAATTTACAGGTGTTTGAAAAAAATACACTCATGCTAAATTTGTTGAACTATTTGACAAATGGAAAAAGTTACCTGAACTAAAGAGACTGCCACTGAAATCTCTAAAACTAACACTATCAATGTGCCAGTAATTGGGATTATAGTGCAATCTTCTTTACTTCCTTTCCCTGCATTTATTTCCCTACCACCTAAAATGAAGCGCAAAAATGCTCATTACACAAAGTACTTTTGATTTTGGCAGACTACAAAATTCTGAACATCTGATGTTCAAGTGTTCTACTGGCTATTGTTTCTGATATGTTGTTATTCAGGAGAAAAAAATCAACAAAATTAATTAATAAAATCCAAATAGTTGTATTTTTGTAAAAAACATGGATACCTGCTCATTACAGCTGAGCCACTGACTCTCAAGTTCAGTGGCCTAAACCCAAAACAACGCACCGTTTAGGATCAAGCAACTGATCAAACTGAAACAAAAGATTCATTTTTATCTTCTTTTAAACATATGTAAATATAGTCTGGAAATATTTCTTTGAAATGAAAATGAAAGCATTTCTTTTAGAACTAAATATTTTGACTTTCAATTTTCTTCTTTTCAGGGCAGTTTGACACAAGCATAGTATAAGTTGTACTTTTTTGGTAAACAACTCTTCAAAGCATCGCCAAATGTATTTTAATTTTGATTTAAACTCAAGTAGTTCATTATAACTTGCTAAGGCAAGTTCGTCTTGATAAAATGGCATCATATTTAGAAGTCATGAATTAATGTCCAAGTGGCTTATTTCAGCGCTTATGTCTGAATCTGAAATAATTTTAAATGAAACTGTGACGTGATCTTGAGTCAGACAGAGCTTTTGCCTGAATATAACAAGAGTCACACAAAAAGCTTATGTACTCTAAAACTAGGCTTTTAGAAAATACAAAGCCAAAATTTGAACTTTTTTTAAGTGAAACAGCCCTGCTAAAATGTGTTGGGAAAATATCAGTAAAAAAAGTTCCATAAAGAAGCCTGCCCAACCTCCCCTCTTCTTACAGGTTTAATTCTTTCCTGAAGACTTACTCTTAATTTTGAGTTTCCAATTGGTACCTATGAAAAGTATCTTTCTTATTGTCACCTTTCGTTTCTAGCTATTCTCAGAGGGATCACACAAATCTTTGCCGATAGTTCAGGCTTCTTACTTTCTTAGTTTTTCTCATGTCAGTTATCCAGCAGAAGCTCTGGCCAGCTGAAGGGAAGGACTGATATTATACTGAGACCTAGAAGCAAGAAGCTGGCTGGCCCAGATGCAGGAAGCTGGTGGGAGATAGGCCCAGGGTACCAACAGTGGACATTGTTCTTCATAACTCATCACAAAAAGATTATTGTAATGTAATGCAATTAATGTAATCTTTTAGAATTAACAGCCTTCAAAATTAAATATGATGCTTCTGTCTATATTGCAAGAGGAAGAAAATAAGCAATGGCAAAAGCAGTTGTAGAGATTCATTTTCAGCAGTTCTGGAGATCTTCCATGACCAAATACTCTGCATATGCCTTTTTGTTTTAAAACAAAGCTCCTTTTTCCCTATGTTTATATCTGATTTTTGACTCTATCTATCTACTGCATGAAATGACACAGCTGGAAAACTCTTAGCAAATATATACACTACCTGCAAGTCTTCTAATTAATTAATAGATTTAAAAAAGGACAGTAAATACTGACATCTAATTTTTCCAGTTATCAGAGTCATTATGAATGTATACAAATATACTCTAGTTACCCACAACTATTAGTTCTGCTTTTTGCTTGACTCTAATCAAAATAAACAAATAAGTCCTATCTCATCTGTAATGTCAAGTTTATTTATAAAAGTTAGCGTCTTATGATTAAATTAATAAGTATTACAATATGAAAGTTGCAAGGAATACCATTAGAATAGTTGTTCACAAGGGGTCCCTTACCTGTTTGGGTTGCTTAGAAGTTCATTGAAGCTCTTCCCTAAAACAAAATATCTGGTCAGTTGCTGTGGATGATTACATTCCATACTATATATTATTCATAGAATGGTTACCCTATACAAATATGTAATTATTTGGGATTTAAAGTCATAGTTGAAGAGAGCATCCTTTTAAAGACTAGAAAGTCCATCATACTCCTCCTATTTGGGGGATATTCCTATGACCAGAGTGATGCAGTTATACTAGGATCCACTTTCAAGAAGTTTTTAATCCTCAGAACCGCAGGTAAAAATCAACCAAAATTTAAAATCATGAAATATAACTCAAAATGTAAAAGAATAAAAATGTAAAGTAGAACTGAATAAGGTTATTGTACCTGAATTATGCTTTCTAAATGTATGAAATGGTAATATTGTCTATCAACTACTTGTTGTTCAACAACTCCATAAAAATGTACAATGTAAAGTAATACCATTCAAGAAATACACACACGCAAAAAAAATGAAACTAACAAATAAGACCAGTCAAAATACATCTGGTTACTAGGGCACATGGAATTCTTTCTATGTGCTGCTTATATCTGTGGAATATTTTCAAAAATGGATTTACACATGAGAGTGGGATATCTGTCTACTCACATGTTGTAATCAATCTCTTTCTTCTCAGAAAAGAAAACCATGAGACAAAAAAAGGATTTAATTTTCCAAACTCTTTACAAACACAAAATGAGAGGTTGCAGTAACATACCATTACAAATAATTCATATTACTTATTAAATGTTGTAGAACATAATTAATAATTGCATTGTAAGATTGTTTTCCTTTTTACTTACTTAGATAAAATCAAATATCTTATTTTATAATCTGGTGAAGTAGAACAGTAGTATTGCCTGATATAAATACACAGTTTATAACTAATTTAATCAGGGATGTAGTTATTTTTCACTTATTTTTTTAACAGTGTTTTAATAACACCTTATCTAGAAGGCATTATTGCTATAAATAGAGCAAATGAAAAAAGTTAAATGGCAAAGTAAATGTATATATTAAAAAAAAATACAGCAGTTAATCTTAAACAGGACTGAGGCTCTAATCCTTACCCAGTGAGTTGAAGGAACAGTATTCACAATGTAAATCAAAGCTTACCTTCAATATTTCTGGATAATGTTATTGTTCATGTTCATGCTGCTCAAGTGGGTTCAATTTAATTTATTTTGGCTTGTTGTCTTTATAAAATTCACTGAAGCTATTTTCATGAGCCATCTCATTATTTTATCTTTCACTGTGGAGAATTTTGAGGTACTTTACAAGAAATATGCCTTATAAAAATAAATTGACTTGATTTTTGCATGGAAAAGTAGGAAAAAATTACCCTTCAGCTGTCTTAGATTTTTCCATTAAAATGTTATCACTGTGGCTTTTCAATGTTCTGATGCTCTCCACTATAAGCTGTAAAGGAGAAAACAATGTTGGATTATACACAAAGAGTTGGTATTTCTTCTCTTATATTTCTTTTGCAGCGGTTGCTTTTTACTTTATTTTCATCCACATTTCTCCAGATGATGTTTATGCAGGAAGTATATATTTAATGTATATCAATTTTAAAAGTAATTAATAGCTAATATTAGTGAGACTAGTTAAAATAAATGAAATGTTAAATATATATAGGACTCTAGCTTTAAATTATAGCTCACATTTTCAAGCTTTATTTCAAACTCAGTTCTTCAACTCCAGCAACTTTGTCTCTCACAAATGCTTATGTTTTTATGGGATGATTTTGTTTTGTTTTGTTTTTATAGCGTATGGCTGTATTCTCTGTGGAGCAGTGACTACCTGGCTTCCAGCTGCGCCTTCTGTTCAACTTCTTTCAGTTAATCATTAATCCTTAGGATTTGACCTGAACCTTGATCATTATTGCTTAAAATGTCACAGAGGATGTTAATGAAATCCCCGAAGTATCTAGGTTACCCCCTGAGACCATAGCTCCTGGAACAGATGAAGAATAATGCTTGGCAGCCTACAATAATTCATATTTATGAATGAAAAAGAGTTAAGGGGTCTGCCTGCATGACTCCTAACTTAACAGGCAATGTCATCAAAAGCCTGTGAGAAAGTATTTATTTCAGTGATGGCTGCTGGTATAAATACTGTGAGAAAAAGAAAACAATCATTATGAGTAATATCTGTGTATTAAAAGCTTCAGAGAATTAGGAAAGGCTACAGATGATCTAAGATGAAACACTACGTCAAATTTGTCAAACTGCTGCCAGCAAAAAGGGAACCTACTAGTTTCTTCAGATATTTAAATTTGTCGCCTATACTACAGCACTCATGAAATCTCCTTAGGCCAGTGACTGCTATTTTTGCTCCCTGCTGCATGGCATCTGCCCCTAAAATAAAGAGCAGATTGTTATTAACACAATAGGTGTGTGGATTTTTTTTTCTTTTTTTTTTTTTTTGTGGAGCACCTATTGTGTATTATCATCTATTACAAAGTACAATGGAGACAGCAAACACTATGCTTGCTGCAGTTTTTGTCCCACAAATGTAATCATGGCTCAAAGGAGAAAAGGTTTACGTTGAACAACCATAATCCTTGACATTGAGAAATGACCCCCATAATACAGCAGTATGGTGTATACAGTTTTTCATATATCATAGAATAGTCATCTTGTATAGCTTTATTCCTGTGCTGGTAAAAGGTTATCCATTACTTCAGGTTTCTGCTCTTTCCCAGCACTGAACAAAACACTTCTCTGTAGCCAATTTTAGCATTAAAATTATTGACTGCAGCAGGGCTGGCAACAGGAAAGAACACATATGTATACACACACTTCCCCCTACAATTCACACTTCATGACATATGAAGATGGGAAGATTTGCTTTCAAGAACGATGCACTTATTGCAGAAATTCAAGACAAACAGAAGCTCAAAGAGTTAAAGGAGAGAGAAGAGCCACTGTTCCCTTGACAGCGCTATTGTCAGCTAAGGAGTTTATCTACCCTTGAAATATTTGTCATAAGGATTTGGCCCTCCTCAAAAGAAAAAAAAAAAAAACAGCAGAGAAGGAAAAAGCATCACGTTTATAGTTTCCTACATTCTGAAAAAATGTTTCTGAAAATTTGAGATATATGTGTGAAAAATGAGAGAGGAAAAGGAGGTGAGAGCAGAATCATTACAGGACGGCAACAGTGCCTGGCTGCACATTGCCTTTTCCTGGCTTTGCAACTGAAACTGGTCCTGAAACTGCATCAGCAGAGTTTGAGGCACCTGAAGACACAGCGAGATCTGGATCCGTTTGTCTAATTCTGGGCACTTGTTTGAGCTCTCCTGGGAAGAGTCCTCATCACCCTCACCAGAGCAGCTGATTCTTCCCATGGATGACAGATTTGATAATATAACTGTTACTAACAGGTAGGTCTCAAGTAGAAGTAATCTGGGTCCCAAGCACATGTCAGCATTGTCAGGTCTCTAAACAAAGTCAAAAATTCAGCCATTGGGCTATTATCAGTCTCTGTAGATCCAACTTATATCCAGGTTGAGGTTAATTAGCTGTGAATGCCACAGACAGTCATTGTCATCCAACTCTGTAGTTTAAAAGTGGGCTGAAGTATAAAATTAAAAGATAAGAACAAATATTCTTAATAAGATCATCTTTAGCAAGCAATTTGCAGTATACAGAGCAAGGTGGCTGTGCTAAATGACAAGATTGCATGCTATATTTTCTTTGTTGCTCTGCTTGTCTCCAACATCTTTTCCCTAGAGTGACTGGTTCTCCCAGTAAATATTTTCCAAATAGTGTCACTGCCCTCATGTTTGTTTTCGAAAAGAGAAGGAAAGGGCAAGGAAGAGAAGGGAATGATAATATTCAAGTCCATTGATTTTCATTCAAAAAGTTCATACTTCTGTCTGTAAGTGAATTGTGCAGTTTCCAATTAGGTTGAATTTTTGTCACTTCATGTTGAGTTACTCTTCTCTCTCATGTAACATGATTGATCAAAGTAAATTTGAATTAATCAGACATCTGCATTTACCTTTCTTAATCTGACAGAGCTATTCTAACATGCTGCATTAAGAAAGCCACAGAGACAGGAAAACTAAAGACACAATAGAAATTAAAAAATATAATCTAGATGTTTAATCACAGAGTTTTAAAACTGAATTAAAACTACTGTTTTTTCAAGTCCAGAGCTGCTATTTTTTCATGTCTGTGCATATGCTTTTTCTGGAAAAGTAATGAGAAAATGGATCAATTGTATGCATTGTCACATAAATTTTGAAATCAGAAGAAACTTAGCAGCACCATTTTCTGCTCTGAATTTTTGGAGTTAAGAGAAATAAAAACAAGAGTTGTAGGCTGAAATAGAGGAATTTGCTTCTCCTACAATTAATACTTTAAATGAAGAAAGGTATTCAGTCTCCTAAGAATTCTTCACATTTCATCTCCATATGAGGAAGGACTTCTTGACTGTGAGAGGCTGCCCGGAGATGTTGTGGAGTCTCCTTCTCGGAGATCTTCAAAACCCTCCAGGATGCCACCCTGTGCCACGTGTTCTAGGTGTCCCTACTTGAGCAGGGAGGTTGGACTAGATGATCTCTAGAGGTCCCTTCCAACCTCACCCACTCTGTGATTCTGTGATTCTGTGATATGTAATGGTAAGTTTACTATAAAAATTACACATTTTCCTGAGAGAATTAGAGGACTTTGTCTTCTAAAATGCAGATTAATCAATACTGATCACATTTGTGCCTCCTTTCAGCTTTCATTCTGCAGGAAGAAGGTAGCTGTGGGACATGCTGCTCTTGCGTGCTTTAGACAAACCAAGAATAAAGCAGAAAACTGCCAAACAGTGTGAAAGGAAGCCAAACTGCTACCAGGGACAGGTCTATCACTTATTCTGAGTGGAATAGTACATCTTTGGCAATAACTAACAGCAGAAGAAAGCACATTGCTTTTTCGTTTGCTGCCCTTCTCAGGATGGTGCAGTCTTGCCTTGCCTGTTGGAAATGAACATATTTTCTTTGATGGAAGGTAGGATACTATACCAAGCATGTAGCTTTTCAAATATTCAGATATTCTTGGCACACTCAAAGCAATATATATTTTCAACCATACATACGCATACACACATATATTTGTCTTCATTTCTCTGTGCTTTCACATAAAGAGGAATAAGCACAGCAGCAATACATTTTGTTATGCACTCACTTGAAACAAATCAAGGGATGGCATTCACACAATATTTAAATATATCACAACACTGCTAAAGTCATGAGGAAAAAAGCTAAGTACAACATGGATCTTGAAAAAATCAATCTGCTTGGAAAAATGGGGACCCAGTGAAAACACAGCAAGGCTGCCACTTTTATAAATGCACTACAATGAATATGGGCATTAGAGATATAGGCTGCATCTATGCTATGAGCACCTTGCAATTGAAATGTCTGTGGGTTCAGTAGTTGTGCTGAAGTGTACTCCTTCAAAACAGTCACTGAACCTAAAGCTCCTTTCCCTTTTCTTCAGACATCCATAATTCTGCCAACTTGAACAGCATGCAGAAAAAGTAATTATAAATTGTGCTGCAATTTATATGTGCTATAAACTATATGTGTATAGTTTATATGTGGGAAATATAGACCTGAAACTAAACTGTTCTAATCAAAGCATTAAATTCTGAGCAGGAAGCGATCAGTTTAATTAGTTATTGTTCAAATGTCTAGTTTGAAAAGCCAGACAATTTGAAAAAGACAATTGGAAAAAAAAAAAAAAAGGAGATTCTAAGCAACTCTAATGCTAACTTCTTTTACATTTTCTTACCACGTCGTCCCAACGTGACACTGCAGAATCTGCACAGTAACAATGTAATATGAATATGTAAATATGCCAGATATGCTTTAAGTCTCAGTCTGGCATGTTGATAAAACAGGAAGTTATTGCATGCTCTGAAACTAAGTATTAAGCTCCGCACATTTACTAATATTAATCCAAACTACTCCACGTACTGCAGCTTGAAAGATGTTCAATTAAAACTCATTCTGCCTGGTATAAATTACCATTATTATGTTGTGAAGGAAACCTGGAAATACCTGCTAACTTGTTATACGTGCACTGCCCTTACTCTCACCTCATCTCCCAGACAGTGATTTCAGAAAATTGCCTTTAGTTATTTAAAAATCTGTCATGAGCTGTTTAAGAAAAACAATGAAGGGTTGAGTGCATGCATAATTTTTCCAAGAACTTAGTACTGTAGGCTACTGAATAATAAGTACAGGCAGTAGCTGCATTTTGAATGTGTATTTTTATTTCCAGGGTGGAAAAGTTTACTTACACACTCATATACACATGCATATTTTAGTAGACTGATTTTCATTGCTACAGACCATTGAGTTGCCTTAAACTATATGAAGAACAATGTGCTGTAAAATAACTTTCAGGTCTCAAGTAAAAATAAATTTTAAAAAATCTAATATTATGTTGATGATAATAAAAAAGTCAACTTGTTCAATGTTGCAGTCTCCCTCTCTATTTTTAAACAAGAGTCATTAGATTCAGCTGTGTAGATTAGCTATCCAAACATAAATGCTGTAATTCTTAGACAAGAAAGGACACATATAAATATCCGAATTATAGTCTAATCACAGAGTGGTTATCTGATTGCCAAAAAATGTCATATTAATCATTTGGAAAGTTTAAATTTTTTATTAGTACACTTATGGCATGCTTGAAAGCAGTAATTTTGAAAAATCTTGCAAAAAAGAATAAAGCTGTACAAGTCTTGCGATGTTTAATATCTATAAAAAAAATTTCTCAGATTCCTGAATTTCCAAATTAGAAAGATCCTTAAGCACATGTCTAATTTAAATATAGAAATAATTCCAATGAAATCATTTAGTACTTAATAGCAAGCATATGCCAGCCAACTTTCTCTAAAATATAACTAATTCCTGCAAATTTTGTATAAACAAAGACAGAAATTTAGAAGGAACACAGCTAAAAACTTGGCAGTTTTCCCAGTGCCATTACTCCCCAAACTCTCACAGGTAGCTAGAGGACAACACATTCTTGAATGTTGGACTACACCCTTAGGATTTTAGAGTGATACTTGAAAGGGCTTGTGAAGGCTTCTAGGACCTCTGAGTTTTCCTCTATCTTCTGGGGATACCAGAGGCCTTCCCAACATGGTTCAAAAAACATTTGTTGGAGAAATCCCTAAAACAAAGTCTTTTGGATCCCATGCCTGGGTAATAAACATAACTTGGGCTAGCAAAGTGCTCATTTATCTGGCTCATCAACCAAGGATGCAAATGCAGGAGCTTTAACTCAGTTCACACTGCACTTTTGTAGCAAATCTCCTGCTAATCTCTGCTTTGCCAGAAGATACAGTCTAGCAGCATGAATCCTTCACTCCTCTTGCTAGTAGCAGTCTCATGGGACTGGACCATGGTTAGTCCAAAGTAGACCTCCCAAAATAGGCAAAAAACTGCCCAACCATTTCCATGAACAGATACATCCCTTTATGCCACTCTACTTTCTGTTATAGTGATAGTATAAGAGCATTTAAGCACCTTAGGGCATTTAGTGTTGGACAACTTGATAGTTATTTTAATATTAATTTGTTTGTATCCTTATATTTAATAATTTTTAAAGAGATAAGGAATCCACTATGAGTTATTCTGTAATCACTTTTCAGCTTGGCAACAATTTTGCTACAGTTTGGTAGATTGACTTCAACTAATTGAAACGTGGCTCACTTAAAACATGAAATTACCGAACTGCAAATTATGTAAATTATCATTTTAATACAAAAGTTGATACATCTAGATTTTAAATGAATTAACCATCTGAATTTATTTCTCTGGCTTCCCTCACCTGGATGTGTTTAGTGGAATACATGGTAATCGCAAAACTTAATCTTTTCAGAAAAGCTGAGTAATGTAAGTTGTTAAAAAATACAGAAATAAAGAAATAATATTTACCCAACAGGCCTCTGCTTCTCCCTAACATATATATTGCTTCTCCTAATTTACATTTTAATTACTTCAAGGATGTTTAGACATTAACAAGCATCAGATTATTGACTAAGAGAGAGAAGTAGGAGAAATTACATCAAATGTTACAAGGTAGCAATTTAACAAATGGAAAACTTGACTTTACATACATGAGACTTCTTGCCAAATAACACCATCCAGTTCACAAGATATTTTGAACATTAGAGGAGCTGTTGTTTTCTTTTCTTGGGCAAATGGACTAACATATCATTTAACAAGAAGAGAGAAGAGCAGTGAAAAATATTAATGGCTTGATCTTTTCTGAGGATGATCTAAGCACCAAAGAACAAAAAATAAACCATATTAGAAGAGCCTGTCTCTGTAAATAAAAAAAAAAAAAAAAAAAAAAAAAAAAAGTAATTATGTAGCCACTAGGTAGCAGTACTCTTTATATGTTGTCCTTTATTTCATTATGCAAATCTGCCACTTTTAATACAAGATTGTGTCCATTAATCTTAACCAATTAAGGCACTGTCAGACAAACATGGCTTTCTTTCTAATATTCTGGATAGCATTTTGAAATACATTGAAATTACTTAGGAACCACTTGAGTCATGGTAGGTACTTTAAAGACTTTGAGAAATATCATTCTTCTTTAACAACTCTGAAACTTCTCAAAAAGTAAGGACTGAAAGTCTGAATTCATCCACAAAAAAAAGATACTCTGGCACCACAGAGTACTGCATTGTGGTCGTCTTTTACAAGCAACAGAGAATAGAATTGGAAATCAATGAACCAGAACAAATCTATAGACAATTAGGCCTAAATGAGGACTAAAATAATGACAAGATTCAGATCCTTAATCTCTTTGGAGTCCTTCAAAGTGAGATGCAGAATAAAAAGTAAAATACTGCTGACTACCAGTACTGTTGCATAAAATAGTAGTGCCACGAACAGGACTGCAGGATGGAATGGAGGAGACAGACAGAGCCTCTTTCACTTTTGCAGGAGGCAAGCAAGAAGATAAACCGGCTTTTTTTTTGAACAGTGTTTTTTTTTTTTTTTCCCTCAATTCTGACCCTGGCTAGTGTTAGGAAAGCAAGATCTATCTTCTTTCTTTCAGTCGTATTACTTGTGGTCATGGTAAATTCAATGTTTGGTAAAACTTCAAAAGCTCAAGCTGCCAAGTTTCCTGCTAAGACACTAGTAAGAAAGAAGACAATAAAGTTGAAGACATATCAAGCATGTCTACTTTCTTTGAGGATCCTCAGGACTTTTAGGACTTTTCAGGACTCAGGACGGTTGACACCGTCCCTCACAACATCCTCCTGGGGAAGCTCCGGAAGTGTGGGATGGATGAGTGCACAGTGAGGTGGATAAGGAACTGGCTGGATGGCAGGGCCCAGAGAGTGGTGATCAGCGGTGCAGAGTCTAGTTGGAGGCTTGTAGCTAGTGCTGTCCCCCAGGGGTCAGTCCTTGGTCCAGTCCTGTTCAATTTATTCATTAATGACCTGGATGAAGGCACAGAGTGCTCACTCAGCAAGTTTGCTGATGACACCAAACTGGGAGGAGTAGCCGGTACCCCAGAGGGCTGCGCTGCCATCCAGAGGGACCTGGACAGACTGGACAACTGGGCGGTGAAAAACCTCATGAAATTCAACAAGGCCAAGTGCAAGGTCCTGCACCTGGGGAGGAATAACCCCAGACACCAGTACAGGCTGGGGACCGACCTTGTGGAGAGCAGCTCTGCAGAGAAAGACCTGGGTGTCATGGTGGACGACAAGCTGACCATGAGGCAGCAGTGTGCCCTCGTGGCCAAAAAGGCCAATGGAATCCTGGGCTGCATTAAGAGCA
>NW_010581642.1:141040-167938 GCF_000705375.1 Tinamus guttatus
GCTGGCCTCTTTTCACTGGTGGCCACTGACAGAACTGGAGGTAATGGCCACAAACTGAAACACCAAAAGTTCCTCATGAACTTAAGGAAAAATTTTTTAACAGCGAGGGTGACAGAGCCCTGGAACAGGCTACCCAGAGAGGTTGTGGAGTCTCCTTCTCTGGAGATGTTCAAAACCCTCTTGGATGCAGCCCTGTGTCAAGGGCTCTAGGTGACCTTGTGTGTGCAGGAGGGTTGGACTAGATGATCTCTAGATGTCCCTTCCAACCCTAAGCATTCTATGATTCTATGATGTCTACATGTGTTAGCAATAAATCACATGTTCAAGAGAATAATTCATTTCCAGTCAGACAGGTGAACAAGGCCCTGGAAAGTGTTAAGTGTAGTATTTTTTTTTTTTTTTAAAAAAAAGGAAGATAAAAGTCTTCCATAAACCAACAATATCATTGCCTTCCTCAGTTTTTGTTTATAATGATTTTTCATATACAGGATTTAGAATGTGTATTCTCTTCTGCAAATTCATTGTATCAATAAAAAGCAGACTAATAAAGGAGACATACTAAAAAAAAAATATTAGATTGACTTTATGATGGGTCAAAAAACTGTTTAAGGAAAGAGGGCATTCAGGTAAGACGTAAAATAAGATGTAAAAGGAAGCAACATCAAGAACACAAAATACCATGACAAAATGCCATGGTATAAAATCTTCTTAGTAGGAGCAGGATACATCTTCAGAAACTTAATGAGACATTTGAACACCTGCCAAGAACAGAAACAAGTATGTTGCACTCAACTGGACTGGACTTAATAAAGATGGGATCTGAGCCAAAGGATCAGGAGTCGATACTAGACTCTCAGAACAATGATATGGCAACAGGGAACTATAAAAACAGAACTGACACTAACAAGGATTTTGATAAACAAACACGATAAAGGACATTGGAGGAGACTGTGTACCAGTTATGGTTTTGTGAATTTCAAGCTCCTATGGAGCTGCTTCTGTGTTCATAGGGGTATAATCAAGATCAGCAACTAGCCTAGAATAAGCACACTCAGATTTGAAAAGGTCAACGCTTATAATCAAACAATCTAATTTGCTTGAATTACCGCATCTCAGAAGAAAGTGATTAGAGAGAATTACTGTTTTTTTTTCAATAATTGATTGATTTAATGATTAACTGAATGTTTTTTGAACAAAATGTGGATTGGGACACATTGGTGCAATATAATGGACAATTGTTCTAAATCTGTACAGAAATACAATCTCCCAACTGCAGAATAAAGTTCAAGGTCAAGCATTCTTTCTAGCTCTGTTTGTAATCAGTTTGTTTTATCTGAATGATCATACATCATACAAGCAATTCTCTCTTCAGATCAAATTGAGATGAAGGGGTTTTATGTAGCTCACTTCACACACCCACGGAACTACTGAGAATATTACACTGTTCTGAGGATACAGTTTAATATCAGCTTCTGGAATAAAACAGTCTACTCGTAAACTATTGCATGAAATATGAAAAAAAAATGCTTATATTGCTCAGGAAGACATTTGCCTTATTACATAGAACACCGAAATTTCTATGTCTGATTTTCTCCTTTTTTACTTTCCAGTGTATCAGTAAGACAAAATTGGAAAAGTGGACAAACACTACACTAATGTTACATCTCATCCATTACTTATTAATCTAAAAGTCCGTATCAGTTTTTCTTTAAGTTAAATGTCATCTTTCTGCACTTTAAACCTAGGCCACAGGAGAACAGCAGCAAACTTAAAGACCTCAAGCCAGTAGAAAGGGAAAGACAAAATAACTTCCAGGAGAATTTATCTTACTATTGAGAGCTATTTTCTCTCCAAAACCAAAATGCTAAAAGCTTTAAAGGCCTTGTAGAAAAGCCCTTAATATCAAGGTAGATAAAGAAATGGATTGCAAAAGCTTATATTCTCAGTTGAATTTTAGCCCACTGCACTGATAGTCCAGGGGCAAGAAGAACTCAAAAGAAAACTGATCTAATGTTAATGTATTTTTTTTTCTTTCAAATAACTATCCATTTTTAAAAATCTGCTTCTGTTTGTATTTTTATATATCTGTTTCTTGACAACCGCCATGACTATTTCTTGAAAATTGAAATTACTTGTACTGAACTCAGTTCAGATAGCAGTTTCTTTTATATTAAAGCATAACACTTTCATGCTGCCACTATATGATTCAAGCAAAATATAATTGGTGATAATGTAAATGAAAAGTAGTAGAACTCAGTGGTATATATTTGTTATCATATTTACCTATGGAACACCTTTCTGTAGGTCAAATCCATTTGAATTTGATTCCTGTAGAATTCACTTTATTCTTTCTTCATCTTAAAAGGACCTACAACAGTCTTACTACTTTCTCTGTAGTATTAAAAAAAAAAGTATTGTTCAATGAGCAACAATGACCACCAAGTTTCATAAAAATTAATTTGCCACTCATAGCCAGGTAAGTAAGTCTGTAAGAAAGAGAGTTTACCAGAAAAATAGCAGCGTCTTTCTACTTAATCAATCTTAATAATCTTATTTCACCTTTCCCAGCATCCATTGATGTCAGCATCGTAATTTCTATTCCCTCTTTCCTCTTCACAACAGATTACTGCTGTGCAATTATGGGACTGAATAATGTGCAAAAATTATGAAAAAGAAATTTAAGATGAATTTAAGAGCTCAAAGTTGAGTGAGTTACTTTTTGTGCTATCCTTTACTTAGTTGACTAAAATTTTGCTTTTTCCCCATACTCAAAATTACCATCCAGTTAGCTGAGCTTTGGCTAAGGCTAAGGCTATTTGGTATTCATAACCAACATATACATTCATAACCATAACATATTGTTGCACCTAAGATCCCTGAAGAAACTCCCGGGAAAATGTCCCTCATCTCTGTGATGGTAGTCTTTTTCCATATATGAAGTCTCCTGCCATATTGTTACATAGCTCAGGACTCAAAATATGTCTGCTTTATCTATTTACCTAACTCTCTGCCGTATTTCACTGAGCAGAAAGGGATAACTCTGTGATTTTAATTGAAAAAAAGCCGTAAGACAACACAGATCCACCTTTCAATAAGGATCTAACAAGCAAAGTGTTATCAAGGGAGAGGGAAATGCAGCTTCCACACGCAGCTTAGTGGCCAGCTAAGGAAGATAGGCCAAAACCATCTGAGACAGCAAGTAAGGTATCCTTGACTGGAGGGGGTCAGTGTGTTCTTAGGAGTTTAAAATTACTGACATCAAAATCAAAATAAGGCAGGATGGACCCTCCTCTTATATGACCAAGGGTTCATTACAGGAATGAAGACAGTGCTCCTTATTTCCCTGCTGTGAGAGAGTAATGGATTAGAAATGGTAGGAGAGTATAGAAAACTTCCTATTTACATTCAGTTTCACTGGGAGTCAGAAAAGAGCAGTCCATAGAATCAAGTTTCCTACTGGAATGTTTTAGTTAAGTTTTTCCTCATTTTGCATAGAGACCTCTCCAGATGCTTGGTGGTAATACAATGCCCTGTGACAAAAGACTTTCTGAAAGAATAATTTTTCTTTCAGAAAAGAACTGTGCACATAAATGAGCACATATAGATCTCAATTTTTCTTTTTAAATTATGAATATTAAAATTTATAGTTGCAACAAATTTTATTACTGTGGGTTCTTCCACAATCAGTGAAAGCATAACCATTGTTGGA
The DNA here is from genome assembly GCF_000705375.1 of Tinamus guttatus. The sequence goes on from NW_010581642.1 coordinate 144,750, forward strand.
AATGAGAGGTGCTAATGAAAAATTTATTTTTAATTTATGTGATTCCAAAGATAAAAATAACAGAATAATCAAATTAAGCAGCAGCAAAGAACTGAAAAAGGTGTCTGTATATGTCTAGTTTTTCCCTTCCTTTCCCTTCCAATATTTCATTCATTTAGTGTTTTTCTTTTTTTTTTCTCTGACTCATTCCAATATTTGACTTTAAAGGGTAAAACTCATCTGACACTGAAAAAAAATCTGAATGCTATCAACAAATTGTCTTTGTCAGGTAGTTCTCTGAACAACTATGCAGAAATCTCAGCTTACTCTTTGAGGAATATAGCATATGAATAATTTATTATAGCCCTAATCCTTGGAGCTGTAAAGATATACAAGAAAGAGACTACTTAGGCTGGTGCAAAAACAAGTTAAGGGCAATATTGCTGCATTTCTAAAAGCATGTTATGGCATTGATGTGCTTTAAACTTGTGAATGACTAGTAGAAGGATCCATAGCATTTAGAGAGCTCTTACAGAAATGTATTAGATTCTTTGAACTAAAGAAACATGCTTTTGCCATTCTGACACTACCCTGGGATTTCAAGGACCCTGAAGAATCATCAAATGCCATAAATAAAAAGTGTGTTCCAAAAGCCATCGACATAAAAACATGGGACAAGAGGGTTGTTTTTTTTCTCCAAAACAAAAATGTCCTAAAACAGCCATGAATTAATTAATTAAAGATAACAGAAAATGTTAAAAAAGAGAAAGTTAGACACATTCAGTTTCATATAGATACATTTGGTTTCATATTGTTCATAGGGTTCATTCATATCATTCCTTCATGGCACAGGACAGTTCACGTTTTCATGAACTAAAACAATTTCCAAGGAGAGAGAAAAGCATCTTCTACAGATATTGCCAGTAGTAATCATGGGCAGTAAATTGCCATATCTGTATGTGGCAGAAAATATCCACATATCCGAGCAAAGTTCCTTGTATCACCTTACTACCATTCTGTCATTAGCTTATTGACTACCAAATAAATTTTCACAGTCTGTAACTCTGCAATCCTGCAGCATTGTTCAATTAGTTTTGGCAAGCTTAATTGAAGAGAGCAAAGCTAACGAGTAGAAATCCTGAATAAAACTTCCTCAGTAATCTATCTAATCTACAGGTTAACAGTAAGTGTGTAAGAACAACTTTTCTCTGGTTTGTCCAATCCAAAGAGACTGGTGAACATTTCAAAAAAAGTCAACCTAAAACCTTGAGTACAGACCAAACATTAGTACAAAGTAATATTCCTTGGTAAATTTTACATCTAGGCTCGTCCTCACAAGACTAACTATTCTGGAATAAGAAACACTAGCATAAACAATTTAATTTCAGGAATATTAAAACAAGATAAAAGAGAAAGCACCTGCACATTTATTTTGCTATCCAAAACAATTTTTAATTTACTTTGAAGTTAGTTATTTACACAAAATAATTCTAATAATGACATTTTAGATACCTCTCTCTCAATAAAAAACCCAGAAAACATATTCAGTATTATTAGGTAATATTTACTATTCTGAATGAAATATTTATACCTAAAAATATAATCTAAATCTGTTCATGGAGTACACTAAGACCCAGTATCCTTAATTCTCTGTGGATATTTGGAAAAAAAAAAAAAAAAAAAAGGAAAATGCAGTCTCATTGTAAATTTCACTGAGCATACTGAACTGTTGTTTCATAATAAAATAAAAAAATGTCTTATTTTGGAACTGAGTCAATACTAAGGTTTAGAATCATGCTGAATTTTTATTTTTAGTTGGTATATATTATCATATGGAAAGTAATGTCAGAATTACAATGCAGCATTTGTTGCTCAAGACATTATTTTCCTTTCCATTTTCTTTTCTGTGAAATTTTGAAAATTTCAAAGTTCATTCCAAAATGAATTAAAACAAATGCCAGATCTCAAATCTTCTCAAATATTAAGCTTCTGCTAAACGGAGCTTCTACTACAACTTTTTATGATAAGATGAAAAGAAAAATATGACTTAAGACTAAAGAACTACTTATAGATCTGCAGGGCCGAGTGTAAAGGGGAAATACTTTCAACAGGAATTTCTGTGAATAGAAGGTCTAAAACCATGGATATAAATTTTTAATTGCACCTGAAAGTTATCAACAGCATATTTATTTTAGTCAAGAAAAATGCATGTTCAAATACATAATTCACTCACTTAACTGCCTAAATTTCCCTTTAGACATGTATTTATTTAGAATGTTTCTACTGTCTCAGGGAATATATCACTGAACCTATGCTTATTGCCTTTTAGTATGATACCCTGGTTTGGTATAGTCTCCTGAGGGGACAAGAAAGATGGCTTTGATGTCAGCTTCAGTGATTCCAAAGTATCAAAGGCAGGCAAAATTAATGATAACAGTGAAAGAAACTGCAAAACACAGTCCTAGGGATCTGAATTTCACATTTTCTAAGCACATGCCTTGTAGGATTGCCTCTGTGAATAAGACTGTTGGTTGAAAAATAACTTGATAGTTTATTTCTTTTATGTAGCAAGAAATACAACCTTTTATGCTGGCTCTGTTGCTAATGGGCAGCCTTTGAGCATCTGAGGACCTAATGGGATATTTTCACAGTTTGGGATTTACAATTTAACTTAATGAGAAGTGCCCAGAAGAGAAGTGCTTGCTAGGACTCTCTAAGAGTTTCAAAAAAAATTACCTGCTAAGTTAACATCATCTTTTTATGTTGCAAAACTGTTTCTGCACCAAAATTTGACTAAAATCAAAGAGTTTAGAAGCAAGGAAACATTAAGAATTTCCTATCTGTTTTAAGCTTAAAGTGGTTTCACGGGAGACTTTATAATTGAAAAAACAAGATGAAATAATACAAACCATCAAATGACCTAACGGAAGGGTCAGATCTGGTTAAAAAAATAGAAGATTTTTGTATACAGCATGAATAGAGATTCATTTAGGATTGTAAACAGTACTGAAGTTTTGGAAAGTTTGATTCCAAGCCTGGGCTTTCAGCCTCTACAGTTATTAAAAATTGAAGATATACTCATTCTAGGTCCTCATAAACTTTATACAGGTTGTTGTTAAAAGCTACGTAAAGATAACACCTTTGCTAGATATTGTTAAAGAACTAATTCTTAATCCAAGGAAAATTAAAAGCGATAGAGAACTTTGGATTTTTGAGTTACGACGGACGGAGTTTTGACTTGCGGCCAGGTATTTCATCATGTGACATCCTGTTTGAAAGTAACTTACCTAAATAAATTGTAGCTTAGAATATGTAATATGTATGAACACAGTTCAAAGCAAAACACCAAATGATCAAATTAACCATTGTCCTCATATGCCTCACAAGCTTCTTTCTTCCTTAGTCAAGCAAAATTTGGGTTCTCTTTTCAGCCCTCCCTGTCTTCTATACACCAGTGTTGTAGCTCTTTGTAGCCTTTATTTGCTTCCAGAAGAAAATTTCCACAGCAATGCATTCTCGTTGCTAGTTATTACTGGTTGTCAGTGCTTTAGTTGTTTCACAAGCAAACACGTGGGATAACAGATTTTTAAATTTAATGTCTTTTTGCCTGCTTTGTGAAAGGACCCTCCAAGTCTTGCTGAACACATTGAGGCAGTATGTCTGGCATTTTTCTTGCTTGATGAGGAAGAGCTGTCTATGCTCTTTTGATGAAAATTGAATAGAAAATAATGCACTTGCAGAGCTTTCAAAGAGAAGTAAACAAAATATGAAGAAAGATTTAAAAGCTGCCTTTGAAAGTCTTTGAAGACAAGCTTCATTGTTCTCTCTAAAAGTCTATGGAAGAAGACAGTAACTTTTGTAATCTCATTCAATTATAAAGTCATCAGAACAGTGGTTTAGAATGGTGCCTGTAATCTCTTAATTCATTTAATTTAGAATCCTACCCACTACAAAACAATGAAGAAGAAAAGTCTAGGTATACTAACATCACTGTGACAGCAAATGGAGGAGGATATAAACCTTTAGTTGCTTTAGAAATGTAGATGCAATGCTGTCATTTCACAGTGAAACTGGGTTGTTAGGCACTGTGTTCATAGAATCACAAAATCAAAGACTAATTTTGGGTGGCAAAGACCCCTGGAGGTTATCCGGTCCCACCAACTCCTCAAAGCAACGCAGGTCTAATCACATTAGGATGCCCAGGATTCCCATGTCCAGTCAATTTTTTTTTTTTTTAAGTAATAATAATAATAAAAGAAGTACTTATATCTAATCTGAGTTTCCATGTTCCAGTCTGTGCTCGTGGCCTCTTGACCCATTGCCCTTATCTCTGAGAAAATTCTGGTTCCAGTTACTCAGTATCCTCTGATTAGGTAGTTATATGCAGCAATAAGGTCTCTCTGGAGCTCTCTCTGCTCCCAGCTGAACAGACGACTCAGTTATTCTAGCTTCTCATTGTATGACCTGTGTTCCAGCGCCCAGTCATTTAAGTGGGCTTCTGCTGGACTTACTTATTCCAATATGTCTTGAGATGGAGAGCCCAAAGTGGACAGAGCAGTCCAGATAAGGACTCGCAAGGAACCAGAAAAAGGGAACACAGGAGAGAGACCACTTCCCTGGACCTGCTGCTCACCACAGGTTTGCTAAGACAGCCCAAGTGTGCAAAGGTGCACTCATGTGTGTGATAACGCAATCACCTTATAAAATGAAAAAAAAATCTCATTTTTTAACCTCTTCTGTACACAAATCTCACTTGTAAGTCAATACTCCTCCTAACCCTAAGTGAGCAGCAATTAAATAATATTAATTGAATATTCAATTTCTGTCAATAATGATAATTCTTTCTCTTACTGATGCCAAGTCAATCCTCAGAATGCCAGCAACATAAATGAGGTTCAAGGATTGAATAAGGATCACAAAATCATATTACTTTGAAGGTGACGGGATCAACATTATTCCTGTGCACTTGCTGAAGCTTTTCAGACTGGAAATACATACTTTTTCCGCTCTAGTTTTCAGCAATGTTTGCTCTTTTTTGGTGACACAATACACGTAATGAAGTATTTTCTAGGAGCAGCAGCAGTGTCACACAGTGCATAGTAAAGACCATTTTGCAGTGACATTTCTGATCCCTAGTTGCATATATATATCATACATATAGTGTTTTACTTAATCAGTGTTAAATCTTTAAAAAGAAAGGTGAACGAGTGACACTTTTCAAACAACAATGTAAAAGCACTGCAGATGACCAGCATACACAAGTAGATTTGAAGATTAGACCATTTAGATCATTGACAACAGTTATGTTTTTGAATGCCATTGAGCTGACATTCTGATCTAATTGCTTGCTTTAGGCAACAGAAATACTTAGGAGATTAGCTGTGATTTTAACTTAACCTTTCCAAGAAAAAAAAAAAAAAAACAGCAGTGAAATGTTTTTCTAGACAAATGAATTCAGTATGATCACTACAAAATGATGAGAATAGTGCAGTTGGCCATAAAGGAATGATATTTAAAGTCCGCCCACAGTTGCAGAACACAGTCAGCTTAGATCAAAAACAGTAGCTGTAACAATAACAAAATATTATTCCTTCACCAAAGAGAGAAAAGTACCCTAAATATATTTGTAGAAGACAGATATTTCAATGGGAAGAACTCTATTCATACAACTAGACCCCCAGATGCCTAAGAGGGATACCACAGGCACAGATCATTTCTATCACTTTATTAGATAACATCGAAACTAATACACAGCAATGTCCCAGATTGTAACAATATTAATTGGTGTTTATCAATTTATGCACTGTCAAGTTTGCTTTAGGACATGTGTCATCAGCTTTCCACGTAAGATTTTTTCTTTTCAGCTATAATACTGCTGTTGAGGAAATAAGTAAAGACTTCCAAAAGTAAACGGATATACAGTCAAAACTGTAGGAAGTCTTTGCAGTCTTAAGAAGAACAAATTGCTGTGCCTTAGACACTGCTGGAACTGATATCTGAGATGAAAATTATGCTTGGTTTAAGGTCCTTCGCTGTAAACTGTGTTGTCTTGTTTGAAAAAATGGTTGATAAAGAATGTAGCATGTAGGGCACAAGAGAGTGAATAAGAGTTTTCATTTATTCATAATTAGCTTTATATGTCAAGTAGATACCCAGGAAGTGTCACAGCGACAGGTTGAAAATTTCTCGAAGAGACAACTTTGGGACATTGACATGTCCTGTGGAATAAGATATGATTGTTTAGTCCAACATAGATCTCCGATGCCATCATTTACTGTTGTTAGTCACACGACCTTGTCGCTCATGGCAAAAATAAATAAATAAATAAATAAAATAAAAAGTGTATGTGAATTTTTATGCTACAGAAATGCATTTTAAGGCCAGAAAAATTCTCTTAGGTTTCATCTCTTTTCCACTATGAGATGTTATACACTGAAATCAAGATTCAACATGTATGTGTGTCTTGGTGTTGAGGGTTAACTTATTTGTAAATGACATTACCTGAACTGCAGATTATAGCTGTCTATAACTTTTGTGATGTACTTCTCTGTTTGTTTTTGTTTTAGCATCACCAGTGTAATGCTAATTTAAATTCATACATTGCATTATCCTAAAGTTAAGAAAATGGTGCAAAGACAGTGCTATTATAATAATATACTGTCATTTAAAAGAGTTGTATAAATTCAAAATAATAATAATAATGTTCTTGTTTTAAATGGTCATAACATCTTTCATCTGTCATCTCTCTTTTATTGAAAAGTCCAGGCATCCTCCTCAAGGATAAGGATCTCACCCTACTATCTAATTTGCAACTAAAACCTTTTTTTCTCCTTTGCAACCATTTCAAGGAACAAAAATACTTAACCCCATTATATCTTAACAATTCATAATTTAGAAGTATTCTGAAATTCATTATGAAATAGAGACTTTCCATATCACACATATATATAATATGATATTTAGTGATGAAAGAATGCCACAAACGAATATCCTTAATTGCCTGTTGCAGTCTTCTTGAATAGACTTTGTCTAAAGAATTGGAGATTTGCTTTTGATTTAGGGGATAGAATATACTGAGAACCACTTGGAAAGCAAGAATCATCACACTGATTTCTCTGTGAAAAATCTTAAAGACAACAGGATGACTGTGAATAATGAGGTACAAGAATACATACAAATTGTAGCTTAAACTTTGTCTTATTAATAAGAGGTGACAAGAGCATATTATACTGCTAGATGAAGTTTCAGACTTTTATTAGGTGATTTGATTTCTCAGAGATCCATGTAGATAAACTGAAATATTTAGTGACAGATTTTTTTTTATAGTGCATCCTCTGCAGACACAGATCAAAGAAAGCTTGGCTGCTATTTATTGTACTTGGCATCCTAATAAAAATTTTGAATATTTGCATGATTGAATCACTTCCTCAGTTCCAGTAGTTTCTTATCCATCAAAATCAGCAATTCATATTGTATAAGTAAACAAAATATCTAGAAAATTAAATATAAAAATATAAACATGACACCGAGAAATAAATGGATGAATATATTTCAGAGCAGTGTCAGGTAAACTACTCTGGTTCATGTTTTGTCAGCATGTGCATTTTCAGTTAGTTATAACATAGCAGTAAAATGCTGTCAGCCAGTTTTCAAACCACTCACTTTTTAAACCACCAAAAACATTTGAATTTTGCTTTTCTGGCAATTAAAATTATTAATTTATCAAAAAAAAATTAGTCAATATAATTTCTACCAAGAACATTTTCTCATAGAACATTTTCTACAACAGGAGATTTCAGTATTGTTCTTTTTAAGAAGATAATTAACTTTGATTTTGAAGTTCTGAATTTGAAAATGATTTAGTGAGATATGAGGGTAAGCTATGATCTTCTTTACAAGCTATGAACTGTTTAATAATTTACTAAATTTAAAATCTTGTAAATGTGAACAGAGTCTTTTCTCCACTATAATCTCAAAAATTGTCTGTATATCCTTTCTGTTACATTACTTCTTTGCATGAGGTTAATACAATTTGCACTGACACCACAAGCAGAACCTCTTCCTGCTTTTGACTCTTGAGGTCTGGACTTTCTAAGATCAGTTTGATGGTGATCACATCTTTAATGGTGAAAAAAACTTTACAGACTGTCTTCTTTCTGAAGCTCGTGCTTGTATATGAGCAAAGAACATCATGTAAAACACACAAAATTTGTTTTTACCCTATTGAATCAGATAGGCTGTAGAGCTCAGACCAGTACACATCAGAATGATGTCCTTGCTAACAGTTTTTTTTTTTTTTTTTTTTTTGTTTTAGTAGATTGGCTCAATCTCTTCTTAATAGTCTAAATATGTGAGGACAAATAAATATTATTTTCAGAGAAATTAAATCCTTAGCACTCCAGAAGTATAACAGGGTATAAACATGTCAAAAAAATGGCATAGTATCTTTTTATGATTTATGACTCTAATGTTATTAGTGCATTGATAAATTAGAAAAAAACAGTTATTTCTAAACTTTCATAGCCCTAATATCAGATCATAACAGGTGGCTGAAGCCAGAGAAGATGTCAATAAGCAGAAAGAAGCAGACTTTGCCCAGTGAGAATTTATTCCACATGATCAGATCATTCAAATTCACTTAAACTTGACCCTTTATGGCTTTAGAAATAGGAAAACTTTACACTGTTCTGCAATTACTTTGATTAATTCAGTGCTCTACAAGCAACTACAGCCTGATGGACACATTAACAGGGAGGAAGGGAGTAAAACAACATTTATAACTTTTGTACAACAATACATTTGTAACTTCAAGATCAGTGAGCATCCTATTCAAGGAGGTTTTCTTTGGAGCATATTGTCTTTGGAATGGGATGCTGAAACATATCAATGATCCTCTGTAAGATGTCTAAGACTCCTCACTAAAGTGCTAAATATTTTTTTTTGGGAGGAATACAGATTATCTTGACATTTGCATATATTATGTTTTTGTACAGACAAATGAACTATTATAACACCTTCCACTCAGCAAATGACAATGCGACATTTTCTTTAAGATAAGGACAAACACTTCTTCTCTAACAACCAGTTCATTATAGAACATTATAGAACATTCAATATAGAACATTATAGAACATTATTGTTTCATATTGTTGACTTCTTAGACATCTAATTTAAAAAAATAACGTGCCATATGACAGTTGTATGATAGCATGAATAAGAATCAGAAAGAGAACTCATTAAAGTCCTGACAAAGAAGTAGGCAATCTAGAAAATATATATACATTTTTATTTACTTAATATGTTCAAAATGACGCTGAAATCTGTGAGAAATTCCTACACATTCCTACACATTCTCAGTTTCTTTATTATTCCTACATATCCAGAGAGAGCTTTGACATCTTGGATTTCCTTCTTTCTCCTTTGAAATATTGCTTATATTTTATTTTCCCTTCTTAGGATTTTGGTAAAGCTTTGTCTATGTTAAATTGGAAGGAAACAATAAAACCTACTTAAACTTCATTTCTATCTTTAATTCTTAGATAAAATACATTTCCAGCTACCAGTCTCTTCATATAGGCTCTGAGTATCTAGCACAGCAAAGTGAAACAAAGATGAAGATAAAGTATTAATACTGACTGTACTAATCTTGGTGTCTAGAGGGCAAAAACTTTAGGTCTGAAATGTAGTGGCGTTTCTGCAGCTGCTGCAGAAGCTGCTGGGCTTCTGGAGCATAATACAAAAAGCCATTTGCACCAAAAGTCACACACATGCCATAGCATCTCCTGTGCTTTTCTGTGTCTTCTGACAGGCTCGCTGTCCCACAAGCCATAAGTAGCCTGGCTGCATCCAGCTTCAGATCATCCCCCAATATACATCCATTCTGGTCCATTTCCTCATGCCAGACTCCTCTCATTTTTACTTTCCTTCGTGCACTGCTCTAACTCTTCATTTATCTTCTCTTTGACCTCAACTCCTTCTGGATTCGGGCTCTCAATTTTCAACCTGTCACACCATCCCAAGATTTTAGTGCCTCTCCTATTTCTTGCCAAGGTACAGAATATTTTTTTGACACAATTACAGGAAAAAAAAAAAAAGGCAGGTAAACACACAGTTCTGCACTCTTTATGGGCCAGAATAGAAGGGGGTGTCAGAACAGTGAGGAGACGAGAAAGAGCTCTCCAAGAGAGGTAGAAATGAAATTTATGGTCCTAATCCACACTATTAAACCTGAAAATGATTTGTGAAATGACAGCCTCAGCAGTGGGATAAAAACACGGTCTTGGTTTCCTTTTTCCTCAGCTCAATCTGCCTTTTTGCACTACAAAATCCCAATAAAACTATGGGTCATGGACAAGAAAATCTGGTTTAGTTCTAAGAAAGTGTAGTATAATGCATTCAGAAAAAGCATGACCTGAAAGGATTCACACATGTAAACTATCAAACTCTTTTTTTTTGTTACTACGTAACTTTCTTATAGTTTGTTCTTCATGTTAAATTGATAAAATGACTGACATTCCTGTTTATTCATTTGTTTTTTCTTTTTCTTCCCCTTCTGTACCTTTTTTTCTTACCCTTTGTACTAGAGGGTGGGGAAAGTTCATGTTATTTTACACATACCCAGGCCTTATATTTTCAGTATTCAACATAAAATATCACTAAAACAAATTAAACTGAAAGTCATACTCTTCTGTCATTTCTCTGACATTCAAACTATGCCACTAAAAAGCAAATTCCCAGTATGTAAAAAAAGTTCTAGAGTCAACACATAATCTCTCTCTGGAACACAAAATGGTGAGAATACTGGTTTTTGATTTCTCTCTCTTTCATTTTGATTGTAGCTACAGTAATTTTGGACATCTGAAGTCTGCTTTTAATTGAGGATTTGTAAGAAATTTTGTCTCCCTTGATTCAAAATTTCAAAGTTACACTTCAAAGTTGCAATGTGATGAGGTGACCAAAAGGGTCATGAGAAGATCCTCAGGGATCACCATTCTCTTGTCCGGCAGCACCAAAAGATGCCTCCTTCACTAGCTTGTATTCTGACAGAAACATAACTGGGGATGCAGTAACCTAAAACTGTGCCCGTGATTGAAGATACTGACAAAAAACACCATTGCTTATAATGAGAACAGAAATCAGGCTTGTTTTTCTTCACAATACGTTGTAGTCTTTGCTTTGGTGATAAAAATGATTGGTTTCATTCGTGGTTTTTCTTTTATATTCCTTTTTTAAAAAATATAATTAAGTTCCGCTTTAAACATGCACTTGCCATTCCATTATGCAGAATGCATTTACTCTATGTCATAGACTCAATCTTGGTTTAATATTTCATTCCTCTGCTTCTCATTACTGGGTCCTAGGGAGGACAGTGCCGGTAGAGGAGGTTTTCAAATTTCCTGCCGTAACGACTAAAATGCAAAAAGGAATCAACTATTTAGACTGATACAGCACAAATATATTGTTTTAGGCAATGCACAATAAGTTAAAGACAAAAGAAAATAGGACTAAAATCTCATAACTGAATATAAACTGTATATATTAAGAGAAATGCTGGGGAAAAGGGCTTATAGTTTAGCTACTTGGGTAGCACACAGCAGCCATCTGCTTCCCAGCCCAGAATGACTCTGCCAGCCAGCTTGGAGCAGGGGCCAAGAGAGCTCCTCTCTGTACCTGCCTGTGGAGACGTAGCGTGGAGAGCACCCAGATAACTGTCATGCAAGGTTCTGGGTTGCTTCAATAGGCTGTCCAGGTTTAAGATGAAAAGGTTTTGCTCAAGCTCCCTGAAAAGGTGGCGGGAATAGCACAATGGCAGACATTCATGTGCTACCTGTGTGAGTGAGTAAGGACCTGTGCAGAGTACAGGAGCCAGAGAGTAAACTCTAAGCAGCCGCCCAAGTTTGTGTCTTTGTGCTGGTACGCACAGGCATCTGAGGTTTAGTGCCTGACAGGAAAACTTCAGAAAGATTCCAGAGTTTAGTGGAAAAGCATACAAGAAGGTGCTGCTTAGCTCAAGACTCTCAATATGAGCCCATCTCCCCAGCAGAAGCTCACATGCAAGCTTCTAGACTTGAATATTTTCAAGGGACTGGGCTGGTGGGCAACCTTGCTTTCGATTAGTGAAAGCAGCTGGGCAGCTGGCAGTTTTGAAAAACCCTCTGTGAGAAGAGAATTCATGAAGTCTATTTGTCTGCGTGTGTATGTACATGCACACGGAAACGAACACTGAACACATAATATTGATCTAAATCAATAATTATCATAAAACTCTCTCCTTCTGGCCTCTCTGTAGGACCTGGGGAGTTAAGTCATGCAGAGTCATGCAGAAACACCATTATCTTTGAATTTATAGAAGCAGAAACAATTTACCAGCAACAGTAACTTTGCATCTTTTAAAAACCTGTTCATGCTGAATACTCCTGCAGAAGTGATTTGGTACATCAGTCACTTTAAATAGCGGACGATGGATTACTTGACTTAATGCAACCGCACTGTATACCGTAAGAAAATGCTCATTCTTTTGAATCATCTTTGTTGCCTCCATGAAAGAATGTGTTCAATTTTCATTAAAATCATTGACATTGCACGTTACCTTACCCAGAATCGCAGTTTTCTACAGAGCTTGAACACATTTTGATCCAACCTCTCTGATAATTGATTTCATATATAACGCTAGGACAGATGCAGCCCCTTGAACCAAAGTGCAGTGCAAAGATGACAGGATACAGAAGCCAGAAAAAAAATGCCATCAATTCATATAAACCACTGCCGAATAACATCTTTCTTCTGCTTTCCCATTTATCACGACAACATGAGAGCCAGAGAACTACTTGAAAAAGCTTTCTATAAAGAATATATGTGGGGTATTTGCCACAACACACCCAAGCCACAGAATACTTTCAATCCTATTGCCTGGCCACAGCATATGAGCCGTGCTTCAAAGCAAATAACTACACACGTGCATATACAAATAGACACATATGTCTGGACAATTCTAGGATGCTGTGTACATAGTACACAGGTAGACTTTTCTTTAGTGTTAGGCTCATGTTAATAGTCTGAGACATGGATATGGGGGGGTTGATCTTTTCTCCAGGATGGAGACAATGGGACAAGAGGAAATGGCCTCACGTTGAGCCAGGGGAGGGTCAGGTTAGACATGAGCAAGAATTCTACACAGAAAGTGTAGTTAAGCATTGGAACAGGCTGCTCAGGGAAGTGATGGAGTCACAATCCCTGGCAGTGTTCAAGAAATGTGTAGAAAATATGGTACTAGTGGCAGGACGAGAGAACCCTGGGCAGGACTGGGAGGATATGTGGCAAGGCAAGAAAAGGGAAGGCACCTCCCATGAGGCTTGTGTCTGCTTTTTCTCAAAGAAGTCTTTCTTCTAAAAGGCTCATGGATGAAATAAGCTCAGGTGGCCAAATCCTTTGGGAAGGGAGCAGTGCACTCCTGTGCCCCAGCACTTGGCATTTCCAGTTTTGCCTTCATGGAAGCTTATGGATGCAGTGAGAGATGTAATTGAAACAAAACATTGTCCTTGAATTTAATAATCATAAATCAATCAATAAATAAAACTCTGAGTCTGTAGGTCTGTGCACACTATTTTTTATTCACTCATAAACTAAATACAGCACGAAAGCGTAATGATCAAGTGCTCTGATGTTGGCCTGATAATACTGCCAAAAAGGACTTGCACCTTGCCCTCATACTGATGTTGGGATTTGAATCACACATGATATATAACCTTTTTGTAATAATGGCATAAAGAATAGCCAAGCTGGACAACTGCTGTGATCTTGGCCCTTATCATCAACCTTTGCTTATAAGATATTAATATAGTATTTTTAAGACAGAATGGACTGTGGTTCAAGATTTTTTTTCTTCTCCTTTCTGAGAAACCCAAGATGAAGATTTCCCAGACTTTAAAGTGTAACTTTCAGTCACTTTTTGTGACACAGTAAATTTGATTCCTGGATTTTAAATTGCACTCACTCTGGGTTAAATCTCGGGAAATTCTGTTTGAAGCTCTGACCCAATACCTCATGCCTTTTGCCAAAAAATCCAACTGAAAAAAACCTCCAGCATCACTGAGCTTTATCCATTGATGGCCACAGCACATGACACTTAAAATGTAGAAGACCTCTTAGGTTAAAAAAAGGAAATTACTTTGTATTTTGTCCTCTTGTCAAGCAAGAAAGAGATCACCTCATTATGTGCTCCTGTTTTTCTTTTGGTTCCCTGTTTAATCAGTTTAAACTGTATACTTTTCTTTAGAAAAGGACTCTGTCTCATTATGAGCTTGTATAAACAATCACCCAGGGGAAAACAGATTTTTGTGCTGGACTTTGAGGCCTTTCAAATATCAGTAAAAAATTCTAATATGCTTTGTAAGTGCAAATCTACTTTACCAATGTGGAGTGAGCATCACATAGTGTTGTTGTTTTCTTTGGGAAGCAGGATTGTTTTCTTCTTCTTAGAGTAAAGCTATTATTTCCAGTAAAGTGCTCCTAACTGTCTTAGTGGATTCTCATTTTTGCAGGTCATCACTCTGAATTTCATTCCCTTATTTCCAGCAAAAAGTTTCCACAAGTGATCAGAATAGATATGCTTTTCTTTAGCAGCCTAAGATTATTTCAATTCCTCCACTTTATTTTTTTTTCTTTCCTTCACAGCTCAAATTTAAATGAAATCTCAAAATTTGATATTTGATTATTTGTATTTGATAACAAGGTGCACACTGACATTTTCTGCTCATAATGTGTCAGTAAGATAGTTGATTTTCAAGCAAAGTTAGCTGATAAATGTCCGCACTTTATATTACTATTTTACTCATGTTTCCACAAAATATATTCCCTGAGGCCATTTTGATACATTTGAGTCATAGCAGAAAAGGCTGAACAAAAAAATTTGTCAACATTGATCAAAGCTGACATTCAGGATACTCTTGAGAGGCCTGCTACACCAATTTTCTTTGCCTGCTGGTTTCAAGCCCTCTCAGATGTTTTCATGATTGGTGATAAACCTTCCTGATGCATGATTTAGATACAGAATTTGATTCCTTAATATTGGAATTTCCAGGTCTGAATCTTGCTACATTCTTTTTACAGATTGATTTTCATTGATATGTAATTTCCTATTCAAGCACATGGATAATTTTGCCTCTGAAGAGTGTGACATTGCCTAGACACTGCCTCAGCTCAATTTTTTGTGCTAACTAATGAATATTCATGACAAGTCATTCCTATTAAAAAATTGAGACAATTTTCAGTCAAATAGAAGGAAGTATTTTTGAGGTACTGTAATGAGAAATCAAAGGTATGAATCACATTTGGTAAATTTTTAGGTCTTGTAAAAAGAGGTTCTACATCACTTAAATGGCATAGTTTAGAAATTTTAAAGTACGTTTAATCACACCATGTGCATTTTTATATACTAGATGAGGTAAGTATGTCACGACAACATATTAGAAGAGAATCCACAATTAAAAAAGAAAGTCTGCCAGAACCTTTATATTTACATGGTTAAATAAGACAGACCAGCACATATTCATGTTTACTAAGTACAGGCAGTATAGATTGGAGATTAGTGTTTTTTATCCTAGAAAATTAAATTAGCAACAAAAACATGCTGTTTAGAAATACCATAAACTGAACAAAATTACTATTGCACAATCAGAAGTCAATCTTAAATCTAGTACAAGTTAACACATCTAATATAGCCAGAGTGTGTGTGTGTGTGTGTTTTGAAGAAAGGCTTAAAGCTTCATGACAAAAGACAGCCAAAGATGTACAAAATTAAAAGGTCTATAAAGTAAATTCCTAAAACTTAAAACTTACTTACTAATTTCATAATCTGAAGCTGTTATCACCCACTTACCAAGCAAATTCTTTTACCGTAATTACATCTTCTATTTTTCATTCTTCTTCTCTTGCCACGTGAAGTAGGGAGGTTGCTCTTGCAGTAATAAAAAGGTAGGTAAAAGGTAGGCTATTCAAATATTCAAGGCCTTTTTTATCAATAACATTAAAAATCGAAATCATTAAGAAAGCAGTTTGTAATTAGTTTTGAACTTTATGTGGATGATGCCTTGTGTGTAGTCAGCCTGGCACACAGATGACCTCTCTCCTGATTTTCCGTAAGTCCTGAGCATCCATGGATACCACTGATTTTGTCTTGCAGGTTTGCTTGTTCAGCGTGTCTGTAAAATCAAGCTCAGGGGTCATTTGATAGAACAGCTGGTTAGTTTTTCAATAGTTTCCATAAATTTGATTGACATGAGAAATCAGCAATAAGAAAAGTCCCACCAAATGCAAATAAATAAAAAGTTAAAAGTTGTTTAGACAGTTAACACTACAGCATGCACAAAGCCATAATAATAATAATAATAATAATAATAATAATAATAATAATAATAATAAACTATCCTAATCTAAAAAAGGATTTACATCTCTGTATGTTTGTGAACTGCAGGGACTGCTAGGCTTCTGAAAAAGAAAAGCCAAATACCGCCGATCTATCAGGTTCAATGTCTGGATATTGATGCTTCTTTTTTTCTTCTGAAGATGATGAAGATTCTTACACATTTCTTAACACCTTGTATTAATTCAGTCCTATCATCTGCTCTGTGAAATTACCTATCAAATGGAAAGGTCACCCTCATAGGATGAACACAAGAAAGAGACTGGGGAAGAAGCCACTTGTGATGTTATTGTGGATTTATGCATGTGTTACTGAGAGTGAAACTTGGCTCACTGAAACTTAATTTGCTGAATTTCCAGTTTTGTACATAGAGCATGCACATATAAAAGACTAGATTGTCTATGGGAGTCTGTGCAGGCAATTAAGGAAATATGCAAAGGATTTGCAGGGTAGATGAACACTTGGTAGAAAAATGTCAATGAGGTGGAAAATATGGCTTTGGGACATGGTAAGATAACTACAGTGCTAATCAAGAACCATGTGAGACTCTTCAGCAAAGTTGACAAGCTGGTGAATTAATCCAAAATTAAGTATTTTGGGATTACTGGTGTCCCAGTGAGGAAAAGCTGAAAAATTAAGTAATCCTTCTGGCAGCACCTCAGAAAGATTAAGCTGTATATGTATATATGTTTCCAAAATGTTATTGTGCTATTTTTCTGTATTAATTTGTGTCTGGCCATCTTTTTATGGCTATTCCCCAAACTGGTCCAGTTTCTGGAGAACAAGATGAACAACACTGTTATAATAGTCACCACAGCATATGAAGAGAAATCCACTTAATGTATATGCATGCAGATGTAGGTACCTTTACTCCCCTTCCTACTTTAAATGACAGCAAAACTCTCCTCCAACCAAATATATGACTTGCCACACTAATTTAATGGCTGAGACCAACATTCAGATCCTGGAAATAGGTAAAGCAATTTACCTGCAAGAGAAACTAACAATCTACCCCTTTTCAGCTACACTTTGCTACCTATCAGATATGTTACCAGAATGCACAAGCAAAATCACAGGGGACCGCTTCGTGTTGTCACTTGTGTGTAACTGCCAGGGAACGCTAATTGCACCTTTTATTCACCATTATCACCCCACTTTTAAAATCCAGTTAAATGATAACAATTATAAATATAAAACATGCTTACAATTCAAATTCTAAACCTCAGATAAAAGCCAGCACAGCATAATTATTTTTCTCTGCACTAAAAAGCGTGGATTGATGGCAACATTCCCAGATGAACATAACTTTTTATTGCTTTGAACTTTTGCCATGAAGCATCATTTTATCATTTCATCTTATTGCTTGTTACATGAAAATTGAGGTTGACAAATGGCATGAGTCTAAAGAAAAAACAGAAGCTGTGCATTTCTAACCATTTCTGCTAGTCCCACCATAGACAGCCCCTATATGATAGAAAGACTGGACAGCTTTTCTCTTGTTTTCAGCTAGGAAAAACAGAGCCAATTTATGCTCCCAGGACATGTGTTACTGTGAAGTTACATGATTGCATCCCAGTGGGGAGACATAACTTGTCACTTTTAAAGCTATAAAGGTCTAAACTGGCATAACATGCCGGCCTGACATGAATCCTGTATCATGTCTGGCTGAGGTGTACCGACATATCTTTTGCCTGCTCAGAACAGGAGAACATCAACCACAGTGATTGTTTGGTATTCGGAATATTCTTTAGTTTGTAGAAGAAAAAAGGAAGTGAACTTCATGAAGCTCAACAAGGGTAAGCGCAAGGTCCTGCCCTTGGAGAGGAATAAACTCATGCATCAGTACAAGCTGGAGACTGACATTCTGGAGAGCAGCTTTGCAGAGAAGGACCAACCTGAGTGTCATGATGGATGACAAGTTGACCAGACAGCACTGTGCCCTTCTGGCCAAGAAGGCCAATGGGATACTGGTGTATATTAAGAAAAGCATCTCCAGCAGGTCAAGGGAGGTGATCCTGTCCCTCTACTCAGCCCTGGTGAGGCCACATCTGGAGTACAGTGTCCAGTTCTGGGCTTCACAGTATGAGAGGGATGTGAGGCTAATAGAGAGAGTCCAGTGCAGGGCTACAAGGATGATCATATTAGATCTACCTTTTTTGTACATATTTTTGAATTTAATTTCATAAAACAGGCCAAACTGTCTTTTAACTTGTTTTTAGGGGCATCGCATTAGCATTTCAAGAAAGATGGGAAATGACGTAAGCAAGGGAGGTATAAAAGGAAGAGAGGAGTGGTTAGCTGTTGCATATGAGAGTCTGTGGTCAGAATAAACCAATGCCCCTAGTTTCTTTAGGCTTCCAGTTACCAAGTGAGAGTGTATTTTTAGACTTTCAGGAAGAAGATAAATGGCTTTAATATGTAACATATACTCCAAGATAGAATTTTTCCATGTCAGTAACATATTTTTGCTATAAAAGTCAGTCAGAGCCTCAAGAATGACATGTCATTATTTATGAACCCAGCAACAGACTCTAAGTGCTGGAAGCATTTAGGTATTAGAGACAGTGATGAAAATATAAGGATATATGAAACCCACCAAAAGGCATTTAAAACCTACTAGATTAAAATCTTAGAAACATGGAGGGTATTTTTATTTTTAGCTCTTTTTAACAAGAATTATCTCTTTAACAATTATACATGGAAAAAAAGAGCAAAGATATGCACTTAGGTAGCAGATGAGAGACAATAGGACATATCCAAGAGAGGCGCATGTCTCTCAGCCAAGGTCACAGAACCTAAGTCACCTACCCAGTATGGGCTGTAAAGCAGAGAAGCATTTTAAGGGATTTGGAGAAAGATAGTTTAGTGCTGTGGAGATAAATGGGGTCAAAGCAAAGAGAATGTCCCATCCATTCACGTGGGTCGACAGGAAAATGTTTATGGAAAATCATCCCTGTGTATAGCTCAATATACGCACAGGCACTGCTAGCAAAACTGTAGGTGGGAGTCAGTGTCTTGATACTGTGTAAGAGATGAAAGTCCGGGCAGAGATAGGCCATGAGGACTTATAATATGAAAGCAAGTCATTTATACTAGGTGCAGGATGGAAGGGAAAGCCAGGGGAGAGAAGTAAAGAGGGGATTAGCAAGAGCTAATCCTAGCTATGAAGGCTTGTATGGTTTATGCAGATTATAGCCTGTGCAGTAGTAATGGATTTGTTGCAGAGTGGGACCCAAATGTGTGTATTTCCTGCAAATTATGAAGTTAAATCTGTCATGCTGTGTTTTTTTGAGTTACAGGTCATCAAAAACACTTTGATAAAAAGCAGTTGCATAGTGAAGGTTACAAGCAGACTTCTGTTACATGCTAAAATGTTTACACTTTTTTATTCTGTACGGCAAAAATACTTTGTAATTACTACCAAGCTGCTCTAAAAATGTTTAGACACTTTGAAAGGCAATGATTAGGTTATTAAGTTATACATATTTTAAAATAACCCTTTTCTGTTATTTCACTTTAAAGCATCTAACATCTTTATGAGTCACTACTTCTTAAAAAAGACAAACCTTAACCAAAGAAATCTTGACACAAGATTTATGCTTCACTTGCAACCAAACAAGAATAAAAGCTAGAAAATAGGCCATGTGCATATACACATATATAAACACAGTGGAGCACATTTTATAAAATATACTCAGCCACAAGAAAAAAATTAAGTTCAGAGAGAAGCAATGCAAGCATTTGCTGGGAGCTTGCATAGCTCCAGATATCTCTCAGGAGTGAGAAGGTGTGAATGTGTGTTTTATTCTCAATACCTGAGCCGTCTTTACCAGCTAGGAAAGCCAGGGCCCTGCGGAAGCTCTGAATTAATTTCTATAGGGAGCTGTTGGAGTGTCCGACGCTCATTTAAATTGTTAATGTCAGAAAAATCCAGAGATTCTCTTGGAAACTTGTGTTCTTCCTAACAGAGATGTTGCAAGGGAGCTGGTGACCCTGCAGAGATTCTAGCAGAATATGGCAAGGAATTATTGCACTCTATAAAAATGAGCATGTCTCTTGCTTTTAAAGGTCAAAAAAATCAGAACAATATTATTTTCATGTTTGCCCTCTATGAATAAAATTTTATACACTCAAATCCTTCCATCTACCCCAAAATAGTTAACTATTTGTTTTTTTCAGAATGAAAAAACCTCATTTATTAGGCTATCTGAACTGTGATTTCTAATAAGCTCACATAACAAGCGACCACCCAATAAGCCTTTCATACAGTGTACATTTTCTTCAGTATGAAGAGTAAGTGTGTAATCTAGTACTACTTTTCTAAAATATCTTCCCTACAGAGATTATGCCAATTAAGCACACAAATACTCTTGAGCTTCTAATATGGTTGAACTTATGTGCTCTAGTGAGCTGATCATTTATTGTACTGTGTATCTCAAATGTGGAACGCTTCTGGTGGAGTTTAATATTTACTCAATATCACAGATTGGGATGCTGTAAAGGAGAACTATCCAGTAAAATACTAATTATCTAGCAGGAGCATTGCAGTGAATAGTGGCAGCAATTTAATGGAAGCTGTCTCCTAGCTCAGGTAACAAGCGGGCCCCCAAGGCTGCAGTGGGGAGGCCAGTGAAGAGTAAAGACTTAGTGGAAAATTAGAGCCTCAAAAAGTGCTAACCTTGGTATTTTCCTGGGCCTTTACACTTTCAGAGATACAGGCTTTCTAACAATAGACAAATCAAATAACCATAATTTATATAAATGATGGCTAATGATGAATATCATTAGGAAAAATATGACTATAAAATGTTCTTCCTTGAAGGGGATATCCTAAAATGATAGTATGCAAAATAGCTTGTCCTTCACTCATTTGGAGTCAAAAAATATGTATGTATGTATACACATACATAAGACAGTCCAGAAAGATGGTTGAATCCAGAAGCATTCTTATTTGCTTGGGCACATCTCTATTCACTCTTTTGTGGACCATTATGTGTATATGTCTGTTTGCTGGCATGTGCGTATATCTGCATGTGTCTGCATGCACACAAGTATGATGCTTCTTTCAAGCTTGTTCATTATTTCTTCACAGCCACACAAAAGAATTTGTTGCATGTTTTAAAATCAGTTGTTATAGAGAATATTGAAGAGATTGCTGGATTTGTCTTTGAATATTATGTAAATATTCTGATTTACTGAGGTTGAAGAGTACTATTAAACCATTACCAAGTTCATTTAGATTCCTTCATTTTCCTTTTTAGATGATCCTCAGCATAACACAAATGTACCTCTCATTCATAGATGCATTTGTACAAATACCTTCTACCCTGATGATATAAACATTCGTAATAGTGTTTAACAACATTCATTGCTAGTAAGATCATTATTTCTTCACCATCTGAACAACTGATTTAATGTCTGCATATTTCCTTTTATTTCTCTTATCTGTCAAGTTCTCTGGATTAAAAAGAAGTTGTTGAAGACTGTAGTCTGAGCTTTGCTTCTGGAGTAATAATATCATTAAAAGACTAAATAGTGCCATAGAAGTGCACATTTTTACCATCACTTTCTTAATATCATGTCATTATTGTAACCAAAGTAAAGTCTATCCAGCTGATAGACATTCTCTCACTGTTTTTCAGTACATAGAGTTAACAAGACTACAAAAACCATTCCTGTCTACATAATATTGTACAGTAAATGCTTTTATAATAGATATCCAGCATATTTACATAATGATGCTTTTGGATGTAATAAATTGGCCATGTTAATGGAACTTTTGCAATTTGGGGAAGGGAAGAAGAATGGGATAGGAATAAAGCGATGGCTTTATTTTCCATTATTACACATTAAGATGATGTTCTTGCAGTTAACTTTGCTCTACTGGATTCATTTAGAAATGAAGGAAAATGTTGTCAATATGAAAAATTCAGAGCAAAAGATGTGATTCCACTGAGTACTTCTTTAAATGAAAATCTTACACACAACCCAAATGTTTTTAAAACTTCTATTAAGATCAATGACAAGCAGGCTATTAAAATATCATTTGAAATATGCAAACAGTGGATTCATATACACTTATTAATCATTATAGCTTTGTTGGAAGTGGCAAAACAATTGTACTATTCCAAGAAGAGCAAAATCTTCTCCGGAACTTCTTGGAAAACTAGGTTAACAGAAAAAATAGAAAAAGCCCATGTGACAACTCAGCTTTGAAGCCACCTTCAGACAAATCATGATCACTCGTTCTCTTTTTTTTTTTCATCACTTCCATTTTACTTCCTAAACTACAATTATATAATTGTAAACAATTATACAACTGTATACAAGGTCTATGATTCTTAAAGGGTTGTAGATGGTGGTTTGAACTCTGTCCTCTGTCATATGAGAGGACACATGAAAATACAGGCAATATCTTTTGCTTCCTTCAATGGCATTTTATACTAGGACAAGCTTTAATCAGCATCTGATAATGAGATAAATCACTTGACTGCTCTCCAATGTAAAAAGAAAAAAAGTTTTGTTTAAACAGAAAAAGGCCCACTTTGCTTCCATAGTTGATGCTAACCTTGTAAAATAGATTATTTGATTAAATGCAATGTTTTGAGATTTACACATCATATTTTTACATATGATTTTTGCATATCAAAGGATACTTTCCTATGACTCTTTTCTTTTCTTTTCTTTTCTTTTCTTTTCTTTTCTTTTCTTTTCTTTTCTTTTCTTTTCTTTTCTTTTCTTTTCTTTTCTTTTCTTTTCTTTTCTTTTCTTTTCTTTTCCCTTCTTTTCT
>NW_010581642.1:174399-227697 GCF_000705375.1 Tinamus guttatus
CAGCTAGCGACTCTTCAGAGTCCTTCCTGAAGGCTTTCAGGCTAAAGTTGTAAGGACTCACATTTGATAGAAAAGGATCCAAGATATGAACACAAGAAGGCTGCAACAACAAGAAATAACAACTAACAGCAAACAGGAAATAATGTAAGTATTGCTTTTCTCGAGGTCTGGAGAATCCCAGAAATACCCAGTACTTGTCAGTTCTCTGACAGAAGTTCGAAAGGGATGCACTTTTGCATGCCTACATGCAAATAATACAGACACAGACTGTCATACAGAAGCTCTGCATTTTAGAATAACTGTGAGCAAAAGGGAGAGGAAGCTTTTATGTTGACCAATAGCTTTGCTGCCACAAAACACTTTTGTTTTGAGCTGCTCAGAACGACTCCCAGCACTGGCTCAAGCCCTCTCAACAATGTGGGAAGAATTAAATTCTTCTTCTTAAACTCAGTGTGGGAAGAATTAAAAAAAATGGGGGAGGAGCTGCAGAGGCTGGAGCAGGAGCACCGTGCTGTGGGGTTGCTCACCCGGATGCTTCTTCTCCCGCTGCCTGCCAGATGGGAGCAACAACAGCTCGGGCACCAGCCATCTCTGCCTGCCAGGCTCGCCAAGAGCTTCGGTAGAGCTAAATCATGCACGGGGTCACCAACACTGCCTGCATGCCCACTTCGCACGAGCCCGCAGCCAGGTTCCCGTGTGCACTTGTCCTGCACGCCTGGTCTCTGTGCAAAACGGTAACTCCAGTAATGCAAATGCTCTTCAAAACACTGTGCATGCAACAAAGTTTTGTGAATTATATTATTGATTGCATTCCTTCGAACCTTTAATGCAAACTCTGGAGTTTTCCTATTAGTCCTTTCATTTAGTATCAGCTCTGTATTCTCTCTTTGAAGCTGAATGGAGTGAATAAATACTTAGTTCTGTAAAACTAGTTCTTCTGTTTCAGCAAACTGCCAAATTTAGATTAAAACAGACAAACAAATTACTCCTGGCTTTGCACATTTTTTGCTCTAAGGGCAGGTGCTTGATAAAATCCTGAGAATAGAATAGAGTTCATTTCTACAGGATACAAAATTCCTTATACCCTCCAATTGTATTTTTGTTCCTTCTTACTCTTCTTTTACATTAGCTTTTACAGAAATCTTTGAGCCACTGCTCAGCTGACATGTCCATTGCATTTTATGATACCACCTTCAGTGCAATTGGTACCTCTGGTAATAACCACCCCAGAAAAACTTTTTGAGTATATCACTTCCAGTACATGCAGAGTTCCTGCCTCTTTAAATATTCCTTAGCACTGAATAGCTCTTTTCACTGAGTCTAATCTATTGCATTTCTGTTCATCATCTTCCCCACAGACTATAATTCATTGAACTTGTAGCCTAGGTATTTTGAATATGGATTTTTTTTTGTGGGAAAAATTTTATCTGCTCAAAATCTGATTTTCATTAATAAGATTTCAAAACTGCTGCCTGGATGTTTCCTTGATCAGAAATCCAGCAGATTCTGCATTCTAGCTCTTATTGGAAATATTGTTAGTAAATTGCTTCATATGAATAAATTTCTTTTGATAGATACAGTAAGGAGGAACCCATGTTGTTTTCTAAGGCTTTTTAAAAGCCTTTCTGATAAACTTTTTGATAATCTATCACTAACAACTTAATATAGTTTTCCTGCACAGCAATGTATATATTATCTCATGGACTCATTTTCTTAGAAATCAGACTTGGAATAGAAAAAAAAAAAAAGAAAAAAGAAAGTATTATGGAGATGTTCAAATAAGAACATATTTCCTTCCATGCTTTAAACAGATACAAAAGACTAGTGGTAGAATTAAAAATTGTTAAGGTTTTTTCAAATTACTAACCCAGCAAAATCCAGAAGTGCAGTCCCCATGGAGAGCTACTGTTTCAGCATGACCCAGTACAATGAGTCAATGCACATATCCAGTGTCTACTGGATATTAGAAAGTGGAGGAGGTGAGCATATGAATTACGTATCAGGAAGACTATTTCAAAATATATGCCTTACATGTGTTATATAAAATTACTGAAGAATGGAAAATCCTGGTGTTTTAACTGTTTTAGGTCTACATGTTTCTAAATTCATTGTTGCTTTCATTCTTTTTATTTTCCAGTTGCATTTCTTTTTCCAAGTAGCTGTATCCTGCTTATATATTTACCTTGCTACAGATTAATGGTAGTGGTATCCTCCAGCTGAGAACGGTCTTTACATACTCCATCTTTCATTTCATTTTGTCATTTCCTCTTTCCGCTTTCTTGACCTCATTACAAGCTATAGGTGAGTGCAACATCTTCATACTGTGGAGAGAAGAGTGGAATAGGTCCCTTTGAAACTAATTTTGATTTTGTCCTTTATTTCCTGTATCTAGCACAAACAAAGTATCAGTGTGGTAATTGTTATCTGGAGATATAGGTTTAAATTCTAGCTCATAAAACTTTTCCCATAATTCCTCACAAGGAAAGAATAGTAATATCTTTTTTAAGTTTCTTTGCCTTTCTGTCATATGAAGACTAGCCGTTAGGGCCTGAACCTCGAACACCATGAGCAGCATAAGTTAAATACATAGAATTTTTTGTAGGTAACATAAGCTGACAAAAGAAGAGAATCAGTCACTGGAAGTACAGCAACTTTAAAGCAAGCTGAACACACAATCTGAATTATCATTGCCGAGCTGAAAACAAATACAAGTGATTTCATAAGGTTAAAGAGGGAAAAAAACACCCTCTGAATGGTCATACTTATATTAAAAAAACTAACAATAGATAAAATGAAGAAAAAAGTAGCTCAGAAGTAGAAAATTGCAATAACACAAACAATTGGGAAAGTCAAAGACCCCTGCCAGTAGCAGTCTAGAACTGTGAGAAAATGTGTATTATGGGACTTCCTGGAAGGAAGTTTCAACTCATTTTAAAGAGGGTGGTAACTCTCTTCTTATGGCCTATCTCGGTGCTAGGGAGTTGAGCAGATCGCATAGCTTGAACAAGCTTCCACCACACTGTCTCTGTGTTCCCTGCAGCCCTGGGGCTCCAGGTTTGCATGTCCTGTACCACAGGCTGTACCATCCTGAGTCTGAAACTGGGTAAACTGAGTAGGGAAATCATATAGCATCACCTTTAGGATGACCAGGTTATTATTTACATTATCTGTGACTAAACCTGTAGCTCTTACAATACATACGGCCGTTCCTTTTTTTTGTCATCTTAATATTTTTTTCTCATTCAATTCCTATGAAATATAAGTATAAAATTAGCTGGCTAGGACAATACAACTTATGCAATACAGTAATGAGTCTATGAACAGAAAGATAAGCTAAAAGCAAGATCTTTAAGCAGATGTACTTACTGCAAGTAAGTAAACTTGTTCTTACTGCAAGTAAGAAAACATGAGAAATGGAAGCCGTACTTTCTTTAGTTTAATCCTTTATTATTGTTATTATTCCCCTTTGTGGAAAAAAATGCTTTATTTTAAAGGCAGCAAGATTAAACTTCATCAACAACAAGAAAAGATATCTATTTGCCTTCCTCTAAAAAAGTTTATTTTTTCTACTGTCTCAGACTGGAAAATGTTTCTTCCTTTAAATGGCTCTACAAGACTAAAAGGAGAGGGAATACATGAAAGCATACATTGAGCACTTTAATTAAACATGTTTCCAGTAATATAACAGCTTTCATACCTTTCTCTGCAGGTTTAATAAAAGGTTTTTATTACAAAAGGCAGCAAAGGTTTCTATTATAGCAGAAGTAAACCACTACTAACTTGACTCAAAACCTCAGGTCACACTCTAAATTTTAATGTAAGCAAGTGTAAAATTATTAAGAACAGTTTTAAAGCAGAATGTTGTGATTTTTTTACTTTAACGTATCTGAAGATGAAATATTGATACACAAGAATGTAATTTTAGTACTCAAAGCAACAAGATCTGAATGATTTTCTTCAGATAAGTTCTTCACGCAGGGGGAGTGACTCTTCATTGTCAAGGGGACAATGATTTTCTCTTTCTGAGAAACAAAAAATTAAAATAGCACTCAAAGCAACAAGAAAAGACAGCAAGATCTGAATGATTTTCTTCAGATAAGTTCTTCACTCAGGGGGAGTGACTCTTCATTGTCAAAGGGACAATGATTTTCTCTTTCTGAGAAACAAAAAATTAAAATAGACTCTCCCTGTTGCTATCCAATATCCAGAGTTATCAGTGGTCAGCTTAAGCAGTCAGAGAGTTACTGGGGTCGAGGTTTAAGTCTAAAATTTGCCAACTGTGGAGCTCTACCAGCCTCTGCTACATATACTGTCTTGTTTCTATAGAGAAATTTATCACTAATACAGAAAACAATAAAAATTGTGTCCAGCCTAGAAAGTCACTTGGTCACAGCTGCAGCATTATTGACTCAGTTGGGCCTAACAGTATGAATAAGCCTATGGGTTTTGCTGGATTATGGCATGCAGACTAAAATAGCTTATCTTTGCTAAAAAATAAAAAAGCAATAATATACCTCCTATTTTGCACCTTCTGTGCCATGCTAATGACCAATTAACATATTTCACAGAAGTTTTTTAAAGGCAATGAAGGAAATTATGCAAATAAAAGCATACTTTCCTTTACACAAGCACCCAAAGACCGGTCTGGTAGGGTGATATGTACACAGACAAAATGTAGAAATGTAGAACACACCATCAACATCAATAGCAAGAATTTTTTTGGCATATACTTTTCTGTTTAATTCTCCAGTGTATCAAACATGCAAGCACATGACAGCAGAAACCAGTGTGACTCACCAAAGAAAATGAATTGCACCTCTGCTGTAGTGCAAATACCTTCTCCAGGGGACCTCCTGGAGACTCTGGGGAGTGGAGGGTTCAGGTCAAAGTGATCAGGATTGCATTTATGAGTTAATTTTAGTAACTTTATATCTCTTCAGCAACAATAGCCTACATTGTCTATTTAAGCAAAACCTACAAAGGTTTTGCTACAACCTACA
The DNA here is from genome assembly GCF_000705375.1 of Tinamus guttatus. Next base: position 179,400 of record NW_010581642.1, read on the forward strand.
AAACCTACAGAGCTTTTCTTATCAAGATATTTCTAGGTAAAAAGATAAAGGCCATAAGATGAACTTCAGTTTCTGTGGTTAATTCAGTTACTTTTACCCTCTTTATTTTGACTTCACTTAGAAACAGTGAGAGCGAGGTGTTAAAATACTGCAAACAGTTAACAATGGGGAAACAATTAAGTTGCCTCTCGCTGTCTCTTCTGAAATGCAGACTGTCCTTGATGCTCATGTCTAGTGTTTGCTACCAGTGGAGCAGCTGATGATATGTGGCAGCTGGCATTACAGTCCCTTTATGTATTGAACTGTTTTCCTGTGCTGTGGCTGACTGCAGTTTTACACTCCTAAACTGCTATAGTGAGGTAAAGAGAAGCTTTATCAATCATTAATATCACCTTGCATTTTAAGATATTTACAGAGTGGAAAAACATTGTGACTAAGCAAATAATTTGTACTCAATCATCTACTAAATTCTTTTCCTATTTTTTCCCCCTCTTTGTGATATGCGCATAAAAAAAGATTATAAATTCTTTGATTGTATGTATAAATATCTTGGCCAAATATTTGTTCAAGTCTGTCGTGCACAAAAGTTATACTTTTCTGAGAGTTTGCAGTATTCACTGGGCAAAATTCAAATTATGCTATTATTATACACACGAATCACATGTTATTTTTTCTCTTCTGTAGCTGGAGAAGTGTGCTGCTTGTAAAGAGATATGAGCCTCAGAATATCATGGAGGGTTTTATTCACTGACTTCTCATGATTTTGCTATTTCTCTTCTATATTTGCTGCTAAGATTACTATCTAAGAGGCTGAGATGAATTCAGGTTTCATGTTTAGAAAGAAAAAAGTAAAAGTTACTGACAAGAAACGAGAAACCAAGAATGATCTAATTTTGAATAAACAAATTCAGAACCTATAATATTTATAATTTAAATGCCCAGCTCTTCCTTTTTGAAGAAAACTTATACTTGAAAATAGGAGATTATTATATCTCAGAAAACAGAATAGTAGAGATTACAAAAAAGGCTTAGGGCCTTTTGGATACACTAAACCTTTCTGTTTTCCACTTTGCTTGATGCCTTGCCATCTTAGCACAGTTTATTAGCTGGTTTCAATAGATAAATAAAATAAAAAGTGAGGAGGATGGTGCTGGTCTCTTTTCAGTGGTGGCCACCGACAGAACTAGAGGTAATGGCCGGAAACTGAAGCATCAAAAGTTCCACAGAAACTTAAGGACAAATTTCTTAACAGTGAGGGTGACAGAGCACTGGAACAGGCTGCCCAGAGAGGTTGTGGAGTCTCCTTCTCTGGAGATCTTCAAAACCCGCTTGAATGCTACCCTGTGCCATGTGCTCTAGGGGGGTTGGACTAGATGACCTCTGGAGGTCCCTTCCAAACTTCAGCATTCAGTGATTCTATGATTCTATGAAATGTTAATAAATAAGTATAGAAAGGTCTAAATTTGCCACATTGTCATCACAGAAAATATGTCACATCTGAAAAATATCACCAAATCCAGTTTTGATTTGTCATTGTTCAGAAATGATATTGTGCTTGCAATAGCATTTTTCTCCTTAATTACATTTACTACTTTAACTACATTTACTCTATGAAGATGAGTGAACTAGAACTGAAAAGATATTATCAGAATAACTGATACGTGCAGAGTGATACAATGGGCAACACTCTATCCTAGAGCAGTAGGTCCCAATGCAAAAAATAAATAGCTGTAAGTCCATCTTAGTACATCAATCCTACCAGAAGATAAATGTTAAGATAAATGTAAAGATAAATACCTGAAAGGTCTAGAAGAAGGATAGGGGGGGAACTGCTCTTATTACAACTGTAGCACGAAAAGTCTCTCAGTTACTAACATTAATAAACTACATAGAGGGAAAAAAACCCCACAAAAAAAAATTACCATCAAACAACACAGTGAAACCAAAAACAAAAAACACTGCAAGGACTGGACGCATGATCTCCATGTAAAAACAAAAATATTTTGGAATGCAGTTCCATCTTAGTAAACAATTGAGGTTTGAGATAATTGAAATTCAAAGAGAACTATTCAAAAAAAAAAACTGGTTAATTTTATAATATAATATAAATATTAATTATATAATATAATATGAAAAGCCTGATATTAGGCATCCTATCTAAAGGAAACGGATCTAGATCAAATTTCAGTTCTACTGATGAAAAGCAGAACTAGTTCTATGGATTTAAGAAAAACAGAAACTGGTCTACATGGGCAAAATTGAATCAGCTGCAATTTCTTACATATGGTTAGAATTCTATTCATATTCCAAACAAGAAATCACCATATTAAACCAGTATGTTGTGGTTTGATAGGGGGTAAGAGATGAATCCCCTGGGTTTCAGCTGATCCTTAAAGGTTAGAGGGACTGGAGGCAGCTGGACTCATCTCTTAACAGGGATACCAAATATTGTATTATATATATGCCCAACTCTGGCAGTACCGGATTCACGAACAGTCTGTGAACTGTAGGTCTGATTGCCTTCCTAGTAGCCAATCAAGTTCCCCGTTATTGTGATCCACTATAAGCCCGACTCTGGCAGTATCGAATTCACCAACAGTATGCTGACCGTTGGTCAGATCGCCTTCCTAGGACCGAATCGAGTTCCCAAATAGTATGATCGATTCTGGCAGTATTGGATTCACCAACAGTCTGTTGACTGTAGGTCCAATTGCCTTCAAGACAGTGGTGCGAATAGTTATTCAAATGCAACATTTACAAAGCAGGTGTCAGATGTCAGTCTAGGAAATTCTCTACTACAGTGTGGGGTTCTTAGCTAGTGCCTAGTGTACAAATGCACAATCATCCCTCACCTAGAAGATGGGAGAGGGCTCTCAATCTTGAGGAGTCTCCTCAAGCAGCGTCCTGATCTGAGGGGAGGAAAGGGGTTCAGCCTGTTGACTAATCCAGAAGTTATGATTGAGTCTTCCCTCTTTCCTCTTCCTTCTTCCTTCCTAGTTCTTACCCCCACTTCTTCCTTCCTTAGTTCATCTTTTATATATTTTCTTTTACTTTCAGGTGGAGCTTGAGTAACTCTAGTCATACTTACTTTTGTTATTCATTGGTTTTAAAAAAAGTCTCCCAAGTTAATCAAAAATCCAGAGAGCACGCTCAGTGAGGAGTGGTCGGGTATTGGTATTATAATGAGATTAGAAGGAGAAGAAGCCTGAGCAAAGCCTATCAGAAGGAACTGATCTGCCACCATTGTTGGCCCATCACCAGACATCACACTGTGATGTGGCCCATCAGCTGTGCGGCACCACCAGGCTGCCACCTCTGCAAGGAGTACAATAGGGTTTGGCCGTGGTGTCTTCACTCCACTCCACCCTCCATTCACTCTTATTAGTGTGTGCTAGGAGGGCAGACTGCGCTGCCCATGGAGACATGGAGAAGTAAATTCCACACATACCAACCATCCTGGAAGTGGTAACTGTCTCTCACCTCAAGCAAGCCTCTGCAATGCCAGAACTTCTGTTAGGCTCTATTTTTCTTCAAGTTCCCCCACTTCTCCAGCAATTCTCTCACACAGTGCAATTTCTGTCCAGTTCAAAACACTTCTAAATAGGAGCTTGATATGGATCCCACGCTGAAGACATTAAGCCAACTGATTTGAGAGATACGGTCTAACCACTCAGCTTGAACATCACTTAATAGCTTTACTTGCAGGCTGAATCAAATCATTATTACCTGGTTAGATGATAGGCTTCAAGCTTGTCAGAACAATGATTTCAAGTTTTTTAACAAAGTTGCTCAACATTTCAAAACTTTTTTAGTGGCACAAAATAAAATAGCTCTGTGCTACTGTACATCTCTTCCCAGGTGATCAAACCCACCGTGCTGAGCAGCTATCAGGTATGGGTCTAGTTTGTCCAACACTTAAGAACACGGATATACTGTGTATGCGAGTCAGTTGCTGAGTACACATAACATATTCATTTGTAATTCGTTCCTTGCTCTCATCTGAAGATCACTCAAGGAAGTTTTCAGGCAAGCGTGAACTTAAACTTTCAGATAAATACATTTATCAGGCATCCTTTCTTGGGAACTCTATGTGCTTGATTGGGAAATGCACTGAATGCCAACCCACTAACTCACAGGGAGAAAGGCTTCAGTGACCATGAACAGAAGGTGGTTGGAGCAGAAAAAAGTAGGCCTGCAAGAGGCTCTCAGGCTGTCTCAGGAAATACAGAATAGTTTGGATCAACTGCCACAGGTTGAGGATTAATAAAAAAAAAAGATGCAGGAAATTACTTTGATGATTTCTGCCAAAGTGAAATACTGTTTCTAAAATGTGTTTAACTGGAGGTCAAATAAGAAGGTTTAGATTTCAGTACATTAAAATAAAAACACCCCTCATTAGGTAATTTAAAGGGAATAACAGATATTTAGATGATTTTCTTCCCTACTAGGTTCTATCTACAAGAGAACTCATGTTTTAATGTATAGACATAGCGATGCTGAAAAAATGGAAAGTACCTGCTAATTTACTTATGATAATAGCAACGAGAATAACAGACAAATCTTCCAGGAAATATCAGCTTTTCACAATAACTGACAAGGCACTTGGAGGTTTCTGAAAAGTTTTTTTTTTTTTCTCTTGGTATAGATTACCAGGGAAATCATCAATGGAAAAGAGATCACATCCTGAAATCTATGTTTATGTGTGTATTTGTGTGCACTTTACCCTTCCCTTGTCATTTTCCCTTTCCATATCTTTGCCATTCTAGTCTATGTGTTTATAGATCCGCAGAATGGTTGAGGATGAAAGGGACCTATGGAGATTATCCTGTCACACTTTGCTACTCAAGCAGGTCAGCCACAGCAGGTTGCCTAAAACAGTGTACAGTCAGGTTTTGAGTATGTCCAAGGATGGAGTCTCCACAACTACCCTAGGTAGCCTGTCGCAGCAAGTTCGTTTGTTTTCTTGTGTTCAAGTGGAATTTCTTGATGCAGTTTGGCCTATACCGCTTGTGCTTTCACCGGGCACCACTGAGAAGACTCTAGTCCTGTCTTGTTCATAACCTTCCATTAGATACTTATAAGCATTGATAAGATCCCCTTGAGCCTTTTCCCGTCAAGGCAAACAGTCTCAATTCTCTTAGCTTTCTCTATTACATTACTAGAGCCAGATAGTTTTTTTAGTAGTCTCAGAAGAAATCAGAAGTGAAAGAAATGAATTAGTAGTATTGATTCCTCCCTGGTATGTGAGAATGTTATGCCAAGAACTGTGATGTTGATTCTCTGAAAGTGCTCTAAAAGAGATATTGAAATCTACCAACCTGTAAGGCTGGTGTCTATAGTTGTAAAGACATTAGGAATTATAATAAAGAATTAACAATCACTTGAATACTAGTTTAACATTCTTATAAAGAGTAAACGATTATTTTCTTCACAATGAAGACAAAGCTGTGGGTGAAGTCTTTCAGTGGTGTGTGGGACATGCACTGCACAATTAATAAATGATCCAATAAGTCTTCCGTAAATGGGTGTGAATAAAGAGATGACAAAGCTTATTGGTTATATTGGGTTACTTTCAAAATTATCCTTATTGATAGCATGATAGGACAGCAGATAAAAGTGATGAACATAAACTGTGACAATGAGAGAGAAAACACAGATAATTTCACACACAAAATGACTGATACTTATCTGAACTTCCAGAGCAACAAAATGGATGTATGGGAGATACTTCAATAGCAATGCCAATTTAATGTTCAGTAACAGTTAGAAAAACAGACTGACTGCTAAAAATTAATGTAAAAGCAGTAGGGAACAATATTGTGCTGCTGTATAAATTCACGTCATTCATATATTGACTAATGTGCGCAGTTCTTGTCACCTGGTCTCAAAAAAGAGATAGCAGAAATGTAGCATTCAGAGAAAGGTAACAAGACTAGTCAGAAGTTTGGAATTTCTTCTGTATCAGGAATAGCTCAGCAGCATAGCACATAGCAGCCTGGAAAGTGATGATAGTGTGGTGTAGTTAAAGCATCTGAATATCATCTCTTTTGGGAAAGGAATTAGGAGGCATCAAGGGAACCTGGTGGCATCCTGATTCAAAACAAACAAAATCTATCTGAATATCATCTCTTTTGGGAAAGAAATTAGGAGGCATCCTGATTCAAAACAAACAAAATCTGATGTTTTTTCATTGGGTAGGTAAACTGCTGTGGAACATGGCTGTTATAATTTTACACAGACCAAACACGGCAATTTGAAGAAAGGCCAGGGTCATTTCAGAGGCCGTATCTGATTCAGGAAATCTCTGAGCTAGAAAAAGTTGAATGTGGAAACAGTATTAAACTATAATACATGCTTCTTCTCTTTTTATACTCTTCTCCAAGCAGCTTCTTTTGGACTCTCTGGGAGACAGAATGATGAACCAGAAAGATGTTTAGTGCAATCCGAAAGTCATAATCTTGCATTTGGTTGAAATTCTGTATGTAAACACCCTAAACTGCACCCATAAGACTACTTCTAGGTTCATAAATACATGAGGTCTCTTTTCTTTGAAACAAAGACCTTATAGGCTTACTAGCACAAGAAGCAGCATAAAATAATAATAAATAGAGTGTGGTGAGATTTTTTTTCTGCCTCTTTTAAAGTCTGATCTGATTCTCCAGAAGAAATGTCTTCATTTATTTCAGTAGATTTTGCATCATTTTTTTGGTTTCTTCAGTGGAAAGGTAAGTCCAAACAAGACACTAAAGCCCTGTAAACTGAAAGTAATACTACAAAGATATATTTACTTGCAAAGGACATTAATAGTATTCTGTACTCCTAATATTTTCCAAGGACAAAGAATGTGTTGATGAGCTAATGACTTACACTAAGCATAATAAATAGGCGAGAATTTGCAGACAGAAGTATTCTCCTGGGATCCTCTTCCCTGGCAATGAGGCAATGTCAATGATTCTGCTACTTACCAAAGCCATCTTGTACTTGGCTTTCAGCTTACTATTAGATTAAGCCATTAGCATCTTTTAATCCTTAAGAGATGTAACCATATATGCATATACATTTGTAAAGCACTTAGGAGTTATCACTTTCTAATAAAAACATCTACATTTCTTCTAAGAGCATGTAATTGATCTTACCCTACTCCTTACCCTACACCTAATATCAGCTGACATAAAAGCAGTGTTACCAGAGCACATCATGCAAGGACTAAAAACAAACAAAAAGCCAAAACCGGCTCTTTCAAATCTGCATTTCTGTTTGTATTTCTCCAGTTATATATAATTATCTAGAAGATAGTTTATATAGTCTTAACAAAAGAACTATGCCAAATGCTGACATAAAATGTAACTATTTGGTTTTAAAATATCATTAAAAAATAAATCACATGCGTGAACATCATCTTTACAAAGTAGTGTAAAGCTGTAGTGGAGAGACAGTTGGATTAGACATAGAGAAACCCCTTTCATAGCTTAGTTTATCTTGTCATATAAGCTAATTGGAGGAAGAAGTATATATTTTAAATAGTTGTAATGGATGTTGTTTATATCTGGGATATCTCTGCAGTTGAAGAAGTGTTTTTCTTAAGAAATACAACTTTGTTTTCATTAATTCATTTATGTTTGTTGTTATTGTTGTTGTTTTTCCCCTGCTACAGTCTTAAGCCCTGAATTTGAGCTTCGGAAGACACTTTTTAGCTTAATCATTATTCTACTATACAGGACCCTCAGCTCCCTTATGCTACCCATGATCAAAACTAATCACGTAAAAAAGAATCTGCATAAGGAGAAGTTGCTATTTTTATGGCAGACTCATTATGCAGTTATGAAAGCAACATCAGAGCTGATGCTTCAGAGAAAAACACTAGCTTCCTCCTCAGTAGCAGTACATCTACGGAGCTGACAGCAGAGAAGCAGTCTACAAGAAGGAACTCAATAACCTACACAGGGACTGACACTTTTTCTTCCTCTTTTTTTTTTTTTTTAAGTTAAACTTCATTATATTTATATCTACTTAATGTCACTAACAATATTTTCCATGGTCACCATGGCAGGCACTAAAATACTCCAAATTCCACCCTCCTATTTTTTAATCATATTTTAAACAAGCGATCCAGTTTGCACAAAAAAAATTCTAACAGAATAATAATAACAACAATAAAAAACTAAACAGCAGAGCAAATTCTAATTGTCTACCAGAGCATGTTTTCTTTTGTCTGTTTTTTATATATATATTTAAAAAAACGAATAAGGATTTATACATGGAATATCTAAATATTTTTAATTTAACATAATCATTTAATGAAGACTGACTATAAGAAAATTTCTAAGAGAACATCCTGCTTTTAGAAAACATTACTTATCTCAGGGTTTTCAATTTTGCAGAGTTGAATCATCATCTTTCTTAGATTGTCCTATACAAAAAGATTCAAATGTAGTCTCAAAAATAACATTTATATGTTGGTAATGTTTATGTTTTTAATTACCAAGTGTACCACTAAAATGATTTTATTTAATATTTAGCTTAGTAGTGGCTTATTTTAGGTGACATTAGCTCACTAAGTATACTAGCTGAATCAAAATTTGCAAATGGAAATGTAGGATTTAACAGTGAAGCTTCCAAATAAAAATGGACAAAAAGTACTCAGTAATCATAGTCCAAGTAATTTCTGTGGAAATCATATGTTCCAAGGACTTCAGAAAAGCTGACTATTTATTTATTTATTTATTTTCTTTTAGGCTATTACTATTACATATTTAAATATTAAGCACTAAATAAATACATTTTCAAAATCTGAAATATCTTATAGCCTTTCAAAAACATCTCTTTCTCCTTGCATGTTTATGTCCAGAAAGAAAATTTCTGTGTGTGCATGTACACAATGACAGAGAAGCAGAGGAAGAAATTGGTACGTTAATGTCATTAATTCAGCAATTAGCACAAATAGAAATTATCCACATATGGAAGCACATTATTCTCTTGCAGAAGGACAGAAAAGGTGAGCTGTTGTTTGGTATGCCGTAGGGCAAATCCATTTAAGTAAGTGAAAAGAAAAGGTGAGCTGTTGTTTTGTAGGGCAAATCCATTTAAGTAAGTGAAGGGTGTAACATTACTCTAAACTTCTTACGCAGAAAAGATCTACAGACCATTGATATTATTCATCTTTTATCTTGTACAGCTCACAGATACTGATGCATCAACAGTCTCATTGCTGTACCTTTTTGCGAGATTCAAAATAGCAAAACATTATTATTCCATAAATATACCCAAGATCCTTCTTGCAGAATATAATTTGAAATGGGCAACAAGTTATTATGTTAGATAAATGTCAGTACAACCACGAGTGGCAATCTCCCTGGGATTGTTTCCAGAGCATTTAACATAAAATGGTGACAGTATCAGGGGTGTAAAACCTTGAAAATATAGCCCAGACAAAAAGGCAATGAGCAATCTTAATTGCCAATATATTGATACATTTGAGATTTAAATTTATCAGTCCATTTTTTTTTCTCATCATTGTATCTTATTTGATCTTTAAACATCTTATTTCATGTTTATTTTGGTTTTACAATTTCAAAGCACGGTGAGACAATCCTTCTAGGACTAAATAAGTTGTACAAAATGTTTGCTGAAGTGATGCAGATCTAATCATTATGAGGTCTAGTAGGAATTTTGGTTGGTCTATGCGAAAGATGCAGACAGGGCTGCTTTAATACATTCTTTTCCCAAGTGAGGGCCTAAGCGAGAATGAATTTAGTAAAAGGAAAGATTTATAAACAGAGACTATCTAGATGTGACCTCTTTTTGTCCTGTAAATAGAGTCGGGTAATAACTGAGCAGAAACATCAAAAGGAATAAATATGCAACTAAATAAATGTCTGAGGAGGTGGAAGAGGTTCTTATATACTTTGGGAAAGAGGGAAAGTGCCTATCTGAGAAACAAGATCAAGTTGTCCAAGGCGGAAAGCTAGGAAAAGAAATGACAGTGGGGGCCTAGCAGGTAAGGTCAGACACTCAGTGACAGGTTCCAATAAGGAGGATGGTCAGGTCACTCCTCAGGGGTGGACAACAAGGTAAAGCATAAAATATTTGACAGAAGCAGTGGACCAGGACTGATCACCAGGCTGTAACTTCAGTTGAGGTGCTGTGGGGAAATAGGAGCTGATTTCCTGGCACAGACAGCACACCCTGGCACCCAGGTCTTCAGATGGCAATATACCAGGGGTCCCAGCAAGAGACGTCTCTACAGGAACGACTGCTATGGGTGTGAAAGCCAAAACTCCCAGATGTCCATGTGAAAATCTGTGAAATCACAGTGCATCCTGGCAGTGGTGTGTTGTTTGCTGATTGCAGCCTTCTCTGAAAAGCTGTGGCTTGCAGCCACAGGGTCATTTACTGCCAATGCCAGGGAACGATGCACATGAGCCAAGGGAGCAGCTGCACAGACGCAGGCGATAGGATCCAAAATGAAGAAGTGATAGGGACAAAGGCTTTGATATACACCAACTCAAGCCATGGCTTCTTGAGAAAGAAAGGAAGAAGAGCAATGCTCTTCAATTTAGCAGCCACTTCAGCAGCAGCACCAACAGCTTCACTGAGTGAATTGGGTAAAATTCCAAGCTTGCTGCTGTGTGGTTATTTTGCAAGAAAATTGTCTGCTCACTAAAGATTGAGGGTGGAGGCTGAGAGGGGGAGAAGTAATACGCTCCACATCCAAAATTCAGCCAATATAAATGAGCTGGGTCAATAGCAAAGCATGATCTGAGAAAATAAGATATCACATAAAGTATTTTTCTGATTACATACGTAAGCATACTTAACTATGTTCTTATAAGAAACCTGAAATGAGTAACAGGGATAGAAAAGCATGAGAAGGCTGGTAAAGTCATCACAGCAATTAACAAGGAGTGGGCTGAAAATCTTCCCTCTGAGGCTGATACCTAAAGAGTGAATCAGTTTATTCTCACTTGAAGCCTTCTTGTCTTACTCCACACCTTCTTTCAGCTAAATACCTCTGTGAGCTGGCTTGCAAATAATGCCATTAAATCTTCATTCAAATGATACCATGGAACTCCCTTGACTTTAATGCAGAAGACTTTAATTCCCTGGGGCAGTAATTCTTTAACAAATCTTGGGCAACAGACTGTTCAGCACTATGCCAGAATAGGCCATGACATAGAAAGGGAAGCTGCCCCAGGGAGTCTCTATTTCAGTGAATTCTTGTTTATTGCAGACTATGGGATCATTCAGTGAAATAAGCTCTTAGCTCCTGAAGGGAGATAACAGGTGGGAAGTGACACTGGGAGTCCTAGGAGAAGAACAGGCTGATGATTCACAAAGCAACACACATATTTAGAAGTCAAGCTTTCCAATAAACTATAAAACTTTGGAAACTTGATCTTAGAGACTGAAATGGTAAGATGATGCATCTCAGTAGGGAATATGACACCGTCATGCACTGTCAATCAGACACACCTGGCAAGAGGATCTGAAGTTATGGAATAGATTTGAAAGGAAATTATGCTCAGAGTTGTTACAAGGAAGAAAATACAAATTAAAGGGACTGCACATAGGTAGCTATAAACCTTATAAAGGATGCAACTTTCTTGGAAAAATGAGTTTCAGAACAGTTCATGATGAGCTGGGATCATATTTTATACAATATACAGTCAAGAGACAGAAAATTAACAAAGAGAGAGCAGAGCAATAGCCTCACCAGCCTTTAGAGTGGTAAAGATATTTGTGTCATTTGTTGTGCAAGCATTGTATGCATTTGAGACAAGACTAGCAGAGCAGGTGTTGAGTCTGATTTTCAGGAAAATGTTCATGAGACTTGTTTCCTGTTGCACTTATTTTGTTGTAATCAGCAAAAATGGAGCACATTATACATACAAACCCCAGAACTTAACATTATTCTATCTTGTGTCCTATCAATCTTACAGCTCAGGTTACCTTAGTAGTACAGACAAGGTTCATTAATATCGCACCCAATTTTTTTTTGGCTAGGCCACCCCTTAAGTCACAAAAGATTTCAAGGCAATGTCCATATGGCCAGGAATTTGAGATTACATTAATTAGTGTTAGCAAGGATGGAGGTATAATCTGCACTGAAGATCATCTCACTTTAAAGATCTCCTGAAGATCTTGACTTCCTCCTGAAGAGTCTTAACAGGTCATATTTTCCTGTATATCTAGGTGACCTGATCAAACCCACAGCTCTTAAATAAAAACTGTAGGAAGCATAGCACTTTCTAGCCTTAAGTAAGTATCTTTGTAGTGAACTTTGTAGTAAGCATTGGCTTAATGAAATATGACAACAGTTTAACTTCATAATAATATCTTTTTTCCACATATACCTTTTATTGCTTGATATAACTTCATAGTCCCATAGTCTTTAAAGTCAGCTTTGTCATTCTGCTAATTAAGGCTTGTTTTCCCTTCCAAATCTAGTGACATGTAGCACTTTTTGACTGAAGGAGGATAGACTTCTTTGAACATGTTTGTATGGAAAGGCTGTTAATTAAACAATGTGGCAACTGACAATGTTCTAGGTTTTTTTTAGAATTATCTTTGTATCATCCTGCTTAATGGTTTGGCCCTATATTCTGCACCTAGAAAAAGTCAGATGATGACAGAGAGGGTGGTACCAGGAACTGGCCTAAATCTCCAGCTGCAGTATGGTTATGAACATAACAGAATGAAGCAATAGTTTCTCAAGACTGCTTGCCTGATTCTGACTGATTTGGCCTGGGTTACTGAAAGCCATGTTTGTGAGATTAATTTACAGCAGGGAGATTTATGTTAGACATAAGAAGAAAAAAAAAGAAAAAAAAAAGTAAGCATAAGGATGGGAAAGCACTGTCCAGAAAGGCAAGGATACTTCCATTAGTGGAGGTCCTTAAAAGCATAAAACAGATTGGACAAATATCTCTCAGCAATCTGTAGCAATGGCTACAACTGAATTCGGCTTTTGTTGAGGGGTGGCTTGGAAGACTCCAAGCCCCGTGCTTCTGCAAATGCTGCCCAGGAAGGGATGGTGATGAAGAAGCTGTCAAGTGCTGGGGATGTCTGCCAGGCTAGTCAAAACCATCAAAGAGAGCCTCCAGAAGTGCTTGTGAGATGTAGATCACAGTGACACAGCAAAGGGATATCAGGTTGAGGCAGGAATTCCTGTGTCAGAGATTTATTTAATATGAATTTTTAATTCTGCAGAAATATCAGGAAGTTTAAATGTAGCATTAACACATGTGCTTCATCACAGATTATTTAAATGAAAATGACTATTTTTTCCATTACACAACTAAAATTAGTTTTATTTAGAGTGTTGCAGAACATGCTAATGTTGGAACATCAGATTGTATTTTTAATTACTTAAAAAGCAACAAGGGATTTAGACCAGGGCTGTATCTCTCTTGGACTCAAACTAAACCTGGAATAAGCCCAATCAAGTGGACTTAACTAACAGTTATAAATGACACGACAGTCTACTTGTATTTTTGTCTATTTTTATGAGATAGATATGAAAGTAGATTTTAACTATGGCTTTTACAACAGCTTTCCTATTATTTCAGACTTTGTGTGCTTGGATAAAAATTTATTCCAAACCAGTCTAGCTTCTTTTGCTTGATCCTGCAGCAAAGTCATAATAATCCTATTGGTAACATTAGAGGTTGTTGCTATGGAAATTAATGTATTATGTCAGAAAAATGACAGATGGGTTGAAGAGGGAACAAGCCCATACTTAAGCACTGATCCTTACATGACTAGCTAATCCCTAAACGGATGTCACTTAGGGACTAGCTAATTTCAAAGACTTCAGTGAAACCATTTGGAGAATGAGAACTGCAAAGGACAGAGGGTATTTTAATATTTTTTCCTTGGAAAGAGTTAACTTCTCTCTGCTTTATTTCCACTTGCTCTCTGCTTTATTTCCATTGGTTGCTTTCATCTCTACTAGTTCCAGACAAACTGTAGTAGGTCAGGAACTTCATGAGGTACCAGTAGTTCAGCCATATAATGCGTGCAGCTTAATAACAACTCACTCCCCTCATCCAGTCACATAGTGTGAATTGTATCTTTAAAGAGAGAAGTGCTTTCCATGCCCAAGCAGCAACAATAAAATAGCTATCATGATGTATTTCAGCTAATAAAAAAGAAAGGAAACAAAGAAGGCATATTCTATGCCTTCACACAAAGGGATTTTGAATTGGCTTAGTGTATAATTGTAGAGATTTATTTCTTTCTCTTAAATGTAGACAAAAACATTGGGCTTTTTTGCTCATGGAAATGTAAATCAAGGATCAGGCAGCCTATACAGAGAAGGCAACATATAACAACTGTAATCTGCTTAGGAAGGTTAAATCAGAAGTGTGGGGAAGAAATCCCCAGCATACAAGCATCAGCTGGGAAAGAGAAGGGAAATAGAATGAGAAACTCCTCATGTAGGACTTTGAAGGAAGGGAAGAAAACCATGTGGTATGAAAATTTTGAAGGAAGGAGCCACTGTGGTATGGAAATCTTGCTTAGGACTGGCAAATGATTGTTGATTTTGGTTCAGCACAGAACATGTTGTTTTCTTTCACAGTTTTTTACAGAACAGTTTGTTTCTTTCTGAGAGAATAAAAGGGAAAAAAAAACTCAACAGATTTTTTTTTCCTATTAAACAATGATACATTTGACCTTTCTGATCATTCCATCTTCTAAACCATTTGACGGCTATATATAAATCGGATAACATATCCTTATTTGAAAGTGATTTTTTTTATATATCTTGGCTTCAAATAACAACATTTCAACAACTGTCAGGAATATATTTCATAAATGGAGAAATGCAAAGCATTAAAAGTATCTGGTCTCAATACTCTGAGTGAGAATCATTACATATAAAAATAAAACTAAGTCACATCAGTAACTGTCCTATCAGTAGACTACATTAGTATCCTGAGAAGTATAAAAATATTACTCTTGCTGCAAAGAGAGCATCTTTGCACCTCAATTCCCTAAGTCATTTGTCCGAAATTGATCTGAAATCTCCAGAACTGAGGTCTAATGAGCTAAGTTCTATTATAATCTTACTTTCTCTTAAAATTAAAAAGAAAGAAATCCCAGGTTATAGAAACAACACCTGTTCTTTTTCTCTGTGAATCTAAAGAAGACAACAAGCAAAAAGAAGGGGAGAGAGAGAGTGAAAAAAAAAAAAAAAACACCAGAGAAGTCGTGCACACATAATAAGCAAGATTAGCAAACATGGGTTGATGGGTCATGCCAGACATCTGTTGTGTAACCAGACATATCATGCTCTTTGCTACCTTGTATTTTGTTTTTTATGTAAAGTTAATTCGGTGGATATAGGAGACATTAACTTCTGCAGTTCTATTTAAGCATCTGCTAAGGACATAAGTGAATATAGCAGAATGAGTCCCAGTGGGCTACTGTTGTTGCTGTTAGGTGAAAGTCACAGACAAGTCATAGCCATTAGGAACAGGTAATAATGTTCCCATTGCATAAAAAGGAAATCTGATGGAACAGGTATATCTTTGGTGCTTCCTCTATGAATGCTTACTCTGTGAATTGTTTCTTATAAGAAGGTTGAAGGGCTGGTACGTGGATCAAAGTTAACATTAGTAGGAACACTTTGATTGGACTTTAACTTCCTTCTGCTCCCACGTTTCTTTGGCCTACAAACCTGTTGATGCTCTTTCTCTTGAAAGTTACCTTATCAAAATCTTACCTCATATTCAAATGACCTGCATACCACCTTCCTGGAAGTAGAATCAATTCCTGAAGGCATCACAAGTGTTTGATCACCATAGCTGCCATACCGAAAGCAAATTTTACTTTCTTTTGAAACAGAAATTACATGTCACAACTTTCAGTGATACAAAAGTGGAGTCTTCTGCAAGACATGGTCAAAAGCTGCTGTTTATTTCTGTACAACATTGCATGGATAGCTTCCACATTCTTACCACAGGTTCAAAGGTATCTTATGCCTTAACAGTGCTTACAGAATGACATCTATATTTCAAATGTTTCATTTTTTTAGGCTAGATATTCTATAATGGTTTGTAACGCGGTACTGTAAGGCTATGAAGAGGATTCATGTCAAATCATGGAGGTTTAAGTCAGAACAGTTAAGTGAATTATTAGCACTAGAGTTCACTGCAAAAAAGCTTAAGGAAATCTTCATTTCTTCCCTTTCTTTACAGGGAAGAACTTTGAAAATGCATCTTGCACTGAAGTGTCAGTGGAGGAGATTTCAGAACAAAACATTAAAACAAAGAACATAGAAAAGTTATATAGAAAGAAAATGGCTTTCACTCATGTTTGAGTTCTGTCAGAGGTTTTGAAACTACTAGATTATTGCTTCTCACTTGTAACTAATTATTTGAGTTGGTATAGTCTGCATAGAAGAACTGAAAGGACTACAGATGAGCAACACCGGTTTCTGCATTAGACAAGTAGATGGAAACTAGTTAAGAACAGAAGAAGTGACAGCATGGGGAAGATTCAACACGACTTTCACTGAAGGAAGTCATGACTCAATCTATTGAAGTCTGTAACATGTTTTGGATAAGACTGATCCAGTTTGTATCATTTGCTTAGATTTCCACTAAGTTTTTATGAGATACCTTAACAAAGATTCTCATAGAGAACAGTCATAGCATAAGAGGAGTAGTTATCTGATTGATAGATTAATAACACAGATTCTTCAGGAAGAAAAAGCAGAGATAAGAAATCAAAGTTGCAAAGAAGCAAGTTTCTACAGTTGAGTTTTCACGGAGTTTCCAGGCATCTGTGCTGCAGCTGCTGCTATCCAACACCTACTCATAAATAATGTGGTAAAGGGGAAATAGGGAGGTGACAACAGCCTTCTTACAATGCAAAATTGGATCCATGTACAAAGTGCCTCAGAGGGATCATACAGTTGTGAATGACTAGGTGATAAAAATGGCAGACGAGATTCAGCACTGATAAATGCAAAGCAATGCACATGAGAGAGAAAACAATCACAATTACCCATATACTGTGATGAGGTCTGAATACTATTAACATTCAGGAAAGAAGGTTGGGAGGTATTATGGATATGTAAATATCAGATTAGTGTTTAGCGGCAGTCAAAATTCATATAAAAATTTGAGGACTAGCAAAAAAGCAAAAACAACAAAAAAAAGAAAGTAAAATAATCTTTTGTAATATCGTTATTTAACTCCCTGTTGAGTTCAGCTTGCAGATACTGCCTACAGCACTGGCCACCTCCCTCTCAAAAATATATGGAAGGACTAGAAACAGTGCAAAGTGACAGACTGAATGCATCGGAAGTTTCAATTTGTCAAAAATTAAATATCCCAAGCTTATATGCCATTAGTTTAGATGTAGCAGGTATATACAACGTTCATCATGTCATGCAGAAAGTGAAATAGGCAATATTTGCAATTTTTCATAAGACAAATTATGATTCAGCTGATACGAAACTAGAAGAGTGAAGTACTTTTTCATATATCCACAAACTATGGATCTTTGAACAGCAGAGGTTAAAAAGTAATAATTTTTAATTATAAAATAATAATTTTAAAATCTAATAGAACACCTTTGTTGAAGAAATATCTATCTGGGTATTTTAAACCTGATGTTGCGGACAGAAGGATCTCAGGACTGTTCCTCAGGAACAGGAGGATCTCAGAAGTGCTTGTTGCCAGGCACTAGGGGTAGGAGGAAGGCAGTTCTCAGAATCTAATAGTCTTTTTTTTCAAATCATTTGCCACAGGGGACAGGAAAGCTTTATCCTGGCCTAGCACGACAGTTTTTACACAAGGCATAAGCTGTGGAAAGGGTTAGAGAGCAAGGCATTAAAAAACCCCAATCTCAAATCCACATTAGGGCTTTGGGCCACCCTACCTTGTGCTGTCACACTCTTCCAGGACGCACAGGAACATCACTCAGTTACACTGAGGACTTCAGTGGTTCGTAGACAGCCTGCACCTCCTGAGGCGCTCAGCTTGCAGCAAGATGTGCTGTGGGCAGCCCTTGGCACACGTGAGCTGCCATGCCAAGGTGTGCGACCTCCAGAAAAGGCTGCTGAAGCAGCACTCTTCCATGAGTTTCCTCAGCATTATGCTACTCTGGCAGCTGCAGAAGGAGGATAAGTTAAAGCAGCCTTCAGTATTTAAGGTTTAACAGCATGGGGCAGATTATTTTCTCTGTCTGATCATTTTCCAGCTGGCTTTCTGACATTCCTCAGTTCCGGTCTTTGTGCCTCCTTCATCTAATGTGTTTACTTTGCAGGTGTATCAGACAGACATTACGCATATTTGGTTCAAAGACTTGGGAACAGAGCTTTGTAAGTCTTTGCTGCTGTCCTTATATATACAGCAGTAGGCTCTACAGCTCTGATTGACAGGAAAAGAATGACACTGTGTGAAAAGGAGCCTGTTTGTTTCTTTCTGCTTCCATCTGCTCTAAGTAATGTTTTAATAACAATTAATAACATAATATCTGAGTGCTAATAACTATGAATTTCACTTACAAAGGGAGCTGAACTGTTTTGTTACAAAGAGCTCACCTGCTTTTAAATGGTATTCATAAGGGTCTATTCCAAAATACAAGGAAGGAAAATGCAAGGTGCATCAGTCTCATCGCACTCTGAATTAGGCCTAAAGTGACAGCAATAATCAGCTCTATGGAGTACTTAAAAGTACCTGGGGTGGCTGTTGTTGCAATGTTAATTATTGCAATGTTGCAATAATAACCAATAGGAGCAAGTAAATAAATAAAAGCTACATTTAAAAGGTTTTTCCTTTCCTTATAAAGGCATATATTTAAATCTTGACAGTACAGAATTCCTAGACACCATACAGTATGTTCACAGAGTCAAGTTTCCCTTTCTGAATAATAAATATACAAGATTTTAGTCTAGCTGACAGCAGTTGAAGAATGATACCATCAATATTATCACTGTGCTTGACTTTCTCAGTGGAAAAAAATTCTTTCCACAGACTATGTAACTTTTCCTTTAATTAGTTGGGGAAGAAAAAAACGCCTCAAGTGCTTGAGAGAGTGATTACAAATCATGAAGGACATGACAAAGAAATAAAAAGTAATCCAAATAGCATTTATATGCTAGCTAACGATTGTGCTCACAAGAATTGTTCTTAAATGTACACTTCATTAAACTGTATATAGCATATATTAAAAGAGTTTGGGACAACACTGTTGGTATTTTCAACTCCAAATATTAAAACAATCTTGATGCAAGTTCAAATCATGAGATTTTTAGGAACAAAATGTATAAGGAGTTTATTCACTTAGGGGCTATATATATAAAAGGAGCCCTTTTCTCAGGTCTCTAAGGTTTTCTCAACAATCTTTAAACACAGCAAATTTCCTTCTATAGTAAAAACAGATTCCTGGGATTTGCTAAAGATAAGAGGAAATACAGGCTTAAGATAATCAGCTGTTACATAATTCAGAAAAAAAAAGTTAAAAAACCACTATTTTTCCCCCTACACACTCTGTAAATAGCTCTCCATTTCCAAAACTATCAAAACATTCCTGTCTTTATGGGATAGTGTTGCTGAGTGTTATGTAGCTATTCCTAAGAGCAAAGGCACTATCCTACCTTATTACCTATAACAACAAATGAAGTTCTCTTCCTCAGATGAGTAGGAAGGCACTGACAGCTAGTCTTTAAAAATAATTGGGAATTTCACAAGGAATTTTGCAGAATATCTAGAAATATCCAACTGTCTCCCCTCCTAGAGGGTCAAAAGCTGAACTGTACTAAATTTATAACTTAAGCTACCATGCACTGAGGCTTCCTATGCTGACATTTGCTTAAGGAAAGCTTTCTTGCGCCCAAACATTTGCCTGAGAATTTGATTATTAACAAGCAGAGCGGACGCAGGGCTGCTTCAGCCCACATTCCCACACACAAAGTCTGCTTCAGAGGGAACTGGAAAGGACATGACTGCTGAAAAAAGCAAATGCAGAAACCGATAAATGTCAGGGTTTTGAGTCAGATGAACTGAGGTTGGCCACTGCAGCCTCTTGGGTCTGCGGCACCTTGTGCTCCCTATCTCTCACCACCAGCAGCATCTGCACTGCTCTGCATCTCTCTTATCCTGTTCGAGCAAGTGGCATCCTCTGCCTTATTGGTTGCCAGCAATATGGTAGCAGTCATCTTCATGACATTTTTACCTACAGGGGGAGGGTAAAAAAGAAAAGTCTTATTAGAGATGGTTTTGAGGCTTCCATTGGTATGGTTCCACTTACAATTGGGTAAAGCTTTGAATATTTTACAAGAAATTTATGACAAAGTCAGAGCTAACTACTTTTATTGACACTGTTTCTTGTTAGACAAAGAAATAAAATTTGCTTCATAATAAAACATATATGAAAGCATTTGGATTTCTCCAGGTGGTATGGATAATGAAGCCCATTTTGATGTGGGGAGTGTGTTGCGGGGGTAGGGAGGGGGATTAGGTAACTAGGTTTACATTTCTTTAAATCTGAAAATGTATTAGTTTCCTTCTCTCAAGGTCTTTTTAAAAGCAGTTTTTAATGTAGCATTCGCTTTCCTTTTTAGGAAAGAACAATGGAGTGCAGAACAATTCAGCAGTCATGTTCATTAATAAAATATTTTTATGAGATTTTTTTTCATAATTGCTTAGTTCTATACTTTCGACATAAAAAGGAAGAGTTTCTTCCCCATTCCCACCCCCACTCTCACAGTTAAAATATTTTTGGTGTATTTTTGGTGTTTTTTTTTTTTGTTTTCCCCCTCCCCCTCACAATTTCCCTTTTCCCCCTTGATGTTCAGTCTTATGTCCACAAACAAGGTCTGTGGTTTAGTCTGAAGTTCTTTGTAGGTCACTAAGAAAGCTCAGAAAGATACTAAAGAATTACCAATTATGTCAGCATAACCACACAGAAAGGTAAATTCTTCTGTCTTACATTTTTACTGCATCGTTCCATTGATTTAAATATACTTGAATTAGAAAGATTCCTCCCTCTACTTGTGTGTCAATGGAAATACTTCAGTTCTTCTAATTCCATATTTCTAACGAGATTTTGCATCAAAAAGAGAATCTTTTATTGAAAATAAAATATGGTCCAATAATTCTCCATTTTTCTTCCAACTACACTATAACCACAACGGACTGAGCCAGTCAAAATTATTTGTTTCCTATTACTTGAGTTATCTTCTCACACATCAATTTATAGAAGTTCTATAAGTCATTGTAGGAGGAGAGCCTTACCGCTAAACATCCTGTTTATATGCATATACGATTTTCATTTAAAAAAAGTCAATTAGCCAACCAAACAAATTGAAGAAAAAAAAAAAAAGTATACGATTTTCATTAAAAAAAAGTCAATTAGCCAACCAAATTGAAGAAAAAAAAAAAAAACCCTACAGAGGAAGAGAAATAGCCAATACATGCAAACAGCTTTTCAAAACCAAAACAGCAAACTTTCTATGTGGCAGATTTAACACTCAGCATTGGTTGCCTCCACCTGAAGGTTAGAACAGCCTACATCTGCATGAAGTATGCATGAGATATACCAGTAGAAAAAATCCTTACTCTTTTGGAAAATATCTGTAGGAACTATGGGCACATTTAATTTAATTACAAATCTCAGGTACAGAAACTGCACAGGAGTGTTCCTACTGCAACACAGTAATTGCATTTCTTAGCTAATAGGAATCAATAATTCTGCTTTAACTATCCATATTTCCAATAAAGTGTACATTAAATCTTTACTCAGAAATGAAGTTTAATTAATCTAGTAAAAGATGTAATCTCTGGGCTCATCCAACTTTTTAATATTTATACACCCTTTTCTCTAGACAAGCATGATAGTAATGGAAAATGAACATTATACATTCAGCTTATACATTTTTTCTCAAGCTAATTCTTAGATTTATCTCGACTTAGTTGCTGTAAGTTGCTATACCATTAAACTTTTAAATATAGCCATGTGTGTATCAAGTCTTTTGGTCTTCATGAAAGGAAAAAAGGTAGGGCAAAGAATACAGGGCCTCCGTCTAATTTGGGTTAAATCAACAAATATATCCCTTTTTCAACTTGATAATAGCAGACTTAATGAAAACAATTCAGTAATTTTTAGTCAAGACTAACACATCACGCTTTAAGGCTGAAACACCCTGATTCAGAAATATCATTTAGGATCATTTTACTAAATGATCTTGCCAGGAGGTGTTTGAAAAAAACTTAAGTTATGTCATTAACAGAAATATTATCCAGAAAGGTAAACCTAAGGCAAAATATCTGTCAAGTCAGAGTCCACTGCAGCAATGAAATATTGTTCTTTTATTATTGAGAACAGTTACATATTTTTTAAAAAAAGTTTTTAATGTATTTTTTATCACAATCCAACATAATACATTGTTTCACTCTTTTACTTCTGTTTTCAGTTTTCTCACTCAATGACTGTCATTAATATTAGACTTTTATGGTATATATCGAGTTCATACTGTTATCATTGCTTCCTCATTGATGTAGAATATATTATTATGATTTTACTCAAGAGAGTTCAAAACAATGAATAAAAATAACATAGTTTCTAAAATAGTCAGTCATTGTTGGTCTGTCAGGGCATGTGGTGAGTTTGATTTGAGAACTACCCTTTGTCATATGAAGTTAAAAAGAAAAAAAATCATTGACTTTCAATGAGACAAATTCAAGTCTTGGCAATATTAATTGCTATTTCCATGAGTTCAGACTGTATTCAGGACATCAGGCATGAATCAAAGGTGTTCCAGTGAAACCCATTTGAAAATATGGGCCAAAATAAAATCCACTGATTTCTATGCTCCTATATAGCAAATTCCTCTAAGTAAATCTAGTAGACAAACTGATTAAAAAAAAAGAAGCTTTTCAGTCCTCATTCGCCCATTATTCATACTCAAAACAAAATTGAAAAGTAGCAGCAAAATCCTGTAAGTTTTTGGTAATAGATGGGGATGCATTGAAAGACTGCGTATGAATTCAATAAAGTATTCCTTCTGCATCTTTCTGGGGTCCTCAGCCTTTTGAATTAGTTCTTCACAGCAGTTACCAGCAGGTGTCAATAAAAAAAAGAGCTTTAAGTCTTGTACCCATATAGTCTAGGCACCATTCATGTCATCTTATTTTTGATACAGACGTTTATTCAAGCA
The DNA here is from genome assembly GCF_000705375.1 of Tinamus guttatus. Next base: position 202,573 of record NW_010581642.1, read on the forward strand.
GATGCTAGAAGCTATACTGGGAGAAAGACTTCCAAACTAATAGGAGAGGTTAGAGGCCAGGCTCCTAGTGAAGTTCTGCACTTTTGCATGAGAGAAAGGGAAAGATAAATCTACTCTTAAGGAGCTTTCTATTTACCTTATTCCCTTATGCACTTTGCACAGTGAAGGCTACCTTTCTGCCTGGTTGTGCTCAGTTTCAGAGACATGATAGAAAACACACATTTCACTTGGAAAGATATCTGGGAAATTCTGTATTGTAAGTAGGCTTAATGTTACCTAATGTTGATTTGTTTCCATTCTTTAACTCTTTATTCTATTGAAAGCAATAGTCTTCCATCAAATCCTCCCCTTTTCCCTGTCAACTCCCCAGTCACTAAATATACATACACATATATATGAATATATGAATATATAGAGAGTTATAGGGGACAGAAAAAAAAAGAAAAGATTTATAAAACCAATCGTCACCACCCTGTACCATATGAAGTTATATGGAAACTGACACACTGCATCCGCTATGTCTGCTCTTATGAAGATACCAAAGAACAAAGCTGAGCAGTAAGAAAGAGGGGATAATTACTCTAGGAAGTAAGAGGGTTCTATACTATCCGTATAAATTTCTATCGCCCATGGGGACTGAATTTCAGTGTATTTTAAATCCTGAGCTGAAAGCATGCCAGAATGGCCTATTATGTCTGAAAGTGAAAGGTCTTATCCTTGAGTTCTTGTAATTCCCTTTTGTGCTACTGCAGTGGAAAGCAGAGTTTATCTTGCCTTAAGGCAACAGCTGTCATAAGGGAAGCCTCAGAGGATGTATGGCTGCCTTATCCATAGTGCAAAGGACACACAGGCCAATAAGATTTAACTGTAAGTACTTGACATAAAATCTTCCTTTTCCCATCACTAGCATCACCCTACTCTTCTCTCTCTGCCACTTTGACCCTGCTGGGTGGGAATGGATGAACTCAGCATTTGAAGAGAAATACATATTTCTGTCTCTGGTAACTTCGATGTTGTAACTTTTTGAACTCTTCCTAGTGGACAAGATGCTAATTTCACAAGTTAGTTCTCTAGAATTCAATTTAAACTAGCATATGGAAATTTATTGAACAGGATTTCCTTTCCTTCCTGATTTCCTTTCTCAATTTTGAGTCTATTTAGGACTCATTTTCTTCTTTGCCAGTTTTCTGCGACAATAGTCTCCTTTCCTTCTAATCTGTTTAGTAGTTTCTCCTCATCTTCATGAATGAATGAATCTTCATTCATTTCTTGTCTTTAACTACGACCTAGGTAGTCACCAAAGGATAGCTTTCCATGTAAACTTATTACTCTTAAAAGTTAAAAACAAAGAAAGAAAAGAAAGAAAGAAAGAAAAAAAACCATGCTGCTACTTAAGTAAAGTTGAAAGCACTTTAGTACTTAAGGCTTCAAAAAGGTTTCAATGCAATACTGTATCTATCTATCTATATATACATCCAAAGTCTGTTTTGATGGCATTTGGAACGCTTCATAGAAACAACAGAAAACAGAAATGACTGAACTAGCTCAGAGACAGCAAAAAAGCTCTGGTCATCCTGAAAATCTGTTCATTGTCATGGAATTCATTTTTTGTAAAGGTATCTTTTGTGCGAATGTAGAAACAAAACAATAAAGAAAAAACAATTGAGTAATGACAGAAGAATATTTGCACACAGGAACTCAGATGGAAACAAAATTAGGTGCATAAGTCTGATGCTGTTTGTGCAAGTAAATCACAGGAATTAAAGGAATAACTGCTGTTATCTAGTAGTTGTCTTTCACAAGTTTTCCTCGTGTATTAGAAGAGGAATTTTGATCTTTGGAAGGGAGATGGTCTGTCCTGTGTTTCACTGGACATCAAGAGGGACATAACATTTGATGTAACAAATGAAGAAGAGTGCTAAAATAACAGGCATGCGAGGAAACTGGATATTACTGTAATAAGTACATGATGTCATTAGAAAGAATTCAGGAGTAAAGAGCTACTTCTTCTAGTTTATTAGATATAATTTCCTAGTGACAGAAGCTTTGGAAGATTCCCTTGAGAAGTGGTTTCCAAAAAAATGTTTTATTATGCAGTATTATGTTTCCAAAAAATATATATATATATGTACATTACCATATATATAAAACTCATACATTGTTTTATACGTATATTTATATATACAAAATTTATATACACAAAGTAACATTTCTGGAAAATAATTTGTGGTTACAAAACAAAAAATAATTTCTAGCATCTAGTTTCTAAAAGTTATTTATCTACAGATGTATAATAATATTCATATTCTTAGATAAATGCTTTTTGGAAACTAAATCCTAGGATCCAACTACAATGGTAAGTCTCTCAATAGTTATGGTAATGAATGGTGTCGCATCATGTCAGTTCAAAATCAGAAGTTAAACATAGATTGTATGAGGCCTGTTCAAACCTCTGAGCTCTGAGTGCCCTAGAAAGTGATTCATTAAATGGCTGCAATAAGACAAGCTGCTGTTTTTAAAAGTCCCTATTTTAAGGGCCATTGTTCTCAGTTCTGTTCCATGCCATTCTGTTGTGCGTTTCTACAGGACAGCTTCAGCTCATGGAATTTCAAGGCATTTTTGCTTAAAGCTCATCAACTCTGATTGATTGCTTCTAAAGGACTGTTCATGACTAGGATTTTGTTTAGGCTGTTCTCAAATCAAATGAAAGAAAATCACTTTAATAATATTAGTATGGTATTGCAGATGTTAATGGAAACGGAAAAAAATGATACAGAGACTTCCAATAAATGTAAGAATGCAACTGTAGTTTATTGTGCAATACAGGGAATTGAAAGTATTAACATAAAATATTGACAGGGAATCAAAAAAAATTTGAAAACATAAAAAATTTCCTTTGTACTATTTTATGACTGAGAAGTGGAAGACCAAAATTGAGTATGAAAACATATACTAATTTTAATGTATTAAAATTTTGCTTTTAGAAATACTAAATACTTGTTTCTTTAACCACACACTGAAGAACATACAGCTCCTTTCTGTATCAGGTTTATTTTCTCCCATCTGGGGAGTGTTTTCACTGTTTTTGATTCTCTTGCCTGTAATATTTAGTGTATTATTCTCTTACTGGGTCTCCATAAGGTGGCATCTGACTAGCAACTTCCGGTAGTGCCTAGCAACTCTAAATCTAAATCAAGAAGTACCTGCTTCTTATCCTTTCCTTTTGAAGCTTTTTTTTTTCCTTTTTCTTTTTTCTTTTTTTTCTGTATTGACTCTTTCTGGCATCTCATGGAGACAAGAAGAAAGGGCAGCAACTAATAAAATGAGCATCTTGTTCTGCAGATCTAGCAAGCAGTCTAGCAAGCATTGGCCAGTGGCAGGCTACAAACCGAGACTGACTGCTTTCAAACACTGTGCAGGTTAATTGTCAAGTCATGCAAATAATCCAATATTTTATACCAGCTGAAGCCCATGAAATTTTATTGCAAATTCTCTCATGCTAATTCCAAAGAGTAATATAGGTTTCTTCTTATGTTGTCCCTCATCACTGTCACAAACCTTGTGTTTTATGTATGTGCCCTTTGAGTCCAGTATATTAATGCATTGAATGGTGCTTTCACGGTTTCTGCAGAGTTTCTTTATACCAAGCATTCCAGACACACGTCTCCACAATACCTAATGAAAACAGTTCTAAAATAAAGTATCGACAGAAAGATAGGTCACATACGAGTATTTGATTGCACAGGTTCATGTACTTAAAGGTGATTACAACCTGCTATAGTGGCAGAAAAGCAGCTCCATTAACATGATTTCTGATCAGGTTCTCTCTTAAACGCTTTGTTCTAAGGAGAATAAATGTCACTTCTTAGACATTTTTCAGGAATTATAAAAAGAAAGTAAAACATTCTCAAAAGACCAAAAGGGTACAATATTCAGGCAAGAAAAAATGCATGGTGTGATGACCCACCTAGCACAGATTCAGGAGCTGACAGCAATCCATTTGCTGGTTTTTTTTTAGAGCTGATATGAAAAGAACAGTGTGTATGCAGACAGATCAATGACCATTAATCACAGAATGGAAGAATTTAAAGATGGAATAGCCCTGCTACATCAGCTAGCTTGTCCTCTGCCCACACGCTCTATCTCCCTGAAGAACAGTCTCAAATTCACTTTGTAGCGTATAGAGTATAGCTCCTGTGACATGAAAGTCACTACTTCAGTTTTTACAGTTAAAAATGTTATCACTACTGCTAGAAGTTGTTCAGGTATTTCTAAAATTAGTCTACATTCAATTTTTGTCTCTATCTTTTGTAAGGTGATATTAACCCTGTATCTCTTCAGGAGATTGTGGCTGGTACTAAGCATTTTTTTAAATTGGCTTTTTTTTTTAATTGACTTCAGTTAAAGCTAGTAGTGTGAAATGGCTGATTAACTATGTATTCCCAACAGAATGAATTAATAGATTCTTTTGGGGGGTTTGGTGTTGATCCTTCATGAATTTAAACTTTTTTGTCAATTAGAACGAGAAAGTTAAACATCTTTACTGACTTTAAACAATGTCACTGGCTGCTGTGACTGACGTATTTTCTGAAAAGAAGAAACAGATATAAAAAATACAAATCAGTACTTGTCCTGAAAGTTTTTGGGAATGGAGCCACAGCCCGTAATTGGAGAACAAAAAACCATTTTAGGAACATAGGTGACACCACTAACCAGATTGCCACAAGAAGCAAAGACTGAGACTTAAATCTAAGGCTAAACATGATAGAAAACAGATGAAGCACCAAGGACTTTCTAGTCATGAAGACTACTCTGAAGACCAATTCTAAGGTACTCTAGCTAAAAAAGCTCACCTATCACGAACTTATTTTTTTCCAGTGTTTTTCATTTGAAGTTATATAACCAATTCTTTAGCATAGGCACAATGTACTGCATATGAATCATACAGTGAGTATCTACATGATATTTTGCAGGAATACATAAAGTCCATCTGCCCATGTTGCGAGATTTTATTATTGGAAGATAAAACTACAGAATTTAAACACATCAAAAAATTACCATGGATACACAACTTCTGGTCACCTCAGAGCTTGTAAAGTTCACATACTTCTGCTTGCAAAAGATATGCAGAGACAAATATATAATAAAACATAAATACTCTTACTTTCTCTACAATTTCTGGTTATTTTCAAACTTAATATCTAAAAATATTATCTTTACACACACACACAAAACTATATTTGTTTGTTTATTCAGATAAGAATTTGATGTCCTGTGATACTTCCAACTTATTGAAATCTGACTGTACACATAAAATGCTGCTTGCAATTGAAGAAGAACCAAAAAAAAAAAAATCCTACATATAAGAAAAGTCTGAATCAAGGAAACCGTCTAGTTTACAGAAAGTGCCACAGCACATTCTTAGGGAAACATTTCCTGAATGTTTCCTAACCTTGTTTCCAACAAGTTGCATATTTGGGAAATCTAGAGCTGACGACTTCTATATATTTAACAACCTTTGATGGATTACACTTCCAATCCACGTAAGATATCACAGTCTCCTCTTCAGTCCACGTAAATTATCACAATTACTAAGTGTCGCAAGGAAGTCCACAATTAATTGTATATGATAACTACACACTTTTGTTTTGAACTTGCCTCCTGAAACCATTAGCTGTATCCATATTATCATATGGAAGAGACAGTAAGGGGATATCTATTCACCCTTTCCTGATTCTCATGAATTTCTTAACTCTTTCTATCTTTGTAAAAAGTCCACCCATGTGACTTTATTTCCAAAATAAAGATTCCTAGCTGATGCAATGACTGCTGCATAGGACCCAATCCATATTCCACTCCTTCGTTTACCTTTTTTTCATTTCTTTGACATTTTTTATATTCTTATTTTTCCCCCTCTGCAGACAGGGGAAATATTATTCAGGATATGATTGGTGTACACAGACACACACACACATATATATACACACACATATACACACACACATAGATATATAAAACAGAGACAGATATTTATAAATAAGAGATAGTACCATATCAAAGAAGTCCTCTGTTTTATTCTTGGCTCTTCTAACATTTAGTTTGTTTTTTGACCACTACTGAGCACCAAGCTTGTTTTTTGGGGTTTTTTTTTGTTTTTTTGGGGCAGGGTTTGGGGTGTGTGTGTGTTTATAAAAATCTGTCAGAACTCTAATATTTCACTCCTGAGGACAAGGTCAGTTCAGAGCTGATCAGCTTTATGTTAGATTTTCCCATGTGCATCATTTTGCATTTAATCTACTGCGAGATTTACTGGCCACATCGCTCTTCGGTCATTCCTTATATAATCTTTCACAGTAGAACCTCCTTCTTACTATACTGAATTACCAGCAAATTTTACTACTTCATTATTCAGCCCAATTTTAGGATTATTTATAAATCTGTTGATACCATGTCTGAGCAAAGATTCCACTACCTTTTTATTATTATTTTGAAATCTCAGTGTTCACTCCTCATCATTATTTTTCCTTTTTAACTAATTATTGGTCCACTCAAATTATTTCACACACACATATCATGCCTGCATAATTTCCTTAAGAAATTCTGATAGACAGACCTTGCAGTTCAACTCTATCAACAAGATCGCATTAATTGATGTCTTCAAAGAACTCCAAAAACATATGGGCATGACATTTTATGACTCTTTCCTAATATCTCATTCCTATCCATGTGTCCACTGATGCCATTCTTTACTGAAATTTTTAATAGATTAGCTAGGTACTCAGTAAGTCAGGCTTACTGCATAGTAGTCATCTGGAATTCTCTTTAATTCTTTCTTTAGTACAGGTATCATATTTGTCGCATGTCAGTATCTAGTGCTAAGGCTATCTTTAGCCTGAAATTCCATAGCACAATTAGCAGTTCATCTATTTAGTCCAAGATTTCCTTTACAGTTCTTGAATAAATATAATCCATTTTGGCCATTTGATTTGGCCTGTTTGTCTCATAATATGCTCTAAAGTGTTCTGTAAACAATTAATTTCAGCACAACCCTTGAAAGCATTTCTGACACCTCCCCTTCTCTCCAAAAAGTAGTTATTTATCTTCTCTTCTGTCATCAAGTTCTTGAGTAGCTTCTTTTATACCTTAGTCATTTACTGAGTGTAGAAAACGTTTCATTTCATGATGCTGAAGTTTCTTTGGTATGCTTCATGCTTTTTTGTAGAATTGTTGCTCAGACTCATCTTGGATTTTTCTTATTGCATTAATCATTTAATATCACAGGACTCAGTAATCTATAATTGTCAAAGAGTGGCTTCTTACTTTCAGTATTTTCCCTTACACTACATTTCTTTCAATATGGTGGATGTTTTATTTTGATTTTTGTTAAATATATTTGACAGGTGACAGTAATTTTCTTTGGGTCTCTAGCACAGAGTCTGTAAATAATTGTCAAGTTAACTGGAAGATACAAGTTTCTTTAACAAATATCTTCACTTTTTTGTAGTTATTCTTCTTAAAAATAGGCAAAGGTGGGATAGATTTGGGGAGATTTGTTGCTTCAGAAAAGATTCAGTCAAAGTAACTATGTGTCTCTGTAAGATTAAGAATCAGCTCCTGCATGTTTTACAGACACTAGGCAAGGGTTGATTCTCCTGTTGCTAACTCCCTAACCAGATGCTGCTTGACACTGTCATTGATTACATCTTAAAATGTCATCTAAGCATCACACCCTGATGTGATATTTGCCAGCTCTGTAGAACAGTAGTTAAAGTTTCCTATTACTGTCACATTTCCTGCTGCCATGACCTCCGTGATCTCCCTCATTGTGTTACAATCAGTGTCACCATCTTGGACAGGCAGTTGTTGATAAAAAAACAATGCTGTAGTAGTATCTGCTATCTATGCCTAGAATTTTTACATATAGAGATTTCACATTATTCGCTGACAGCATGAATTCACTAAACTGATCTGGCTCCAAGTTTTCTTTAAAATACAGCACTACTACGTCACTGGCATAACCTACTCTATTTTTTCCTGTATAATTTGTATCCTGCTGTTCTAATATGCAACTGATGGTCTTTCTACCAAGCTCCCAACATGCCTGTTCATTCATAGTAGTCAAGTTCCTCTAAACTTTGTGCCCTTCATAGTACAGTATGATATAAATTTCAGTAAGATAAAAATATTTATATAAATATAGAATAACAGATAAATATATAACTGTCAGAATAACTTTCAGTTCAGGGTATTGATTACACTAATTATATATATTAAAAAATGGTGTTGATCTTTAAACGTCATACTACTTTTCTTGGAGCCACATTACAATAAAATTTGACATCTCTATGAAGGGAAGTATTTCTCTCTTCCTTTTTGGCCAAAAGATCTGTAGATTTCAGAATATTGGGCCAAATGACCAGAATTTCCTGTTGCATGACTAAATACTGTCTTCATCAGTTATACACAGAAAGACCACTTCATGAAGTAGATGCTACGGAGAATCAGATAAACAGCAAATATAATCTTATAGATATTACTTAGTTATCCAACATTCAAAGACACAAACCTTCACCTTCACCCCAAATATAATATTGCGTGCTTTATTCAAATAACACAGGGACACAAAATAGCACCACTGCATTTCAAAGTGTTTTCTTCATTATTATATTCATACATTTCCACAATATGCAATGATGCTAATTATCTAATTAACCAGGACAGACTCTCCCATTATAAACCCTACCTTCATTCTAAGTGTATAATTATTTTTTTAAACACCAAGTTTGGCTCTAACCTTTGACCTTAGTGTTGAAGGTCCAAAACTAATTATTTTTTCCTGCTAATTAGGTAGTACAAGCTGCATTTGACCTTCATTACTGGCTTAAATTCTTGTATCAACTAGCATTTGTTTGTTGAGTGAAGGTGGAGAAGGTTTAGCATATAGGGAATCTGATCTCTTTAGAGTTAATTTAGAGTTTTACTTGAGTGTTGCCTCTTCCAGACTTCCTATTGACACACAAAAACCTTTGGCTTAGCTGCAGTGATTCTTTATATGAAAGTTAATTAACTCACCCTGAGATACAAGCTGAAGCATGAGTGAGGCTTATGCTGCTCATCTGCTAGCTTTCCATGAAGGATGCACAACAGCGACCCAAGGTTTTTAATATCTCTCCACGACTCTCACTTTTGTCACAAAGACAAAATTCACTTAACGTGCACAAAAGAATCAAGCAGCAATTTTTCCATCTGCCTTGAAGTGTGATGGAGGTGCTAGAGTTGTTGCTGATCCACTCTGACTGCAGCAAGTGCATCTGCACAACATCTCACAGGAAAACAGCTCAGGTTTGGGAAGTTCACAACACAGTTTACTACTGCCTAGGATGTAGTACATCTATAATATGACTTCCACCCACAGGTCTATTTCTACTTTGCCTTTTAAAAAGGAACAAGTGGTTAAACACACACATGTTGATTATATTATATTTATATTATATAGTATACATTTTCATATAGTATTATATTATATATTTATAGTATATTAATATATATTTATTTTAAGTGGTTCCTAATTTGCTTTTTTTTTTTCCAAAGGAATAAAACACTGTACAGATATATTGTTTCCTCAACTTTCTTCCTTTGAAACTTCTTTGATAAGTACATACTGTGTAAAACAGTATTTTACAAGATAGCAGTTTAAATTATAAGGAGACATCATCATAAGGATCTGTTTTTGCTGTAGAAAGACGGACTTTTAAACTCACAAACAACCATCAAAATGCATTATTTGTTATATTGAAAATATAGACTTTTAAAAACATATTCTAGAAGAATGCATCATAAATGTACTTGATAATGTTAATTCCTAATGGTATTAATATTCTCATTTATATTTATAACATTAAAAATGTACCATCTGTCTCACTAACAGTAGGAGACCAGATTACGGTAGCCATAATATGATTCATTTTTAATAAAAATCACTACTGGTTAATTATAATGTGAAGCGTCTACTGGAAATGGAGCAATTATTTCACCAATACATCTAATGCTGGCAAGGCTGACAGTAAATTTCTTTCTTTTTTTCTTTTTTTTTAAGTGATTGAGTGTCACAGTAAGGTAACTCTCCTCATTACAACACAAAAGAAAACAAACAGAAGTTCCCACTAGTTCTGCTTCTCCAGAGGTAAGTTGCTTTTCACACCAAGCGCTCAAAGATAGGTGAGAACACCTTCTTCCTTAAAAAAAAAGACTATACAGATGACTTATAAATCTAGCTGTCCATCCTGACCTCTCCTCCTTTATGCTTGTGCTCATTTATATGCTTTCACATAGGTGACATGCTGATGTGATAAACTTTGTGTATTTAATAACACAATTTCTAAATTTTATTCATAGTCCCTCTGCCTCTACTATTTTTCCCAGCTCACACATTTATCAATTATGAAGGCACAAATTTTGTGACTGACCCATGCTTGAGGTACACATCTAGAGCTTGTCTACATTTGACTTTTCTGCAGGCTCAACACAAGAGGCTTCTTTAAACCAAATGAATCCGACAGTTTCACAACACAACGTTGATACTTAATTCAATTTCAACCTGACTCAGGCCAGCATAATTTCTAAGTTGAATTTAGTTGAAGCTAAATTGATTTATGTCAAGTATGAACCTAAGTAAAGGTGTCTACTCCATGGTAAAGTGAATCCAAATATAACTAGAAATAGTATCTCTAGTCTGCCTACAGGACTCAGCTTGATGAAGGAAAAGTAGAGAGTCAAAGTGAACAAAACAAGGAGGACAGTGTGTATGTCTTTATATGTTTCTGGTGAAAAGGGGCAGAATGATGAAAAGAGAGAGGGGGGGAAATAAGAAAAAAAAAAGAGAAAAATCTGAGAGAACAGTTTCCACAATTGAATTGCTGGAGCAATGATTGGAGCAGCAACAAATGAGTGGTTTAAACTGTTAGTGAAACTACTGACATCAAGGCATGGGGAAAGTTAACATAGCAGCCCCAAGAAGAACAGAGACAATATTCTTTGTACTCAGTGATTTCAGATCCAGTACATTCCCATAACTTTTTTGTAACTAAGATTATTCAAAAGAGAGATAAAACTTTCTTCTTATATAAGCAAGATAGAACTGAATACTTGCACATCCTTTGTGAAGAAATATAAATTTCAGCACCAACAAATGCTGCAACACCTGGGCACAACTGTATACACAGCATCAAAAAGGATCTGAAAGGATCTGGGATTTTCACTGTTTTACTAATATTTCTAGTGTTTAATATAGCCAGTTGGAAAACACCAACAAAATTATCATGTCTTGTCTTTATTTTACATTGAAACTTATTTAGGTACGACTTTTAACTACATCTTGGTTGACTACCTCTTATTGCTAATTAACATTCTCTTTTTGTTGCAGTTAAGGATTTTCCCTCCTACTGAATGAACCAAGCACTTTAATGTGTTTTATTATCCTATCTGGATGGCATTTTACATTCCGCAGCTTTATGCAAGAGTCAGGATATCTACTTTAATGTGTTTTATTATCCTATCTATCTGGATGGCATTTTACATTACGCAGCTTTATGCAAGAGTCAGGATATCTCAAAGTTTCTCTGTAATGCATAATTACATTAACTGGTAATCTGTATTCAGTCTATTTAAGTGTAAAAAAAAAGATGACAAAGAACAGAAAAGGAATCTATCATTTAAAATGCATGTTAATTGAAGAAATAGAATATTCAGATGATTCTTATTCATGCTTGAGACAATTAACTCGTTAGTAGAAGTAGCCATAATCATACAAAAACACTTGGTACACCTGCTGCAATTGATTCCTCGTTGTTGCAGTTTGAAGTGGGAGGAGAAGTGATATCAAATAGTGTGGTAGCTATAGGCCCAACTCTGGCAGTATCGGATTCATGAACAGTCTTTCGACTGAAGATCTGATCGCCTTCAAAGCAAGTAGTTGACTTCACGAATAGTATGATTTACCCAAATGAAGCATTTACAAAGCAGGCTTCAGGTGTCGGTACAAGAAATTCTCTACTACAGTGTGGGATTTTTAGCTAGCTCTGATGTACAAATGCACAATCATCTCAAGGCTGTCAGTCTCAAGTCTCCTCAGGTAGTGTCACGACCTGCTGGGAAGAAAGGGATTCAGCATGTCAGCCAATCCAGAACTTAAGGAATTTTCCTCCTCCTCCTTTCCTCCTTAGTTCACCTTTAAAATATATATTTTTTTACATTGGTGGAGTTTGAGTGACTGTAGTCACACTTTCGTTATTGATTGGTGAAAGAGTCTCTCACTTTCATTTAAAGGTACGGTCAATCAAAAATCTAGAGCACATGCTCAGTGAGGAGTGGTTGTACCTTGGAGGCGGGTAACTTTTGGGATGGAGATGTGCTTTGGCATTATCTTGAGTTTATAATGAGCAAAGTTCAAGCAAAGTTCATCTGAAAGGAGTGATTTGCCACCCTTGCCGGCCCAGCATCGGACATGTTATCATATATCTCCCATTAGACAGCTACTATGTGGCTTATCAGCAGCCCAGCACAGGAGTGCAACAGAGTTTGGCCGCGGTGTCTTCACTCTGCTCCATCCTCTGTTACTCCTCTTGGCAGCTGCTGGAGCGCAGACTGTACTGCTTAGGGAACTATGGAGGAATAAAGTCTGCACCTATCAACCATCCTGGAAATGGCAAGCATTCTGTAATGCCGTAACTTCTATTAGGTCCTAGTTTTTCTCTAAGTGCCCCCCCTTCTCAGGCAGTTCTTCCACACTCATTACTGCATCTCCTTCTTCCATTAGACTGTGCTATATATTAGCATTTCTCTTATAAACCTTTTTCTCCACTGAAGATTAGCTTCTAACACTGTTAAGCAGAACTTTTCAGCTTTCAGTTAGGACTTTTGTTGCTTCTGATGCCAAGAGCATCAAGGAAGATTACTTACAGATCTGCAAATCTATTCCTATTCAAAATTTTTGTATGCAACTTTTCACTTTTAATGGCCTGTTGAGTGTAAGGATGAGCAAACCAGAATAAAAAATGAAAGATAATTAAAATCTGAAAAGGAAAAAAACAATTGACAGTGACTTATCTTTTAGCTGAAAGAAAAATTGAAATTCTCTCCTAAGGCAACTTTTACTAGTATATTGTGCCCTGACCATAAATGAAATGACTTTCATTTATTTTTATAAACTGATAATCTTTTTTCCAGGATGTTATTTTCATAGTATTGGGAAGCCCTACACAATATTTAGGAATCTAGAAGTTTTTATATGATCCTCATACTGTATTATGCTACATACCTATGTGTGTGGAGAAGGGTGAGTGTCCATGTACAAATATATACATATATGCACACACCCAGAAACACCACTTAGAAACTTGATATCCAGAAGTAATATGCAACAACCTCATAGGACATTTATGAGATAGAGGATCACAATGCGTAAGTTTAATGAACTTAGGGAAATCTGGATAAGCACTGGAGTACTCTTAGGTAGCTATGCAAAGACATGACACACTAGCAGCAGAAAGCATCCATCTTCATGCAGAGCGATGCTTGCTTGAATGATGAAAGAAGCAGAAAAGTGTTTCTCTTCAAATCACAGCAGTTCCTGTTCCCTTTATGCCCTCCCTACAACCCTCCCTCCTTCCCTCTCCCCCCCCCAAAAAAAAAGAGAGAGACTGGCAGCTATTTCCTTGCCCTCATAAAACAACTGAAAGTGCATGAAGCAATGAGAAAATGAGGGAAATGTTTCTTTCATAATGAAAGAGTGATGAAACAGAAGTTTTAAGATATCTTCATTTTTTTTTTGCTCCAGAGCAGAGCAGCTGTATAAAAAATAAACAAAATATTGCTGAATCTTTAAGTGGAGATCAGATCAAAGGAGTTTGAAAAGAGTATGGGTTACTATATCTTCTTCAACAGTTGAACCAGTTCACTTATTCTAATTAACTGAACTTCTGGACAATACATACTTTGTCCTTTGTTTCTTACTGCTGTTCCAGTTTAGAAAACACAATTACTTTTCTGCTGAGCCATATTCACTGAAAGCTGGTGCTTTGCTGGATCAGAGGTATTAAAACTTTTCTTTAAAATTTATTGCATTCTGACTCTTTATGTGCTCAATAGTTTTTTGACCCCCACTCCTACATTTCACATTAGGCACTGTTCTCTTTGGTTTCTTGTAATAGGTGTGACTTCTATATTGATATTTACAAGGGAGTTAAAAGGAAAGGTTTGGGAGGACATAACAATTTATTTTCCATCTAATCATTTTGACTTCTTTTCCTCACTCTTTAAAGAGCTTTTTCTTTTTTTCCCTAAAAGAAAGCACATTAACCAAAACTCTTTGAAATTTTGAGCAAATTTGCATGATCTCTAAATTAGGCATTGGTCTGTACTCAGAGTATTTTTGCTATGAGACTGTTTCACATCAAAGTGTTATGGTTCAATAATGTGGTTGTATATGACAGTAAAACCATTCACACTGATACTCTTTCATATCCTTTTCCTGCTTTCCCAGAATCAGACAAATATTCAAATTCTGAGAAAGTCTAAAAGATATAATCCTATCTTCTGCTTTTGAACCTCTACACTGCTCATGGCTACAAGCCAAACAGAAGAAATACATTTAAGCATTTAGCTTAGTTCATCATGCCAAATAAATCAGTATCATAAGGCAGATAATAACTTCTTCCTTAAAATTGTATGCTCTTGCTCTCACAGAATTCTGCCAGCAACCATGAAGGGGAAGCTAAGCTGAGTTGTTGGGTGCCAGTCAGAGATCTGGAACTCTGCAAGTGAAAGGATGCAAGAAGATTACTGCCCGTGCTCTAAGCATTTTACAATTGTATGGCTTATGTTCTCTCTGCTAGAATTTGAAAATTAAGTAGTCATAAATGCTAAGCAGATCCTGCTGTTATCATCAGATATACATATACATATGTGAACAGCTTAGATGAAAAGTTTCATGTTAGACAAAGAATCCACAACACTAAGGAATAAATATAATCCCCTTTATTAGTATAGTGAAAGGAATACTCTCTTCCAGATAACATGAAAAGGATAAGTTTATGATAAAGTACAATATATACTGGTCTATCTTTATCTTTGTACAAAACATCTGAATCCTTTTAGCCAAGTTTCATTTGCAGCTAAATGGCAATGATAAAATTGCATTTTGATATTATTTGAAAACAAAAAGAGATTGAAGAGATACTTCAGATTAAAGGTAGAATCAAGTTAAAATGATATTCAAGACATTCACCATAAATTTTGTAAGAAAATGAAATTTTTTTGGTAGAAATTTTTTATATAGAAGAACCTTTCTATGTCATATAATGCTTACTTACTGCTATAAAATTTTCTGTGTGAAATTCTGCTTGGATAACAAATATGTCATTAAACAAACAAATATTTTATTATTTCCACCAAAATACACTCCAAAACTTATTGAAACATTATCAAATGTCAATAAGAGTATGACCTTAAGGTCATACCTTTATATCTAAATGCAGGGTGCATAATTAAAAGGTAGGCTCACTGATTGTAAAAACAAAGATGTCATATAAGTCATTCTCTCACTTCTGCTATTTAGTATTGATAGTACTTTTGTTATGAGAAGAAGCATATAAACAGACACTGCACACAAGTCAAGGCTCAGGAAGGGAGAGTTAAATGATTTAAATCCTACTGATGCACACAACACATGAAAGCAATTGCTGAACTGAAATACAGTAAGAACTGAAGTCTTGTTCAATGAAGAAATCAACATAGGGTTAATGATTGATAACTGACATAAAAATATCCTGTATCCTTAACTCAATCATTTCTTTCAAAAACTCTTTTTAAATGAGCCTCACGGAAGAGAAACATTTTCCTTCTTGAACATGCATAACACGACTTTAATAATTAGCAGATTATGAAATGACCATCGCAGTCATTATTTTAATTCCACATTTCTAAAACAGAAACTGGTAGCCCCAACACCACTGGAATTCCAGAAAAATGCTGATCCCCTATTAGTTAATTCTATCCAAATTAGGACTGTAATCCATGCAGTGCAAGGTTTTTATTCCACAAATCCTTAAAGTCTTGGCTGTACTACAGCTTTAAAATCACCTCTAATTAATGTAATATGAATTTTACAGCTATTAGACTAACAGTGTCCTCAGTTGTTTTCTAGGGAACTATCAAGAAAATGCATCCATTTAATAATGGATATATAACCCTAAGAATAATATGATCATTCATGAGATTCGAAGCCCCATTAAATGCTTTGAGAAAAACAGTCTGTTACTAGAATGGATAGGATAGAATTATGACGCTGTGAAAAGGTTTTCCAAATTCGGCATTTAGTTACCTCCATGTAACAGTAATACGCTACAGTAATTTCGTCAAAGAGCATGAACCTACCTCAGACTTGCGCTTCTAGAACACAAACAACAGTTCGCATAATGACAGTAAGGTTTTAATTTGACCTGTCAGGAAGGGTTGAACAGGCAGGAAAATGCCCTGCAATCTACGAAGTCTTACCTGGAGAGTTCTGCTCTCTGAAGAATGTATTATAACTGATGGACAGTTAAGTATTATTTTCCACAAATAAAACTAGTTCTTAGGAATGCCAGTTTCAGTCAAAATACCGAACTAAGTTAAACTGATTACTGTCTACACTTCTAAATACTCACCAGTTAGCAAATCCCACATGAAAGGTCCCTGTAGCGAATCCTGAACTCTGCTCTATACTAAACCTAATAAAAAAAATGTAAGCACTCATATTTTTCTATACTAAACCTGACATATTTGCCCAAATAAAAAAAATGTAAGCACTCATATTTTGTGAAAATGCACAGAATTTGTGAAAAATAATTGTGAAGCTTTCCACTCATGCTCAGAAATAAGAATTGTTTTCAACCATTCAATTTTCAGCCACATTCAATTTTCAGCCTTGGTTATTAAACAACCTGGCACAAATGCCAGTTATTAAACTGGCACCAATGACCAGTACTATCTCACACAAAGGAAGAAGCTTTGGAGAAGAGATACAAAAACACTTATTGTGCTGGTAACTTCTCAAACACTGATATTTTTATCTAATGCTTGTGAAATGTTGCAGTTTGAAAGCCGCAGTGGTAGGAGATGGCGAAGGAGATATCAAATCAGTATCGGATTCACAAACAGTCTGTAGACCGTAGGTCCGATCGCCTTCCTAGGAGCGAATTGAGATTCCAAACAGTGTGATCACCTATGAGCTCAACTCCAGCAGTATCGCATTCGTGAACAGTCCGTGGACCGTAGGTCCGATCGCCTCCCCCCAAACAAGTAGTTGAGTTCACAAACAGTATGATTTATTCAAAGGCAACATTTACAAAGCAGGTTTCGGGTGTCAGTACAGGAAATTCTCTAATAGAGCATGGGGTTTTTCGCTAGCTCTGATGTACAAATGTGCAGTCATCACTCACCCCAGAAGATGGGAGAGGGCTCTCAGTCTCGAGTATCCTCAGGCTGCGTTCCAGTCGGAGGGGAGGGAAGGGGGATCAGCCCGTCAACTGACCCAGGAGTTACAATGGTTTCTTCCCCCCTCCTTTTCATCCTAGTTCATCTGAAAGGAGTGATTTGCCACCTTTGCTGGCTCAGCACCGGACTTGTTATCGTATATCTCCCATTAGACAGCCACTGTGCGGCTTATCAGCAGCCCAGCACAGGGAGTGCAACAGAGTTTGGCCGCGGTGTCTTCACTCTGTTCCATCCTCCATTACTCCCCTTTGCAGTTGTGAGGAGGGCAGATTGTGCTGCCCAGGGAACCGTGGAGGAGCTGAGTCCAGGCCTACCAACCATCCTGGAAGTGGCAACTGGGTATCAACCCAAGCAGGCCTCTATAATGCCAAAACTTCGGTTAGGCCCTAGTTTTCCTCTCAGTTCCTGCTTTCAAACAATTCTTCCACAATGCTTTAACACAATTTTCATCATTAGTTAATATAATGAATGCCTCCTCACAAATGACTTGCTCTGTTTCAGAGTTGTCACTATTTCACCGAAACCTTAACTGCGCTAGGACAACTCTAGTCTTTGTAGGACCCACAATTAACATCAGTGTAAAAACTCATTATCATCTCACATGAACTGAAGCAATGCACTTATAGTTTCTATTGTTCGACAGGTGTAAATAGGCAGTGTGTGTGTTTCCAAGATATAACGCTATGGACAGCAAGAGAGGATTTGGTTAGCTAGGAAGCATATTTAATATAATGCTATGGACAGCAAGGATTTGGTTAGCTAGGAAGCATATTTTCAATTGACATTGACAGTGCTCATTGGCTTTGAGGCTCTGCACACTTATAAAACTCAGCAAGATTTTTGTTTATTATTAATATAGTTCTTCCCTTGAAAGTCCAGGCAATCAAATTAATAACTTTAAATACACAAATCAAGAGCTACACTCTGGATAAAAGGGTAAGGTATGGGTAATCTGCTTTCTTTATTCCCGATCTAGTAGATATGTTCCTTACTTTTTCTATTCAGATATAAGTTTCCTTGGAACAAATTGTGTTTATGTAGCTGCAAATTCTTTCCCTGAAATATTCCAAAATATTTCAGAAACAATTGTCAGAAAACCTTCACTATCATATCCTATAATGACTAGTAAAACTCTTTGCATTTACAGGGCAATTTCTAAACGTTTTTTTTTTCTTTTCTATGTATTCTTTCACTGGGTATCTCAATAGATATCCTTAGAAAGACATCCATAAGCACTGAGACATTTTAGTAACTGCTTTATGCTGATCAAGAAACATTCATTTCCCACACACATATCAGTGAAAATCTTGTTAAAACTAGATTTTCTCTAAATATTTACTCAGTGCGTCAGTACATTCTAGAATAGTTTTCCTGAGCTTATGAGAAACCTCTTACTCTAACAAAAGTAAGGCACAGCTCTACCAATGCAGTAAAGTCAGCTTTTCAAATAGTGTATTAGCAGCTAAACACTACTTATCTGTAGGTTTGATACTGTAAAAATGAAAGCAGTACTTTCATATATCACAGTAAAATTCATGTTACTGATCACTGTACAGATGAATATTAACTGGTGGAATACAAGAGCAAGAAAATGATTTGGTACAAGTAGTAACATGGCATTTGAACTCAGCAAAATAGAAAGGTTTTGTGTTTCCCAAATGCAAACAAGATACATTATATTTCCATACAGCAATACGTTTCTGAATGACAACAAAACCTATCACATTTCTACTCAAGAAATTAAATGAGAAAAAAGCCTATACTATGCATTGCAAGGATTGTGTAATTCTCACTGTTTCTGAATTGAAAGCAGTCTGACACAATAGTATGTTTTCTGAGACAATATGTTTGAATCCCAATCAATCTCAATTTTATCTCTATGCTACTCCATGAAATAAAACATTAAAGTAAAATACCTTTTCCACCTAGAATTTAATGCTTTTGTTTATGAGTTGTATTTTTTTCAAGATCAATTTTAATTTTTTCTTCAAAGATTAAAATATTGAATCTCATAAAGTAAAAGTCTAAGAGGAAAGCACTGACATGCTTTATACCAAAACAGTTAATTCTTCATTAAATTATGTTCCTTGTCCATGGCCATAAGCATGAAAAAGGAAAAAGAAAAAAAAAATAAAAGAACTCAAAACTGTCCTTTTGTCAGGCAAACAGAAGTATTAATTTATTGAAGAAGTGGTCATCAGGGAGGTGAGACAATTTTAGGTCTTATCTTCCACTCTTTTCCCGTGGCACTAGTGACTCCTATAATACCTAGAGGCTTCCTGGTGCCAAAGCAGATTGTTGCCATGGGATGTTATGTGCTGGGCTGATTGTGCCCCATCTCATAAATGGGAACAGGGTGGAAAAGTAACACAGATGCTGAGGTTTATAGTCGAGATGGGGAAGGTGTTAGAGGTACCTTAATCTTTCGTTCTTATTTGTCCTGAAAGCACGGTATAGGAACAGTACAAAATGAAACAATCAATAAAACAGGGACCCTCCTCACTGCTTTGCATTTCAATTGATCACAATGAGTTGTTATCAAAATTTCAAATATTAATGCAGATTATTTAAGAAGGAGTATTAGTAATTTGATTTCCAGATATGTAGTGGCACTATTGTCCTAAATAAGGTGTAATGGGTCAGGCTTTCAGACTATTGCAGGGAAAAAAGAAAAAATATTGCCAATTTGTGAGCTAGGAAATTTATTATAACCTGAACTTTTTGGATTTATTATTCATTTATTATTATTTTGTTATTATGCAATTATGCAAAGTAAAACAAACTTAACTTCACTTGTTCTTAGCTAATTTACTCCTAGTGCTGTGGAAACACTGACTTATTTGGGTATTTACATTCTTACTTCTTCCTGGAAGAACTGGAAGTAATTTCTCTTGTCTGACTTATTTTCTAGCACTAGGACAATGCACAATAGTATTTAAAGCATTTACATCCAGAATGTTCGCCAACAAATGCTCTAACACTTAGAAACCATTTGTACTTTAAATACAGTATGATCCCATAAAGCAATGTCATTTGGTTGGATGGAACATACTTGCAATATATAGCTCCCTTGCTGATGATTATGTGCCTTGGTCCTGATGGTCTCAAAATTCAATTGGTGATTTGGGAGCTTTTTATTTCTACATCTGTGACACTCAACCAAGTGCTATGGATTCATTACATTGATGGATTAAGAATTGTGTCATTCCATCTGTTTAGGAAATGTCACAAAATATGGAATTACATATTGATTCAAAGGTAAAATGGATAGCACATTAGCTAGCCCTTAAAGAACAGGAAGATTGTCTTTTTTAATTTTGGAAAGGAAAAGGTAAAAATATCTTTTATAGATTTTCAATATCAGCTGAGATGGTGTCCTCCATGCCTGAGAAAGCAGAGGAGCTGGTAGAACTGGTCCCAGAGTTAGGTCACAGGAAAAACAATAAAAAAAAATTTGCCACGTTTTGAAAACTGAGAAAGCTGGAAGGTGGCAGACCCTGAAAACTTATTTGGGAGGCAAGGCTAAAAATCTGCATAAAGATTTAAAATGATAATGTATTGCACCCTAATAGATAAGCTGTTCCTATGCTACCTCTTGATTACTAGAATATGTTTTATGAAATCGTAATAAATATTTCTTACCCTTTAAGTGATGTTTATTGTTGAAAATAACCTAGACATCAGTCATTTTCTCAGAGCTCCTTCCAGTATTCTTCACATATTCTTCAAAAATATTTTTTTTGCAATTTAAGTTTGAATTTTTTTTCCCTTAGTGACATTACTTTTATCAATCAAAAAATTCATACTTTGGAAAATACAAAAATACTGCATTATCCGTTATCCTGCCAATAGGTAGGAATTACTCTGAAGACTCTATTCACTTCAATATATTGCAAAAAGTTCAGTTAGTTAATTTGTTTTATGTCTCAAAGATAATACTCAATTAGTTTTACATTCTCTCCTTTATTCTTTTTTCTTTTACAGTTTTATATTCTCTCTTTATTATTTAGTTGCCAAAATAGGATGCACTTCACATCTGTGATACACTTGGCATAATAATTTAATATTCTTCATCAGATGCAAAAAGTTCATCCTATATTTCCTTGGAATGCTGAGAATAACCATTTTACTCCCATGTGACCAAATACATCAATAAATAAAGGTGACCTTTTCTGCTAAGCTAAGATGTAATGAAAGCAAAATATTTGGCCTACAAACACTCAGACACAATCCTATGATCCACGGTATGCCTTGCTCTTGTGATTTTTATGACAGAATTGATTTGTTATGAGACTTTTAAAATATGTATAGAGGGAATTTGTTTCTCAGAAGCCACTATTCTTCTAACCCATTTATAAAAATAGGCTAAGCTCCCAGTAAATTAGACAGACAACTGATTTCATGGGTTAGTCAGGGCGAAAATGGCAATTTTAACACTTTATTGTAAATTAATGACAAAAATCTTTTAGCACAGAAGCCCTCTATATAATAAAAGCTCTTCAATGACTACCGGAAGTAATTTTATAATGAGTATAAGAGTAGAAATGAAGTTCTGCCTGAGAAAAATATTGACATTTCTATTTTAACATATGAACAAAGTACAGGCAATTAAATATAACCTTAAAACGATCTTTTTAAAAGCAAGCAATGCAATCATGACAGTCTGTTTCTGTAGCAGAACCTAGAGTATTACCATATTAAATCAGATACTATAGCCTCAGGAGAAAATACGTTAATATTATCTATGAATTTTTAATCTTAAACTATGTGACAAGCTGATTTACATGGTATATAGCTTTATAGTAATTCCAGTTTAGTTAGGACTCCTTCTCATTAAAGGCTGTGAAGCCTAAAGGAATCTGGATGAAGTTGCAAGGACTAGGATAAAGCTACATAGCAAAACAAAACAAAAGAAAACAAAACAAAAAACCCATGAATGACAACAACAACAACAAAAATAAAAACCAAATACAAACAAAACACCTTCATGCAGAATAGCTCTGAAACTCAAGGTTAGTTTTCTGATGAAGTCCCAGTGAATATTCAAGTATTGTGCATTTATTTCTGATAAGGTATTGTGATGTTTTTTTAAATATATTATTTTCGGGCTAAATTAAAAAAAAATAAGGCTAAGAAAGGAATTTGTAATCCTCTAAAATAAGAAATTATATAAGAAAATAAGAAGAAAAAACTAATAATTATTTAAGAAAGTAGCAGCAACTGCCAGACAACTGTTTTTCTATTTTCATTACCTACTCTTGTACTGCAAAGTTTTACCCTGACTTCCTTCAACACATTTAGCTCCACAAATTTTCCAAACTGGCACTTGAACAGAGATTACAGAGGCACTCACCTCTCCACCTCATCAGTGGTACCACTAACTCTGTCTCTCCTTGCTTTTCCTTTGATGAACAACCTTCTTTCCCTCCCTCCACCTATATTGTCTCAAAAATATTGAACTACAAATATATAACTTCAAAGAAGAAAGAAGTTTGAAAACAAAATACTTTAAGTCTAAAAAGATACTAATTTATTCAGTGTAAAAAAAAACAGGTATGTTTACTACAGTCTCAGAAGAACAAATAAATGTGAAAAATGATTTATATGATGCTATAGTGCAAGTCTTTTCAGATTTGTACATTATCTGTCAGGTAAGTAAAATACAGGCTGTTTCATATTATATATATAATATATAATAAATATATAAAGTATGTACGCATGTGTGTGTATATATATATATATGTATATATATATTTATGTTTTAATGAAGTTGAGTTACTACTGTATGAGTTGCTATGAATTTTCCTGAATTTTCTTACTTAAAAACATTCTTTAGTTTCGAATTTTGCTTTGTGAATTAACTGATTCTGTCAACATTGTCAAGGAGAACAGTGAGATATACTCAGAAGGTTCATGAGAGGGATAATTTGTAACTCAGGTGATCCAATGACTTACATAATACTCTTTTCAGGGAAAAAAGATGAGAAAAGCCAAAGAGCTTTTATATATATATCTATGTGTACATTTATCTTTTATATGTACAATTATCTTTTATGTTATATATCTTACTATCTTTTATTTTCATTGTTTCAAATGTAAAATATTAAAAACATTTAAAAAGAGGGAGAATAAATATAATCCTAACAAGTACATAGGCATTTTACAGTTACCTGAACATTTAATTCAGTTGGACTTTCTATGGGTCAATAGAGCAATTATTTATGGAAGATATGATACGTAAAATACAAAGTCAAAAATTGATTTACTTATCAGAGATGTAGACCTCAATACTTGTTTGATTTGTTCTGGTCTTGTTACATCATGAGAATATTGTCAAATGCCATAAGAATTCTCTCATATAAAAGCACAATTAAGTGTAATATTTTTGATTAGTAATTAAACAAAATTCATCTGTTAAAAACATACAACACAAGAGTTTTAAAAGTATAATTCCTCAAAATAATTTCCTAATTAGGACCATAAAATCCAACAACTAAGAGCAAATGGAAATTACTTCAAAGATAGCAGAAAATAATCTGATTAGCAGAGGAAGTATAGACAAATTTCACAGAGCCTCCAAAATGCAAATTAGTTGCTGTGAAAGAAAACACATATCTATCTACACCTTCCCCTGCAAAGTTGCTCCTGTGTTTATGACAAGACAGATTTGCTGTATGTGCTTGGGTACGTTGACAACTTGGTGTAAGCTACCCAAGGAAACGCAAAGCTTTTCAGAACACTTTCTCTCTGCACATTTAACCTTCCTCAGGTTTAGATTTTGGTTTAGTTTGCTGTTCTTCATCCATGTACTATTTCAGCTAAGCACTAGAAAACCCCAGTGATGCCTTTGGCATGTTTTTGATATAAAAGCAATCTAAAGGGAAGTGCAAACCCTATTGCATGAGATTATATGGGCTTGGAGTCCACAGCTGGAGGTGAATCTGCCTACAACAATAATCTGAATTCTGTTTGAAAGCAAAGGCCTGAACATCTCCTGGGCATTTTTATTCATCCTTGCAGCTTCATGGAGATAGGCACACTGTGAGATTAATGTTTTCACTGATAGGGTATTTTTCCCTGGCCTGTAGATAAGCAGCATTACATACAATAACAAATGTGATGTGCCATGGTCCAGCCTGAACCTTCAGCATACTCCAAAATGCTGGTAGCCTTTTAGATGCTCTACTGAGTTGCTAATAAAGTGAGGGTAAAACACTGGCTTCTAGTTTCAAAAGTAATAGCTTCTCTAAGCTGTCATCAGGCAATTAAAAGCTTCAGAGCAGACAATAGGCTCCTCTCAGTAAAGGCACAGGGAGTCATCATTAGTTGGTGCTCCTACAATCCTCCTCTCAAACTCACTATGCTCACTTATTAGAAGCTAAGCTCCCATTGCCTCCTTAGTAGTTCGACTCATCTCGGAAAAAATACTGAACCTCAGATGTTAGGCTTACTGTATAGGTGATATTGCTAGTAGTCCAACAGGCTATGCTGGATATAGATGATTTCTTAAAAAATAATGAAATATTTATCTTCAACAGTTGCACAGACATCATTTTTATGGTCTTTTTGAGGAAAACTTTGGAAGGATAAGAC
>NW_010581642.1:231334-259313 GCF_000705375.1 Tinamus guttatus
CCTGCCTACATCTATTCAATTTCCTCTGATCTTCATGTAGCATATACATGGAAGATGGGAACAAAGTCATCGTAAATCCTCACCAAATCAGAATTTTGGCTCTTGAATCTCTTCACATGTATGCACCTGAGTCATACTAGAAAATAGAAGAGCTTATCTTCATTGCTTAAGGAAATAAGGAAAATCAGAAATGTCTCTGAAGCCTATTTTAATACCAAGCATTTCCAAAACTATTCAGAAATATTTGGGTGTGTATCAGTATTTTGATAACTTTACAGTCACAAGGTGCTCATTTTCAGAATTTAATCACACACTTATTATTTGGTAACAGCAGACCAAAATAAGAAAATTAATTTCCCAGTATCTCTATCTAACTTTATGCATGAAAGCTAAGTTCTTAAAAGTAAGCCTCCCAAACAAGAATATTTCTGCTTTCCCCAATTCTACTTACACATATTTTAGCCAATTCTCCAGACAATTTAAAAGTAAAGACTTGACTAAAGACCTTGAACCATTGTTACAATTTATAATACAGCACCAAAATAGGTCACACTGGAATGCTGCCAATCATGTGTCTCTTATTTTCTAATTTATTTTTGTAATAAAACTAATATGTGAGAACTACAGATGTTAAAGCAATTTTAACAAATGTTTATGCATTTATACTGAACATTTCATATATGCTGTCAAATTATATATTCCATGAGGTTGTTTTTTTTAATAAAATGTCTGTCTTTATTAAAAGTGCATTAAAATGAATGAGGGTAAAAAATGATGTTCACTGAGCAATTAGGCTGATTTAAGTGTGCCTGACAAGGCTCTAGAAAAAGAAAGAAATCAGCAGCTCAGTGTGGTGTTGCATACACATATCATAACAGATTTAAATACACGCTAAAATGTATTTAGAAAAACAGCTACACATACTGAAAGAAACAATAATAGCTCATATCCTTTAACTAATACCCATAAGATGTTAGCAAGAAAGGTTAACTTATGTTAAGTGAAGTTGTCTCACTTTTAAATATCTTGCTAGAACATGTGATTTTTAAATGAACTTGTTAAATCTGTAAAGGCAATTATTCTACTACATGATGGAGGAGAATAAACTTGTAAAGTATTATTACAGTAGTTGTAAATGGTACTACTGTCAGTACTACACTGCTGTTTATGTCCATGTAATAATGAATATTTTACCTGTGCAATCAGGGTGTTTCTAACATGCTAATCAGTTAAACCATTAGTTATGGAAATCAAAATACAAAATTGTAAAGTGAAGAATTAGCCCAGGTTTCAACCATATTCTAGAATCACCTTGGCTTTTGGAACATTTTGTCCATTAGTAGTACAATGGTAGGTACTTATTCTATCAGACCAGTGCAAGTTCACTAGATACAGCATATTTTATCCAAGAGCGTTAACAGAGAATATTTGCAACAGAATGACTTTTGCTTAAGCTTAAAGTTTAAGAGTCTTAAGTCCTTATGTATGACAAACGCATGTATCACACAATAAATGTGAATTTCTGAGCTCAAACAGAATTGTGCCATTAATAGAACATTTTATCATACTCTGGCCAACTGAAATGTTCACTAAATATTTTGTATTTGCTTGTATAGAAAGATGGATTCCCAGATTTTCAGTTCTATGCTGCCTGTAGTTGAGACAATCAAAATAAAATATGTTTTTTTTTTCAGTTTTATACTCCAGTATAATATATCTGAGACATTACACTTTAAAATAAATAAAATAAATACATGTTTATGTCTTCCTAGTCAACAGCATTCTGAAGTGAGAACATTAAGCATCTGATATTATATTCATGGTCTTCTGATTTAATAAAATATCTGAAATGAATGTGATTCCTATTGCTGACATAGGACTAAATTGTTCAAATGCATGGTTAACTAAAGCCACATGATCTGTCCCTTTTCCCCAGATCTACAGATTTTGGCCCATTGATTTCATAAATCACAGGCTTCTAATGGGAATATCTATAGATAAGCTTGCCTTGAAAAACCTTTGGTTAGAAATAAATGGTACTGGAAATTGCAAAAGAGTGATAAATTTGATTTACTCCAAAAAAGACACCTCACAACTATTACTTAGCTATCTGAATCATTCCACTAATAAAGAAACTGTCCATCTGTTATAGACTCATGTAACATGAAATCTCATTATGGACTTAAAGCTACAAAGACTTTCTCCAGAATCCTCGAATGAAGTAAATATTACCCAGGAATTTAAAGTCTCCTCCTTGCAGGCAGTTCCTCCAAGATCTTCTATAATATTCTTAAGAGGATTATACATGTTTGCCCAATCACAGCACGCAGGTGCTTCCCAACCAAATGCTCAAATCAAAAATTTCACCCTGTTCTTACTGTGACTCTGCTAGAATATTAATGTTGTTTCACCTTTACATTTACATAGGCTAATCAGAGGAAGAATTGCTACTGCAGTTTTCCTTGTCCAGCTCAGGCAAGTCTACATAATATTCAGTTTATTGAAGGGTTACTTCTGCCTCTGTTTTTTTATGAATAGCCTTCCATCCTTTCACATTTCTGTTCCACCACCAACTCCATCTATGAATCTTTATTAGCAAGCTTACATTGCATGTAAATCCCCTTCAGACTCCTCATTTG
Organism: Tinamus guttatus; assembly: GCF_000705375.1. The sequence continues at coordinate 233,974 of NW_010581642.1, forward strand.
TGTGCATTTCATCTCTGGTTTCCCATACATAATAATGCATTGTGCTCCAAAGCAAAAATGTTCAAATAATTTTACTCAAGAATTTCCAAGGTCTATAACATAATTATTCCATATAATCTACTGGTAAATTCTAGCCAGTTCAGTAACACAAATAGTTCAATATATTACACTTAATCTGCTTCATTAGCGGGATGAGAGTAGAGTCTTTTTTTAGAGTCTTTTTTTTTTCTGTTTTTTTTTTTCTTTTTAAGAAAGGAGAGAGTTTCTTTCCTTTGTTAATTAAGTGAATAGTAGCAGGTGACTGTATACATTTTCATTGTCAGTATATTTTGTACATCTTTCTCTCTCTTCACACAAGTCTTAAGTTACCTAATGACTTTCTTGCTTCGAAAGAAAAATTATTAGGATGCCATTCAAGAGATACGTATTTTTCAAACCAGCACTGCAATAGCTCAGCATGGCTGAATGCTTTTCCTTACAGTGTTCATTGGTTCAGCATGGAACACAACACATCACTTCTTAAATTGCATTCATTAAAGAGTCTGCACATAAAATATTTAAAGTAAGAATAGAGAGCCCTCAGTAGAAGTTAAATAGCCCTAGGGGAGAGGAACTATTGCTTGAATCTAGTCAGTCTATCAATCTTAGAAAGATCCACACTCTAGAAGAGTTTAGTGTATCTATCAAGCAAAATTATACAAAGAAGTGAAACGGTGAATCTCACACAGATTTTTTTTTTTTTTTACTGCATGCTGTGATAGCTTGTTTTGAAACAAATGAACAAATGAGAAACACAAATGAGTAATTCTTTACAAAAATTTGTAGGGATACATAAAAAAAACTGTCTAGTTACATAAGAATCCTTATATTATATTTATAAGGAAAAAAAAGGAAAGAAAAAAGATGTAGCCTCTCAAAATCACCCAGAATAATATCCTTTCACTATTTTTGTTTCTCTATGTGTATTTCACTCTAATTTCACGTAGAACTATTCTATTCTGTTGTATTCTCTTCCATTTTGTTCTGCTTCATTCCACTGTTCTGCTCTGTCCTACTCTCCGTAAATTCACTGCAGCAACATAAGGCAATTGTGGCTTCAAGAAAACACTTTCTCCCTCCTTGGCCTCTCCTTAGAATCCTAATAGTTTTCATTCTTACATTTTTTAATGAATGATGATCAGTATTCAGACCCTTAAATCAATCACAGTCAAGTCAGTAATTGAGACTATTTCCTTTCTTGAAGAGTCCTTATCTCTTCTACTTCTACTGGTCTCTAAAACATGAGGATCCCACAAGAAAGCAGAAATTTCAAGGATTTAGAAACATAGTCTACTGTAAACCCTACAATATCACTGAAGGAAGTATTTTATTTAAATTAGTGAAAATAAAGCATATGGACACTAATTGTAATTGAAGGAATTATTCCTTCTCATTATCTTTCAAAATGGTTTGGATTTTAATTGTTCACTTTTCACTTGCTGAGTAACATCAGTCAGAAAATTATAGTTAAGATTTTATATATAAAGGTCTTTCTGATAAAAAATAGAATTATTCATGAATCTAAATTTAAGCACATGCTGAAGTGCTTTGCTAATAGGACTATATGTATGCTTTCAATGCTTTGCAAGACATTTCCTGAGAGCAGAATTTTAATTCAAATGAAATGAAATATCAGCAAATTTGAGTCAAAATACTCTTCAAAACCAGCAGTATACTAGAACAATATCCTTTGTCAAATATAATGCTCATTTCAGCATAAAAAATTTTAGGAAAAATATGTTCATTTGAAGTTTAGGAGAGAACTGCAGAACTCAAAGGCTGAAGGGATTCAAAACACAGGGAACAGACTGAGGTTAGCATCTAACCTTTACTAACATACATTGGAAGTAACTTCATTGAGTTTAAAGCCAGTAAGTGAGAAATTTGAGTCTAGCAAGAAGACTATAAAGAAAGGAAACACTCACAGAAAACTACAACAATAAAGATCTTTCCTTCCCTCATGATCTTGTTGCAAGTAAATAGGATAACTCTTTCTCGAAGATCAGGCACCAACGTTACTGGGCTTGTCAAGCCACACAGGAGTGCACTTCCAAGTAACAGTGATTCAGGAACTTGGAAATAAAATGGATCATCTGCCTTTTGAGTAAAGTATTTTCAAAAGTTATTTGTGCTGTTTTTTAGTTTTAGTGTACAATACCTCAATCGGTATTGACATGGTCTGAAGAGGCCTTGCAGTCTCCCTCAGACAGGCCATTCAAGAATGAATGAATGAAATGTTCAACTGTCCTCAACTTTTTCCCCACCATTCCCCCTGTAGTTTTGCTCCAGCTAAAAATAGATGTATTATTTCAAAATCAACTTACTAAAGGAATGGATGATATGTTTTCTGAAAATACCTTTGCAGGGTGATTACGAATTAGCACTTGATTGTAATTGTTCTTTTCTTTTTTTTTTTTATCAGAACCACACCTCTACCGTTAATTAACTGACTGAAAAACAGTTGCTGCAAGGGAATTTAGGTGTTTATCTGTGTTAGCATGGATATCTACAAACGCCGTATGAGATAATAATCTGTGACAACTCATTTGGGAAGAATAAGTATTTGTATAACTTGCTATATAATGTGCAGATAATAATAATATCCAGATATCTGGGATGACCATACAGCTAGGAACAGACAGTCCAGGAGATTCCTGCAGAACATGGCAGATGATAACTTCCTGATGCAGGTGGTAGGTGAGCCAACAAGGGGAGAGACGCTGCTAGACCTGATAATAACAGAGATGGTCTAGTGGGAAATGTGAGGATTGGGGGCAGTCTTGCCTGCAGTGACCGAGAGATGTTGGAACTGACAATCCTGCAAGGAGGAAGCTGTGCAAGAAATAGAATTGCAACCCTGGACTTTAAGAGAGCTAACTTTGACCTCTTCAGGCAGCTCCTTGGAGGAATCCCCTGGACCAGCGTCCTAGAAGTAAAAGGGATCCAGAAGAGTTAGCTAATATTCAAATACCACTTTCTCCAAGCTCAGGATTAGTGCATTCCTACAAGAAGTCGAGTAAGGAGGTTAGGAGACCTTGGGAAAACTTAAAGAGAAAAGGAGAACATACACTGTATGGAAGAAGGGCCAGGCCACACAGGAAGACTATGGGAACATTGCCTGAGAATGCAGGGATGCAATGAGGAAGGCCAAGGCCCGTTTGGAATTAGAGTTACTGGCAGAGAGGAAGACCTTCAGCTGGTCGGGAAGGATTGGGTCAGGGATTATTTAGGCAAACTGGACACCCATAAATCTATGGGCCCAGATGGGGTGCTGAGGGAACTGGCAGGGGTTGTTGCTCAGCTGCTCTCCATCATCTTTGAGAGGTCATGGAGAGTGGGGGAGGTACTGGAGGACTGGAAGAAATCCAGTGTCACTCCAGTCTTCAAAAAGGGCAAGAGGGAGGAACTGGGAAACTATAGGCCAGTCAGCCTCACCTCCATCCCTGGAAAGGTGATGGAGCAGCTCATCCTAGATACCATCTCTAGGCATGTGAAGGAAAAGAAGTAGTCAGCATGGATTCACCAAGGGGAAGTAGTGTTTGATGAACCTGATAGCCTACTACGATGGGATGACTCACTGGATGGATGATGGGAGAGCCATGGATGTTGTCTGAGTTGATTTCGGCAAGGTTTTGACACAGTTTCCCATAACATTCTCATAGGAAAGCTCTGGAAGTGTGGGTTAGATGAGTGGACAGTGAGGTAGATTGAGAACTGGCTGGGTGGCACAGCTCAGAGGGTCATGATAAATGGGGCCGAGTCTAGATGGAGGCCTGTAGCCAGTGGTGTCCCGCAGGGATCGGTACTGGCCCCAGTACTCTTCATCTTGTTCAGCAATGACATGGACAGAGTGTACCCTCAGCAAGTTGGTGGACAATACCAAACTGGCTGGAGTGGCCAACACTCCAGAGGGCTGTGCTGCCATTCAGAGGGATCTAGACAGGTTGGAGAGTTGGGCAGAGAGTAAACCCATGAGGTTCAACAAGGACAAGGGCAGGGTCTTGCATTTGGGGAGGAATAACCCCAAGCGCCAGTACAGGTTAGAGGCTGACCTGCTGGAAAGCAGCTCTGTGGAGAGGGATTTGGGAGTCCTGGTCGACAGGAACTTTTTACCATGAGGCAGCAATGTGCCCTTGTGGCCAAAAAGGCCCATGGGATCCTGGCCTGCATCAGGAGTGTTGCCAGCAAGTAGACGGAGGAGATCCTTCTCTACTCAGCACTAGTGAGGTGGCACCTGGGGTATTGTTTGCAGTTGTGGGCTCCCCAGGAAAAGAGGGACGGGGAACTTCTCAAGAGGGTCCCGTGTAGAGCAACAAAGATGATTAAGGGACTTGAACAACTATCTTATGAGGAAAGACTAAGCAAGCTGGGCTGGTTTAGCTTAGAGAAGAGAAGACTGAGAGGGGGTCTGATCAATATGTATAATACCATAGGGGAGAATGCAAAGAGGATGGGGCCAAACTCTTCTTAGTGGAGGACAGTGACAGGACAAGAGGTCTTGGGTACAAATTGAAACACAGGAAATTTCATCTCCAATGAGAAAGAACTTTTCTGTTAGGGTGATAGAGCCCTGGGATGGGCTGCCCAGAGAGAGGTGGTAGAGTCTCCTTCTCTGGAGGTCTTCCAAACCTGCCTGTATGCGACCCTCTGCCACATGCTCTAGGTGCTCCTACTTGAGCCAGAGGGGGTTGGTCTAGAGGTCCCTTCCAACCTCAACCATTCTGTGATTCTGTGATTCCTTGATATTAAATCTGTTGACACCACTGTTTAGCCCATGTGACACTTCTATTCTGAGAGAAACATTTTACATAGTTTCTTCAGGGAGAGAGAAGGAATCTTTTGTGATTTCTTCTCACAAGAATGTGTTTCATTATCTTGTATGTTCACTGAAATTTGTAGCTAATAATATCCTTTTAAACCTTCCATTTCTAGTCTAACTCCCGAGACCCCAGTGCACTCCAGAAATCCAGACTTCTATGTCTCCGATGAGTCTTCATCTTTAGTATCATTGTCCTGCCAATACTTCTCCCTTTTATTGCTTCTACAGGTCCTAATAACTCATTTATCTGTGTCATTTTCTATCTTACTGTACTGCCTCAATAAACATTCCTAAATATTATTTCATCAGACTGCATCTTTCTTTCTTTCTGTAATGTTAAAAGAAATACGACTGCATCAGCATTTATCTCAGGTGAGCAAAAAATAGTGTTCTCTCTTTTTAAAGTCTCTATAGACATAAGCTCATCTCAGACACATCCTGAACAATCCTTACACTTTCAAAACATAAAAACTGAAACAAACTTTCTTTACATTTTTCCCTTTACCTAACACAACATAATAAAATGTATAATATATTTTGATCCTGCATATAATCTTACCACTGTTGATGTAAATATCTCTATAAGGGATTTATTTCATTCATTTAAGAAAACGGTTCTTCATCTTATATATTATTCAGAATTGTAAATTCCTGTTGGTCTATAGCTCATTGGTACCTTTTTGTATAAAATGTTAATAATTCCTATAAGTAAAAGGCATTTGAATTGACTTTTTTTTTCATGTGCATCCTGATAAAATTGTATCACTTTTTCATAAAAATTCTCATATCACTTTTTGAAAAAAATTTCCATCAAAATTTGGCAACATCGTGATTGTACTTTCCTATTAAAATACAATTTGAAAAAAAAATTCAAATGGACATGACAGTGAGAAGTTACTATTATTTCTGTTTTTACTAAGTTGTGCTAAAGACTTCATAACTAAATCCTTTTCCCTTTTTTCTATAATTTGAAAACATATTTTCAAATAAAATGTGTATTCATGTGCATATATATATACAGATAGCTGTCACAACAGGTATTTTCTACTTGACTTCTAAAATTTGAGGCATGACAAACTCTTTGGAAGAAATGCTATGTATAAATCTCTGTCAGACATAGAATCATAGAATCATAGAATGCTTAAGGCTGGAAGGAACCTCTAGAGGTCATCTAGTCCAAACCCCCTGCACATGCAGGGTCACCTAGAGCATGTGGTACAGGACTGCATCTAAGTGGGTTTTGAAGATCTCCAGAGAAGGAGACATGAATTAAAGCAATTATTATGTAATAAACCTTAATAATAAAATTTAAAGTACATACTTTAAAATAAACATTTTAAGGCAAAAAATAGAAAAATAGTCAGTAAAGCCAACTGCACATATGACATGAGATAATTTATATAAATGTATATATTTTTATATATATACTGAAAGAACAACATTATTGAACTGTGAAACACAGATATAAACATTAATGTTACTCACCCAAATCAACAGGTCTTGAGAGTAGTCAAGCCTTTAGCAACCACCCTGCCTACCTGGTGGATAAAAAAATGGATATTACTTTTCTAAAAGTAGAACATCATTCAGTATCTTTTTGTAGCCAATGTCTGAACATAAGACAGGCTTCAGAGAAAGGCCTCAGGAAGTAATATTATTAGATAAAAGAATAATATCTATTCCAAAATAAGAGTAAAAAGAAGTAAGTGGTTATTTCACATTCTGGGTTAATATTGAAAGAAAGAGCATGTGATATCCCTTTTCAAATACTATCTTTGAGGCAAAAGTGAACCTCAAATTATTAATCTATTCAAGTTGTAAATGTCCTATAATATTTATAACCAGAATAAAACACCAGAAACCAGAATCTTGGTGAAATTGTTATCCTGGGTAATATCATCCTGCCCTCCAAATTTCTGTGTAGAACCTTAGAAGAAGAGGGCATAGAGGACAATCACTATCATCCCATCCATTTGGATAGGTACTCCCAGACCTTGCAGAGAAATTTGCTGGAAAGAAGTTCACTGCATCTACACTTCTCTACATGACTTCATTTTGGCAGACCAACAAAAATTTCTTAATTGAAACTGTGTATATATACCAAACATATACGAAACACTTAGTAGCAATATAACTGCAAATATAACTGCATATATCCAAGCAATAGAATATGCCATAAGAATAAAAATGTGAGCTTATAAGAGGAGAACAGACCAATCTCCAAACAAAACCAATAATTGAAGATGGAAAGTGTTAACATTATGCATCAAAAAGAATATTTGATAAAATACTTATTAAGTTAGGTCCAGCGAGTCTTCATTAGGTTTTCCTTTGTTGTTGTTCTCTCCATCTTACCAGATAAATGAAATCTAGAATAGCAGCATATTTAAAGGGATTTCATTATGGCTTAGAAATCCCTCATTCCCTCTCAAAGCTGCAGTTATTTTTTCAATTCAGAAAATGACCCTGTTCTAGAATTGCCAAAGACAAAAATCCTTCATGGATCAAAGAACATTTAACAACCAATACGCTGAATTTGAAAAACAGATTGGCATTATATGTAATACCTGTTATGAGGCTTATTTGAATATTATGTTGAGAAAATATGATGTGTTTACTACATCATATATGATAAAATGAAATAATTTCAATATGTCCTTAGGAAAATATTTTTATAATCTAGGACAAAAGAGCTATATAGTTCAGAAATAAGAAGTGGGTAATGATGTGTACATTGTGAATAAAAAATGATTAGGAGTTAGAGCATTAGAATACTAACAAGCTGAAAGAGAGTGTTCAAGCAAATACATCAGATATTTCTGTGGATAACTTCTAAAAGACAATGTCTAAATGTGACCAATTCTTTGAAACCGGAATAGTCCCAATACCTCCCTCTCCCTCTAACACTGCTCTCAGCTTCAAAATCTTTCCAGTCCCGAAATCCATTCATCTCTCCTTCTTCCCTACATCTTAGTTCATCGCCAATTATAAAATCTTGTCTTTTTCTCTTCCACATCCCCGTATACTGCTTTTTCTTCCATTCCCAAACCAAAACCCCGTCCAAGAACTTTTATCTTTTTACTCATGATGATTGTTACAGTCTCTTTGTAGCCGAACTCCCTGATATGTCTTCACCCTTAATATGCTACTAATGCCACCAACAAAGTTGCTCTCTGTTTTGATCAGATATAACTTTTTCTAGTAACATCACCACCATTTCCTCATGTCTTGTTCAGGCTCTCCATTTTGCGGTTTTGGGGCTTTGAGTAATTTATAGCCTATGTCTAATTTTTCAGTGTTGTCTCTTTTTCCTTTCTTATTTACTTTAAGTATGTGCCCTGCTTATGTCCTTTTGTCTTTAAATTCCAGATCTGTGTCTTCTCTTTTTCTTCTCATTCAGCCTTGAGGTAGCCTACTAAGATTTCATCTTTTTCTTTTTCTAAAGTAAATTTTTCTTTCAATTAAAATGTATAAATCATGCTTTCTTTCAGAGGATGCTGGTCATTACTACAAACAAAATATAGCATAGGCTGGCCAATCTGATGCTCCTGCAAGTTGACAAGTTGACAGACAAGTTGACAAAGTACGGGCTAGATAAATGGACCATGAGGTGGATAGAAAACTGGAAGTACTAAGCTTAATGGCTTGTAATCAATGGCACAAAGTCCAACTGTAGGGAGTCATTAGTGAGTGCTTCAGGGGTTGATATTGGGACCAAGACTGTTTAACACCTTTAGCAAGATAAATGAAGTGAAAGAGAGCACCCTCAGCAAACTTGAACGTGATGCAATATGAGGAGGAGTGGCTGATGCATGATGGGGCTGTGTTGTGCTGAGAGGGACCTCAACAGGCTGGAGAGATGGGCAGAGAGGAACCACATGAAGTTCAACAGAGGAAAATGTCAAGTCCTAAACCTGAGAGGAACAGCCCTATGCACCATGCCAGGATGGGGGCTGCCCAGATGATAGAGAACAGCTTTGCAGAGGAGGATCTTGGCAGCCAACAACCTCCTAGACTGCATTAGGAAGAGTATTGAAAGTTGGAGATGATCCTTCACCTCTACTCAGTACTGGTGAGACTGGAAATCTGGTCCGGTGCTGGGCTCCCAAAAATAAGAGTGGAATGGAGTTGCTGAAACAAGTCCAGCAAAGGACCAGAAAGATCAGTTCAGCAATTAAAGCTGACATACAGATAGACAATGAAAGAGCTGGCATTCTTTGGCCTGGAAAAGAGAAAGTTCAGGAGGATGTTATTAGTGACTATATGGGAGGAGTGAAGAGGGTGAAACCAGACTTTTCAGTGGTGTCCAGTGAAAGAGAAAGAGGAAATGGGCACAAACTGAAATACAGGAAAGTTCATTGAAATATAAGAAAAGAAAACCTTTTTTCACTATGATGGTTTTTGAGCACTGGAACTGGCTGCCTCTGACAGTTGTGGAGTCTCCCTGGAGCTACTCAAAACCTTAATGGAAACTGCTGTGGGCAACCTGCTCTAGTTTCTTTTCCAGAGCTTCCTTTGACCCTCAACAGTTCTGTATGAATCTGTCTGAAACTTGTTGCTATGTTTGTTTTCACTGCTGCTTCCTGGTGCTTTTCATTTAGTTTCTAATTCTTTCTCTCCCCTGTCTACTAGCTCATGAGATTGCTGGTTTGTGGAAAGAGTCAATGGGAATGAGGTTTTTAATTAAGTGGTTTTGAAAGAATTACCTCATATCTTTAAAACTAAAGCTCTCAGTGTCTTGTGATTACAAGATCAGTAAATGACAGCACCAGTTCTTCCTTGAAAGAGCAAACAAGCTATAATGTTGGCTTCTATTTCTTCCCTAGGCTCTTCTGGCACAACAATAGTTTCTAACATCCAATCATTCCAGCATTAGTAAAACTGTCAGGCCCTTGTTAAACTTAGGCCCTTTGCCATTATATTTATTTATTTGCATATCTTTGGTGTTTTTGCCAATAGGAACAGACGAAATTGCTTCCATTTTAGATGAAGAGTCCTCAGGCCTGATTCCTATTTCTCTTAACTTAAATATGAAATCCTTCTGAATAACTGGGGACTGGTCTGAGCTTCCTGGTGCTAGAATTTACATAAAGGAATATAATGTCTTGAAAATTGTGACAGACCAGGCTCAATAGCATTAACCTTATCTTTAAAGGCAATAACAGAGGAAAACAGTTATAATTTTCACATGGGGTGGTAAAAATCTAGGACTGAATGGAACTCTTTGCTCAGTCTTATGGTGGTAACACTGAAACACAAGGATATAAGAAAGGTCAACTAGCCTTTCTCTTACTCCCTGCTTCATCCCTTATATACTAGCCCTTTTGGCCTACTTCAATTTGAAGTTCTGATTGCAGCAGAGCAACTCTTGAGACATGCACGCCACCATGCCCAAGGGCTGTAATTTCAGACTATTTAGACAATATAATCAAACACTGAGATGTATTTCAAATTTTACTAGAATCCTAGTTCTGTAAAATAAGGAAGAGGTATTTAGTTACATACTATGCTAAAGGAAGAAGAGAGAGTAGTAAATTTTATATACAGGTAGCCAGGAAAAATGTATGCAAGTATACTGCTCACTTCATATCTTAATTCTTGCTTGGACTCACTCCTATTTGGACTCCATTCCTCATCCAACTAATTATAACACTGTCAGCAACTAAACCACTGAGCTAAATTTCCCTTCTTAACCAAAAAAACCCCAAAAGATATTCCAGCTATTTCCAATATGAAAGTCCAATTCTTCTGTCTCTTGCATCTAATTTTATACAGCTTTTCAAAAGCATCATTCAGTCTAGCTGTATTAAAATATGTGTGGTAACTTCTGTCACACTCTCCTATACATCTGGAAAGTAAATTTTTTAATCAAACTTCTTAACATATTTTTACCCCCAGTGATATATAGTTATAAATAGGAAGGAGGATTTTAAAGATGTAGATTTTTTTGTGTGTGTGAATCTCAATTGTATTCTTAAGTCTCCTGGAGAACACAAATCTTCACTTCTATATTTATCAGTCTTAGGAAAGATACTACCCCTAATGCAAATCAAGACTAACATAAAATGACTACAGTGTATCAAAATGAGAATACCCTATGCAAAATAAGACTGTTAAATTTACTCTTTAGTGTGAAAGAACCTTTACCTTATAGACACTTATGACATTAATAAAAGGTTACTACAACCTCTAGGCCTCTAGTTCAAAGTCACAGCATTCTGTGACAAAATAAACAATTCTGAGAATAGGATGTGCTTTATTTTGCCATGGGAATAAATCTAGTGTAAAATAATATATAATAATACATATTATAATATTTTAAAAATCATTCAACGACTTGAAAACACAATAGAAATTATTTATCAAATATGTATTTGATAAACAGAAATAGTGTCTAACATATTTTCCTCTTAAGTCAATAAAATCAGAAGGAAGAATGAAAACTTTATTTACAAGCATGGGGACAATCTCTTGAGAATTGTTTTCCCAGGGATTAATATTTTTCTTTAATCACATAATGGAAGTATCAGTAGGTCTTCCTATGCAGGATCATTTCTATACAAAGAAAGCGCTTTAGAGAAACAAAAAAAAACCCCACCATTTAGGCCAGATCTAAACATGGTGGCCTCATTTTTATGGGTCCTAAGCATTCGCTTCTTTCTCTGAAATCAACCAGTGCCAAAATTTATGGAAATTATCCTGGTTAATAGCAAATTTTAGACACATATGTGAGAACACTGGCTTTTGTATTTTCCAGTAACAGAATGCAGGCTGAACTTCTAACCCTTTTTTACTCCAGCAGCTTCAATCAGCATACAAAATGACATTTGGATACTTGAGCATAGATGCAGGTAGACAAGGCATCATTTGTGAACACCATGTTTATTTGTCAGACATTTATTTGTTAGAGATATGATACAAGGCAAAGAAAGTCAAAGCAAAGAAAGTCAAAACCGAATTATGTGTTGGTCTCATTTAAAGTTGACATTTTATTCCTCTTTTAGCTCAGAGCCATGCTGCCAAAGCAGGACAAAGGCCTCAAATGTATTTAGAAATACACTGTGTGCTTCTCAATAGGATAACTGGGATAGTTTACAAGAATCACATTTTCCACTTCTTTAGGTTTATTTGGGCTATCTTTAGGCACTAAGATAAAAATTGATATTTTCAGAAAAGCAATATTTTGTGCACACAGTATTGAAGTAAAGAATGGCTATTACTGGAAGAAAAATAGTTTGCAAAATCAGAAATTCCGCTCAATACCTTAAAGTTGTGGATGGGCTAGTGTAATGTTCTAAATGTAGGGTTTAAAGCTTTTGAGGAAAACTAGGTTTAATTTCAAGGCGTAAAAAAAAAGATATTTAGTGTAGTATAGGGTCCCTGAAAAGATTTTTCAGGGTACAGCTCAAAAATCAATTTCTGCTAATACAAGGATAAGCTTATACATAAGCGTAGGGCAAGGAAGTGGGAAGAGGATTTTTTGGGGAGTTGTTTTCCTATCTTCCTCCTTTTCTTGCTAAAAATCTGTATTTCAAACTCCCTATGAATCTTTTAGGCTTTTATTTTGTTTTGTTTTGGTTTTGAATTTGTTTGTAATTTGTTTGTATGGAACCTAATACAGGGTATGTTGATGATAATCAGTTGTGACCAGAGATTTATTATATATGATATATTTCTGTGACCAAGGTAGATTAAAATCATATTCATCATGCAAAATCTTTACTATTATGCTTATAATTATGAGCACAATATTAATTCTCCTCAATAGTCCAGGAGTTTTGCTTACAGCATTCATATAACTAATTTTCTTCACAAAACTTTATGTGACAAATGTTATGCTGAAATACAACAGTGGAAACATACTAAGCAGATTTGCCAAGATGCTTGTATGGAAAATGAAATGTGGAAATAATAAATATTCTGCTTATTATTTTCAGCTTTGCTATTACTAGTAATGATTTTGCTATTACTAGTAATGTTTCTATACGACTTTTTATTCCTAGAGCTACCATCACACACAGACCATTGCCAAAGTAGTAATAAAACTTTGAATTCACTTAGGTTCATATTGACCTCTTTTTTCAAAATTCTTGATGAAATCTAAAATGAATGAAATTAGACAGAACTACTGACTATTAAGAGCTCTTATGTTGAAGCTACTTGTAATGTTTCTACCTACACTGGAGATATAAACACCTATGAAAATCAGTTCAGACTAAACTGAAGTCTTGAGGAAGGAGGAACTAGCTCTTTCAACCCACAACAAACATGGCATCACTTAGAAAGTATTAAAAGAATAAAATATGTTGAAAAGGTGGCACTATTTTTTTTCAGCTTGCCACAGACAGGGAAAAGTCAACTCCATAACAACAACAACAAAAAACTAAACTAAACTAAACTAAACAAACTATCTTAGAGAAGGAAAAATATTTTTCCACTGTATTTATCCTTAAGGCAGAGGTAACTATTTCATTTTGATAAGTGTTCCACCTAAGTATTTGAAATATTAAAAATTCCACCATACACCAAACTATTTTGTAGAGCAATGAGGCAAGATGTAGTCCTGAATATAATAAGAATATACACAAACATATACAATTAACTTATTTCTATAAAGGTTAATTTAGAATATTTAAGGCATATTTTTAATAAATGCATTATTAAAATAAAATGCACAGAAAGCAAGCCTTTAATATGGTAAAGCATTGGAGCCAAAATAGCTTAACTTATGTCACAGCATGTGTCATTCCTGGAAATGATGGGCATAATAAATTGTCATGTTTGTAACCTGTCATTGCATGAGGTGTCAACTCATCAAGTAGAAAAATTGGAGGCTTTTAGAAAATGCTGAAGAGGTGGTAGGTGTTTATTTCGTTAGGTGTTAATGCTAGTTCCATCACACTCATTTAGGGCTAGATAATAAAATATTTCTTTATGCTGAATATTATCTTTCTTTCACTAAAATACAATAATAATCCGGGATGAGTGCAGTGGTATTTGGTATAAATGTATAACAACTTTGTTCTAAAACTAAGATATTGCTTTCATATGAAATCTAGTAGATAGTTACATATATACATGCATATGTTAAAAAAATCCTTCATTTTATCTAACACACGTATGGATTTAGATCCAACCATCTACATACAGATAATACACTGCAACATATTCTGCAAATGGCTATCGGTGCTGTTCAATATGAATAAAAAAAAAAAGCAAGACTATTCAGTAAACTGAATTAGGTAAATCTAAATATAATTTATACTTACAAGACTGACTTCTGAGCATACATTTTTATTGCTTCTTTTTTCCAGTGCTGAAAAAAAAAAGTAACACTAAACCTGGGACTAAAAGAGAGTTGGATGATTGTTTTTTTGTTTTGTTTGGTTTTCTCTCTTTTTTTTTTTTCCCCAGCATGTACACATTAATATGAGCTATTACTAGTTCTCCTAGGCTCACCCATAAAAAAAGTTGTTGGAAATAGCTTGACATTTATGCATTTCCTTTTGACATTATCAGGGTTAATTAAATGATAACCTCCCCATTCGTGGAACATATGAGAGGCAATAATGTCACCCTGCTCATAACTGCAGAAGCTGCATAAGGTAATGTTTACTGCTTTGTGAAATGCTCCAGTTCCCATTATTCAAGTAAATTAAAAAGCGTAAGAAAACTGGAAAATCAGTCTTTAAATCACATCACAGTGGACTATGGAATGAGAGGGATAAGCCATATACCTTTGTAGGTGTCTTCAAGAGCACCATGACTTCAGAGAGTAAAGTGCAGTAGCTAGAGTCAAAGGTAAAGTTAAGCAAAGCCATGCTCAAAAGAAAGGCATTTCTCATGAAAGTAATCTTGCAGAATTTAGTGAGATTACCTGCGTAACAAATAATATAGGTATTCCTAATTCCACTTACAGAATGCTTTGTATTCAAGAATGAAAGTGTTTCAAGTATGAAGCTTCAAAATAATTAAGCACAAAGCTAAGGTAAGAGCTGATTTAATCACTTAAGTAGTTGGATATTGAGGAATGAAATATTAGTGTAACAGCCAAATTACACAATATCATATGATTTGATGACGGAAGGAAAAATAGGAATTTGCATACACAGATTCCTGCTCTGATTCCCTTTAAAAACAAAATCAAAGACCTTATAGTGTGATTTAAGTGTTTTATCACAGATAGGTGATAAGTCGTAATTGTTATGCTTTAAGATTTACTAACAAAGAAAAATGAAGTAGTAGGAAGTACTGAAGAGAAGAGAGATAATGCAAAATGAGGAGGTTTTATATAAATGTGGATTCAGAAACAAATGTGAAATTTTGAGGAAAATGAGTGAGGGAAAATACAGCTGTAAAGACAATAATTTTGTTAGGGATCACTGGTAGATGGGAGCTGAAAGGATGAAATAAAGTTGCTCTTTCACAGCTTTAGCTGGTGCTTTCTAAAAGAGTTGGGAATTTGCTGCAATCTGAAGCTAAGGGAACTAAGAATACACACACTGAAAGTGTGGACAAAATGGGAAGAATATTTTAACACAGGAAATCAGAAAAATATCAGGAATGAATGATTAAGATTTGAACTCTATATACCTCAGTTTCCTCTTAGAGTACTGTGAACTTTCTGTTCATGAATATTATTGCATAACCTCCTAGGAAGCAAACCTTTCTGCTTTCAGGAAAAGGTTGAAAGAATACACAAGGTAGGAGAAGATTCCTTAGAGGACTCATGAGGCACATGATGGTTTTCACAAAGCTCTAAAGCCATCAAAAGGGGAAGAGAAGGTTCTCTAAGAGAATTATGTCCATACTAACACTGACGAAGAGCTCAGCGTGTGAAGGAAATTGGATGTGAAAATATAATTAAGGACTATTTGTAGGCATTATGAAACAATAACATAAAAAGAATTAAGTGATGCTGGGCAGCTTTGTTTTTGACATTTATAATGAAAATAAGACTGTAAATTCAAGCACAGAACTGGGTTGCCTTTTTTTCTATTCCACATAGTTTGCATTCTCATTTTTTTTCCCTTGATTTACTTTAGAAAAGAAATCTTGACAGATGTGTTAATGTATCACATCTAGGAAACCTAAAAGCAAACCAGCATTTTAAATTGTCTTTTTATTTTGCAGAAACACGGTATAGCAATCTTCAACATGTTTTTGTTGTTTTACCTTGTTACCCTGAAGTCTGACAGTTTTTCTAAACTTTGCTAGTAGTCCAGTACATTGTATTAAAAAGTTTTCTCTATTTTCTATCTAATCAGAGTAAAAAAAACAAGCAAACAATCCAAAAAAAACCACTCCATCCTATAATCAAATATGTTACTTGAAAATATAAAGATATTATCATGGCAGTGAGTGACTTAGGAACAGAATGTCCTTGGTCGCATTTTACAGAAGTTTGTCAATGTCCCTTTGACTCTTTTAAGTTCCGAGTTTTTAGTGAAGTACATTTTTAATGTGCTTCACATTAAACATTTGTGCTTAAACATAAACACATTCTTACCTACTATCTATGTCTCTATTGTATCTAATAAATAAATTGTAATGGTGACTCAGTATCTCTCATTTCCTTATATTCAATAAACAAATTGCTTAAGAACAAGTAAGATTGTAGGTGAGGTAATATGAACCTTTTTTTTTTGCAGATCAAATGTTCTTACACATATATTAAATGGTGTTTTGGTCATACACAGCGATTCAGAAATTGTTTCCTTTCAGGTCAGATTCTACCTCATCTCCCTGCCCCAAATAAATAAATGCACCATGCAGTTATTTTACCATAGCATAAGACATAAATGCAAGAAATCACCCAGCTCTGTCTAAAGAGGATTTAAATACTTAAGGACAAAGTCCTGACCCTTTCATGTGCACTTAAGGAAAAAGTCCCTCAAATCCTCTACATATAAGGAATTACACAAGCTTTGATGTTCTGAGGAGGACTCCTCCTAGCTGTATTATGCTGAGAAACAGCAGAAAATCAGGACCAAAAAAATTACTAAATGGAGAAGATTTATTTCTTTTATATTTTTTCAGAGTGTTTATATATAGGGTCTTTACAATTGATATCCTTACAAAAAAACTTCCCTTTTTGTCTTTTCCTCGTAAGAGTTCCCTTCATGACACTTTAGAATATCGTACAAACCATGTACCTTTTATTCAGGATGAAAAAATGGTGAGATGGGAGGGAGAAGAGGAGATAAATCTGGCACAGATATAATCATTTTGCAGCAAGCATGGCACTCATCCTGATCACCACGCTCCATGGAGAGACAATCCAGGTGGGATACCCCCCAGCATTGCTTTCAGGAAGAGTGGCAGGAGATAACTCCCAGCAGGCTGAATTGGGGTGATGGTTGGAAGGAGACCAAAAAGCCACCATCTCTCAGGAAGGAAAACATTTAGCACTGGAATGAGCTCATGAGGAACAGAGAGAGGTGGGCCTGGGATCCTTAATATCTCAGGATACTTCCAGAGTCATGTAAGATATTTAATGTTACTCTGAGTATTAGCTTCATAGCTGTGGCTATATTTGTAACGAGTCTGGCACAGGAATGGATCAATATATTAAAAGGAGATGGGGATGAAGCCTCCACCTCTGTGCAATTAGGGCTTTTGTATTGGATTAGACTTTGTCTGGTCCTCTGAACAATAAATTCCCAGCACATGTGTGTGGCTAGAAGCTGCCCAGTTGCTGTTTCAGTTTATTATGTGCCCTTGAGGGGCTGGACTGCATTGGCACGTGCCTGGAGTGAGCTTTTTGATTTATTCTCTTCCTTCTCATAAGAAAAGGACAATAATGACATTTGCCTCAAAACTGCATTAGCATTCCAGGGCAGGCAGGTATTAAATTGAAGAGTTTAAATGTGATGAAGGAAGAGGAAAGACACAAATGCCACAAATTTTCAAGATCTTCAGAAGGTAGCACTGTCAGAAGACAAGCTAGGAAGACCGTTTTACTCGTAGCATCCTAGACAAGATAGAGCTCACCTGTATCCATGACTGAGTGAGAAACACTTACCTAAGATGGTCGAGAAAGGAGTGAAGTGTAGTAGTTGAACTGAAAGGCTTATTGCCTTGTCCTCTACCAACTCCAAACGCTTATGTGAATGCTTCCCAACCCATTTCTTGTCAAATATGCCTGCACAAATTAAATAGTTTAAGTTCTAAACTCTATATAATTTCTAACATGAGCATTTCCATCAGACTGTGGAGGGGAGGCAGT
The DNA here is from genome assembly GCF_000705375.1 of Tinamus guttatus. Next base: position 252,060 of record NW_010581642.1, read on the forward strand.
ATGAAAGCAGCAGAGAGGGAGATCTGAATCGGTGACAACCTTAAGCAAAGATGTTGCTGGCAAACAACTGGATGCAGGCTGAGAAAGACCCTATGGATAAAGAAATGAACTACACGAAGTTACCCCAAACATCAACCTCAAAGCAAATGCTAAAGCACACTGAGCTCAAGTTCTTTCACAACTTCTTGCAGCTGTACTTTTTGATCCTTTTCTCAATATCCTATCAGATTTTAAAATGTCTCTAAATAATTAAGCAATCACTGCCAACTACATTTTGTTTCAACCACATAAACAAACAATACAAGGATGCATAAAATTTCTGATATTGTTACCCATCTCTTTGTAAGGTTAAAAGAGTTTCTTGAATATTTTAGTATTTCATCAACTAAAATAAAATTACATATGTTCGGATACAAAAAAAAAAGAACTCTACAGAAATAGTGGATTTTGTATCACACACTGCAATTATTGTGTCCTTTTCAAGCCCTCTGATTCTTGACTAATCTAATAAAATTACAAATTTGAACATTTGAGAAATGAGATTTTTTTATTAGTCCTTTCTACATTTTCTTCTTTCTCCATATTTATTATATTTTCTATCATTATCTCTCTTCCTTATGCCATGTAATTATTTAACCATTTCCTGAAAAAAATATCATGGCTTGATTCTTTTTTCCACACATTTCAGTACTGTGAGCCTAAAATTTCCCTTTCTCATGACACACTACAATACAGATTCAAATCTCCTCTCCAATTAATCTGGAGAGGAGGCACCTATAAAATACAAAGTTTGGCTTTCTTGTTTTGCAATGTCTGACTTATTAATGATGAGCAAAGAAAAGGCCTCCAACCTGTAAGTTGCAATCTGCTCTTTCATTCAAAACGAACTGGTTACAGAAATAAGACCTAAACTTTAAAGCTTGAGGGAAAATATACATAGTGGCTCACTGCTTCATTAAAGATAACTCAGAAAATCCCTAAACTCCAAAGAGATTTTACTTCAACTGTACGAAAATGGCTCCCTATCCTCAGACTGACACCAAAAAAAGGAGAAAGCATATACGTTTTTCCTGACAGTTTCCAGCAGAAACAAATAGGATAAAAACTAAATAGCTCTGAATTACTATGTTTCCTGTTGTCAAAACGTACTTCACTTACAATATCACTTTTCTGTCTAAGCAAAATTTGTATACAAATTCCCTTCTCCTTTGTGAAAAAATCCTATTATAATATAAATACAATAATCTTGGAAAGATACCCAAAATGAGGTAATACTGAAGTGTGCTTTCATACATTATTAATTTTGTTTCTCTTCCTTGGTTTGTTTCAGGAATTGGAGGCATTTCACCATATAACAGAATAATGGAAGGTCATTTGCCAGCAATTAGGGAAAAAAATCCCATTCAATTTTGCATCACTGATCTAGGATCTAGAAAAAATGCTCCACAAAAAATTCTGAGAGGGTGTTGAGGTGTCAAAATAAACAAAATAGGAAAACAGAAATGCTACTATGCTCAGCTAGATTTGTCAAATATTGTACAAAAATAAAACTGAATAGCCTTTTTAGAAAATAATGAGTGCTTTTTTTTCACTTAATGGCATGATAAAAAAACAGTTCTAACTTCTTTCACCTCAGTTAAATTACTTCAGGGAAAATCGAAGATAACTGAAGCAGCATTTGGCTCACTGTTATCTTCAGAAACAAAGTTTGTTCCCCATTCCTTGACTCATCTAAAAATAACATATAAGACAATAAGCACATGTGTTCTATCTAGCTAGCTAGCTCAGAAGTGTATACCAGTGGAGGAAGTACCCCACCATCTTCCTCACAAAACTTAAAGAAAAAATGTGCAAAATTACCTACATAACTACCTACAGCTTAGTCTCTTAGAAGCCAAAAACCCTGAAACATGTCGTTTATTTCCTGTTTGAATCTAATGTATTTTAAGATTCTCAAACATTAAGGAACTGTCTGGATAGGTGTATGGACCTGTGAAGACATCTAAGAGGAAAACAGTATTTGCCATGAGTCATGACAAGTTGTCTCTGCTTTTAGTCCTACCAAAGTCCTGCCAACAAATTTTACCTTGCTAGCCAGAATGGCTTCCAGTATTGCTCTAAGGATGGATTCACAAAAGTGTTTTGGATAATGCAGCTCACAGATTTCCACAGGAGCGGACCATTAAGTTTCTTTCATTAATAGAGTCAGGCCCTGTCGATGACACACTGACCTGGAATCACAAAGAACTTTTAAGTCCCACTCTTAAGAAATCCAGATTTAGTCTCAAGTCTGAAAGGTCGGTGCAGGGCCTCTCCTTACTTATTGTAGGGTCTACCTTAATTGTACTGTTATAATTCAAAATAACAAGTAAATCTAAATTTAATGCCATGTCAAAGATTATGAAAGGCAAACTACTGGAATGATACCTGCATACACCTTCCAAAGTTCTGATTATAAAAATACCTATGGAAATGTTATCACTGAGATGGAAGAATTACTTACTGTTAATAGCCATTAGGTTATGAATACAAAGGTGATTATTTCTGCTCACTTAACCTTTCAGAAGCATCAAGTTGGCTCTTGGCAATTCCAGACATTACGAAAATAATGCAACATGCGCTACTGTAGCCTACTAGAAGAGTATTGATAAATCCATCTATTTCAGCCAGGTCTGGCAGAAGAGAAACCACCACAAAGGTGAGTATCTTCTTGGTGTGAAAATTGTAGCAATTTAGCTGCCATTTGAAATAGAATAAAATAAAAACAGCAACAGACTACAATCAGTCCTTTATTTTTTTTTTGCATCAAAAATATAGAATAGTATTCAGAAAAGAGTATTCAGAAACTTCCATTAATTTGTCTTGTTTCAAGAATAAAAGAGACAAAAATCTACTCTGTGAACATCAATTATGTATGGCCTCCACTACAGCCATTATCAAATGCTTCCATGATAGGAAACCTCTTTTCTTCACTCTTCAGTCAAACTGCTAAGTACCAATATTCAGAAAATAAACAGTTTTACAGAGTATTAGGAAGAACTGTGTATTCTTCTGATGATATGAGGACTAACATAGAATAAGAACTAATGCCTTTCTGTATTTTATCAGAAACAACAGGGGATTTTAAAATCACCTCTCTAAAAACAAACAAACAACCCCCCCAAACAAAGGTTAATGAACCTTAATTAAACTATGATGTTCTTCAAACCTTTAACAATTTACTACCTTCTCAGGGTTTCTTTAAAATTAAATAGTTACAAAAAATAATTATAAAAGGCAAAGAATTAGGGCTTTATGCATCCCTTGAAGGATCTGATAATTAAACGACTGTCAATACTGCTTCTTTACTGTTTGAATGAGGTGTCTATAAAATAACTTATAAAAAAAGAAAGTGTAACCATCCATTGTTCCTTGATATAGTTTATTTTAAAGAAATCCCTATCAATTCTCATTGGTAGAGGTACCATTGTATCTGTTTTTTTTTCTCTTCTTTGTTTTTTTTCAATATTGTGAAAAGAACAGTCACAGAGTTACCTAGTATCCTAGTTACCAGCCACATGCATAAGATGCAGCACAATTTGGAGAAATGAATTGAAAACTGAAATTGTCTGCAGTTCCCAGTTTCCTCTGCCAGTTACTCGTTTAGTGGTCTTGGCTGAGGTAGTTCTTCTACTTCTCTGCCTCTAGTTTCTGCTTTTGTAAAATATATCTAACATTTTCCCACTGCTGTTCTGGGGACAGAGAATGCTTATGCAGTGCTGCCTACATAGTGCTTTGAATATGAAGTACACTATATAAATTACATATATTTTTAGTGTGTCAAAAAGCTTCAGTAATCAGAATATATAAACATAACTGAATTAAAACAGGTTCCAAGTGATGGGTTCATCATCTGAATCTGTCACTTAAGAAGCCACAACATTGCAGATTTAGGAACAGAAAGAAACTATTAAGGAATAATTACACACTATTAACTATTACAGCTATAACTATTATTAACTATTTACACAAAGTAAATGGCTGGGAGTTTCCCTGCTAACTTCGGATGGGGAAAGGGCCACGGTATGGGTGAACTCCTTCAGATCTGAAAGCTGTCCATTGACTTATCTAGATATAATGCTTGTACAGCATTTCCTTAACACACTGGTTAGAAAAATGACCAGAATGGATTGCAGAAATGGTTATTAAATCATATTTTAATCAATGATATATATTTTATTAGAAATAAGAAGACTAAATATTTCTAGGATATCAACATTTGTCTCAAAGAAAGTTTTGAAGGTCTCTTTAGGTTAAAGACCATAAGCTGGTTAACAGGCTCAATCCAAACTATCTGATTACTAAAAAAAAAAATATTTGACAATGAGGTCCTACCACTTGGTGAACCACTTGGTTCAATTAAAAGCAATGTATTCCTGTGAAAAACCTCAGTACAGTACAAGGGAATCATCAAAAAGAAGGCATTCTTCCAAAACTCATTATGGTATTGGCAATACTGAGCAGTAGATCAGGGTAGAAGAAAACTTGAATTTATCCTCATATTTGCCATGGGACTGTTTAGGGATTCTTCATTTCATTATGTGCTATTTTTTTCTCTATCACTATAAAAGTATTATTGATACTTATCTCCTAATCAGCACTACTTACATACTTACATACAAAGCTCTAGCGTAGTCTGCAAAGAGCTGCTGGCTAGCACAGTTATTTGGGAAAACAAAATAGGAAGAGATCAGCAGAAGCTTGTGCATTTTCTACAGAAGGCAAAGTGGAATTTACAAAACTCGTACCAAAGAAATAATTGCTGTTTTGAGTTCTTACACAGAAAACTTCACAAGTATCAATTAAATCTATTTCGGAGTCTAAAAAAAAAAAAAAAAGAAAAAAGTATTAACCCTGCTGGGAGGAATTGCTCGTCAGTGCTGTGGTGTCTGGCAACAAAAAGAAAAAAAAAAGGAAAGCAAAGCTCAAAGGAAATTTAAGTGTGGAAGGTATTCACTTATTTTCCTTTGGTTTGTCTCTCTTCTTCATTAAGAAATGTGCTATGAACCACAGGGAAATTAGTCTATTCGAAGATGACCTTCTAACAATTTTTTTCTGGAAAACAATCACCGTCTTGCTGATCTCTTACTCCTCCCCCTTCTCCCTCCAAAAAACAAACAAACAAACAAAAAACCCCTCACTTTCCTTTGAAAAGTAAATTCTGCCTCTCTCTTCTTCTAGTTAGTGTTAATACCTGGTCAACAACGGTCGGTATCACCATCCTGACTATTTTGGTAGCTGCAGAAAAAAAATCAATTTTTTGTGTCACTAGGATAAACTTCTTCCTTACTTTTTCTTACTTCTGTTCCACAAGTAAAATATGTTACAGGATTGTAAGTTATTCACACAAGAAGTTCAAGAAATAGACTTCGGACTGAGAAACAAATCAAGGTGGGATCTGTCTATCTGTGCAGAACAACAGGCACAAGATTGACAAATAATTGCATGCTTAATAAGTAAGAAAGAACAGCAACATATTCTGCTTACTGTTAGTTAGATGTTTCCTTAAAGAAGTATCTTTTGAAGTCTCACGCAGAATAGAAATAATGATTCTTAAAATAAATTCCCAAATTATGAGGTATTTTCTTTTCAAGGTAATTAATATTTTATTTTTTACTGCTTACAAAAATCTTAATTACAAAAATCTTCCCATTACCCAACAAAACCAGTGAACAAATAAAAGCAGTTTTTTTATAGGTGACTAAAACTTTCCCATTTCATTGGCCTAACAACTAATAGCAAAGTTCAGACCTTATAAAAACTATTGTAGGCTATCACAAGGGAGTTTCATTGCAATATGAAACCTTATTCTTTCCAGCATAACAAGTGTACATACTGAATATTATTTATGATAAGGGAAGCACACTGTTAAATACTGTACTGGTCAATTGTAGTTCATAGATCTTTATGACAATATAAAGTCACATTAATATACTTGAAATATTTTCATATTTAATTCATTTGAAAAGGAAGATGTTAATAATACAGGGCTTCAAAACAAGAATTTGATACTTAAGAGGTTGTTCCTGCATTTAGGGTAACATTTTTTTCTTTCCATCTTGTGTAATAAAAATTCAAGAAAACAACAATATAATAGCCAGTTTTCCATAATTACTTCTGGTCAACATAATGTAACATAATGTTTACTTACTGTACAATTTGTCTTAATTTCCTGAGGCTCCTTTTTAATCTGTTTTATCTTCTTCTCCTCCCTTTGCTTCAAAAAGATAGGTAAAAAAAAAAAAAAACAAAAAACTAATTACACATTGATATTCTGTCTGCTTCTAAATATTTTAATGATTAGATTTCCCATAGAAAAATGATATATATAAGCAGTGCTGAAAATGATCACCCTGGCCAGTACTTAAAAATTAAGAATAAATAAAGAACAGAGGGCAAAAAAAAAGCATGAAAACAAAGGTTTATTTCACAGTGTTGTCTGGAAGATCTTCAAAATTTAGAATTAGAAGAATTCAGGTAAGTCTCAATTTATTACGGTAGGCTTTGGAAGAAGTTTGTTTCACCTGCTCTTTCCTATTTTCAATGTTGAATATTGCAGAGAATAACAGGTAAGAAAAGTATGACCTTTAGGACAGTATATAAATATTTTAAATGTTTATGTGTCTGGATACATTGGGAATCCATTAGAATACCTGCACGTTAGTTTCAAAATTTAGAAAAATAAATCTGTTTAGCTGTATGATATGTTTGCAATGGTTTTCATCTTCTTGCTACTCTCTACAGTAGTTCATGATCAGGCTTCAAAAATGATCATGACTGGCCTGCATTTGCTGATGATAGTCGATCAGAAGGTTGATCATTTGGCAACTCTACATGTGAAGTCATATTCATGTACAGAATCTCTACATAGGGAAACCTGCTAAATTGACAGATCTGTCAGCGTACTCAGAGGCTGTTGTTCAGTGAACATATGAAAGAGTAGTTTTAGCTGAAGCCTGACTGTGGAAGTGGCATTTCCTCTCTCTGTCTGCATGAATAGAAGGATGCTTCTGGTTCTTAAAACTATGTTTGAAAACACTGCAAAACAAACTAGCTAGAAAATGATACCTTTTTACAGAAAATCACATTTTCTGTGCAAGGAGTGTTCCGGATGGGCTCGGGATTCGGCAATAATCACACAGAACAAGGTGACTACATTGAGCATTTATTCAGGTGAAAGCACATAAAAGAAGCAAAGTATGGATAACTACTCAC
>NW_010581642.1:259527-276167 GCF_000705375.1 Tinamus guttatus
CCTCCAAAGCTAGTTTGGAGGACGTCTGCAGTTAAGTTGGCTACAAGCCCGCCCGAGCGGCCGGCTTCAACAGGTTTCCAGGGGGGCTGCCTGTGAACCAGGCTGAGCAGCAGCATCCCTGCTCCTTATTGCTCAGCCTAGGCAGGCAAACACCTTCTTTCCCAAGGTCTGACCTCTGCTTCTCACAGGAGATTGTTATGACTCTACAGATCACAGATATTTTTATCTCCAATAAAAAGAGTCAGAAAAAAAAAATCAGTTAACCAATCTCCTGCTTGCTTACTGCGTTTTGTCAGAATGGTGTGGTCTCCACAATATGCCAACTCATGCAAGGCCTTCCTAAATCAGACTCTAGGCAACATCCCCTGGATGCTGAGGAAAAGTCTCCTCCTTTCCACCACCTGTGAGACTCATCACTGGGCCTGCTTTGGCCAAGAAACAAGACTCTTGTTCCTTATGGAGGCTTTCCTTTCTGCAGCACTGCAGATTGAACATAGCTGGCTGTTCTCTGGGAAGGATCAAACTTGCCACCCTCAAGAAATTGCCACTCAGTGCAAAGCACCAAAATTAGAACAGTTATATAACAGAAAACTTTTCTTATCTTTACTCACCATGCATTTTTCAGCCAGTGTACAACATGCAGTATTTATACAAGCTGGAAAACAACTAAGCAGCTGTAGCATCCATCACTAACTTTGGCTTAGCATTCTCTGTTGAAGGGGAATGCTTGTAATACACCTCAATAACAGACGTTTGAGGAGGTGTTTGGTTTCTTGGGTGACCTCCTCAAAGAGGGTCAGGTTTCATTAGAGGCTGTGAAAACTGGGAGAAAGCGTTTCCATGGAGAAAGAGGAAGAAATGAGTCCAGATCATCCATTTACTCTGATGGAGCTGGTAAAAGTGAGGCAGCCCTCAAGGCATCATTAAAAGGAGCTCCTAGAGAAAAGCTTCAAGCCAAAGGAGGTGGAAGATGAACCCCAGTGTATAAAGGATTGTTATTTACTATTCTGTATGGGAAGTGGCAGAAGAATATAAAGGATTTTTTGTTTGTGTTTTTTATTTTTGCCTGAACACATACAAACAAGTAAAGATCCCATCAGACTCAATAGAGCCTTCCTGTTAACTATTCCCAGGAAAAAATGGCAGAACTTATCCCAGTGCGTCTGCTCAAAATATGTAGCACCTGGAATCTATGTATTTCAATACATAATTCTGCAATACTGCATAGTGGTGTTGTCAGCAATCAGTCTCGTTTTCTCTCACACATCCTACCTAACAGATGTTCAAGCACTTTTAGGGCAGTCACAACCAGTAATGGTTGTGAGGAGTAATTGTGGAGGAATGGTGTCTGTTCAGGTTTCCATGGCCACTCCTTCCCACATCAGAGTCATCATCATCTGGAGTATGCAGAAATATTTTCTAGTACTTATTTACGCTGAACTGCTAGGGAAGAGTTTGCACAATATAGGCAGCAAACACTACTCAGCATTCCTGGCAGGAACAGGCTTACTTATCTATACATCTTTGCCTGAATAGAAAATTAAACACTTTCTCTCCCACCCTTCCCTCCGTGTATTGAGGGTGAGTTAGGAACAGGTTGCTACTGATGCAACCATGAATCAATTCATGGACTTTCTGCTCCTTCACAGTAACAGCATGAATTAAACATAAATCCATGACAAAGAGACCTGCTGCCCCGTGCAGACCAGCAAACTGGCCGTAACTCTGCAATCAGATGGGTCACTGCCTTCTGCGCCCCAGATTTAAGACTGGAGTTATGTTTAGAGTATAGCTTGGGTAGCTCCAAAGAGCTATGCTAGAGAACAACGAGGTCTAATGCACTCCTGATGGGAGCCTTAGATTTTCAGCATCTAAGCATAGGAAGGCTCTTGGTAATTCACAGAACACCAAAAAAAGAAAGGGGTGGGGGGACCATGGGTAGGAGAATCACCAAACAAGCAATGCTCGGGATAGCGCATCAGTACTGTCACGGAGCTAACAAGATTCCCTTAGCAAGACAAATCCTTAGCTCAAGTGTTGCTAGCTCTTTGAATAGGACACTCAAGAGTGGCAGGTCTCATCTTGATATTAAACTAGTCCTAGGAAAGGGAGAAACCTAGCCTCTCCTAAACATTTTAGTTTAAAGTAGGAGTGTGAATATTGCATGCTACTGGATAATGAAGCAAGTTAATTAGGTTATAACTATCTAAGATGGAGACAAATATTCACAGCAGATGTCTTAAACTAGTCCATGAGCCAGAGTGCACCATCCATTGACTTAGAATACCAAACTATGCTTTCGGTAGGATATGTCAAAAAGATTATTTTGTTTCATCAGAATGTCAAGCTTCAGACAGAAATTTCCTCAGATGGAAAACTCTGTTTCTCTTCCTACAGTTCAGCCTTCCCCCAGGTCAGGTATGGTTTGAGAACTGCTGAGGACTCCAAAAAAAAAAAAAAAAAAAAAAAAAAAGGAGAAAAAACCTTTAAAAAAAAGACTGCATTTACTCTGTATGCTACTCAGGAGGACACTCATCACAATTCTAAAAGATTTCACCAGGAAATGTTTGCTGTGCAATATAACAAATTTCTCCTTCTCTGGAGATCTTCAGAACCCGCTTGAATGAAGTCCTGTGCCACGTCCTCTAGGTGACCCTGCATGTGCAGGGGGGTTGGACTAGATGACCTCTAGAGGTCCCTCCCAACCTTAACCATTCTATGACTCTATGAAATTCAAACACTCCAACCTGTAGGCTTGCACAGTAAATGTGCACACTGAAGAGTGGACAATTTTGAAAGGGAAAGTAGCAGCTTAGCCTGATCTTAGACAATCCTACATAACTCTTCTGCAGGTGCATGATCTTGATCTGCAGGTGCATGATCTGCAGGTGCAGGTGCATACTGTGGGTGTTCCTTTCTCTTCATTTCTGGCTATCACCTCCCAGCTGCAAGATCAAAGCATTGGAGTGCCAGGAAAGCACTAACAGGGTCTAATGAAGCTCTATTTTAAGCAGTTAGCAACCCCTTAGCAACTTTCTGACTGAAGAAAATTAATGGTTACCAATGGTCAGATGATAGAAAGCCCATAGGGCCACACAAGTAAGGCAGGAAAGGTCACTTCCAGAACACAAGGTAGCAGAGGAGAAAAATACAAGAAGCCTTACAGGAACTATTGGATGAGTTGTCCTACTAAGAAGAGTTTGCTTTCTCTGGAAGTTAGACTTTATGAATGTGTAAAATACCGAAGTATGAGAGCCCACCTCAACTGTGGGCCTCCTGACTGATACCCAGCTGTCCGTCATGGCTAAATCTCTAGAGAGTTGTGGCAAATAGTATCTGATAAGGTGCCTGTTGCTACCTGACAGTCAGTGTCACCTCTTCTCAGAGATGCTTGCTTCCTCTTCCTCTTCTCACATTTGCAGATGTCAGTAGTCTGTGTTGGTAATGTAGGACTAGCAGTGGCCTTTCACTATAGGTTTTGCCCATGATTCAGCTGCTAGCAGAAAATCCCACCAGTTCTTCATAGACACACTTACCTCTGGACCAATGTCACCCATGACTCTAGAGCTACAATAAAAGTCACAAATCTTTTCTTTTGGCTACAGCCTAAAGGCTTGGAAGTCCTTCAGTCCTTGGGATTTTACCTCCCACACACACTCCTCGTTCCATGTTAATAAACAAAAAAATCTCTTTCAGGGATGAAAAGAATTTGACTATATTATGGAAGAAATTGTCCTCGTTCTTCTAGGACAAAAAGAAAAATAATTTATAAGCTTTGGAGTGGGAGGGAAGGTTATTCTAAATAAACCAAAGCTGGAATTTAAAATCTCAGAATAATGCCTAGACATTGAAATCTATACTTATTTCAATGAACAAAGAACATTCCCCTGTATCTGATATTGATGTCATAATATACGTACTGATATAAGTAGAAAAGTGTCCAAATGTTTCACTGAAACAAGGGAAGGGTTGAAAAAAATGTGTTAAAATAATTGCCACTTTCTTTCCCTCTTCTCATATACTGCCCTGGGAAATGTTAAGTTAGACATCCACTGTCCCCTTCACCACTTGGAGTCCAATATAAGTGTACTCTCTAAATATGAGTCTAATAGGAAATTTAGGAAAAAAACAATTAACCATTTGAAGACCAGATTTACAATTTGATTGATTGGAAATGCTTGAGACTCCTAATGTGTATAGTGCAAGCAATGTATGTATTGCAATGTATCAAATTCAACACAATAGTGTGGCCTATACTTAAAGACAATCTTTAAAAGTTACTAAAATAATGAGTCAATTTTATTTGCATCTTGAGCAACAAAAACCAGAATTTATTTTGTTCCCTTCATACTCTTTTTCCATGTTTACGGTAAGAATATACAGGCATGGAAAAAGGGCTGCCATATTCTAGTGAGTCATCCGTAATAGAACATTCCTATCTACATTCACACATATTTTCAAAATTTGCTCAAGCCCTAATGAAGAGTATGGGAAAGTTTCCAGTTAAGGCAAAAATATTAAAGTTGACAATTTTAGAATATGTATTATACAGAGCATTTAAATTAAGCTGAATGTAATACAGCTAGTCTAAGCTAACAGAAGTTTTAGTCTTTCATGCCATGGTAAATATAAGTGGAAAACTTCTGTAATAGCTCAGTTAACAGAGATAATCAAAACAAAATGAAGACTATTTAAGAGCCACCTGCAACCACTGGGACAATGCAATTTCTGTAATTGATTGAAGATAAAAAAGATTGCCAACTCCTATAATACATCTTTGGCTTCCCAGCCCAAACAACCAGATTCTTGTTTGCATCATGGTTTACTTCCAACAATCTGTTATAAGATCCCCAAGGCAGAAATTTAACATTTTTTCTCCAAACATACAGCAATGACTTAATTTCTCTGACATCACAAACATTAAGAGCCTGGAAAATAAAGTCCAGATACAAAATGCAGAAGGTAAATCTGGAGAGCACCAAATAAAAACAAGAAAAATATCATGGTTTATCAATGCAAGAGAAAATGAAATAATCTCTGAAATAGGCAACATCCTTCCCTTCTCCAGGTTATTGCAATTAGTAAGGATGTGAAAGCACAAATTTCTCAGCATTGCAAAAATATTAGTTTTAACACTTCCTTGCTGTCCTCGGGAACTAACAAAGATCAAGTCTTTTACTAAAAAAAAAAAAAAAAAACCACTCCTAAGCAATCTGCTAGTGTTCTGTACTAAACTGGGCACGCTTTAGGCGGCAGCATATGTTCTGATAAGCACAAGCTATTGGAAATCTATATTTAAAAATGAATACTTGCAGCAACAACATAAAACTTTCCATAGTATGGGCAATTTAATTTTAAACTGTATACTGGCAATGATCATGAATTTCTCTGTGTACTCTTTGCAGTGTTTAAGTTCATGCTAAAACTACTTAGAACTTGAACTATTTGAACTTTTACAAAGGAAACCCCTTCTAAGCCAATATTAGCCTAACTGAAATTGGCACTGCTGTACAGTCAGTGTAATTGCTATTCCGATATTCAACATTCTGTTCAAGACGTGTTCTTTTACTCTAAGCAAAAAAACAGTTAAAAACCATTTTTTCCTAGACTGTGTTCTGAAGTACCATTTAAAATAGTTTATAACTCCAGAGATTTCAAGAGAAAAAGTTTATGAAAAAGTTATCTTTTGAGACAAAGTTCTTCAAAGTTCCTCCGCATCTTTATAAGCACTCTAAAAATACATTTATACATGTTATTGCATATAAAATACAGTATGTTTTTTTTATGGTAAATTTACACTGTTGTGCTGTAGAATTGCATAAGCATATATTGCGAGTATATTTTCATGTTATTTTTCTTTTTTAAAAAAATAGTAATCAACATACATGCTATACTACACACTCCCAACTGTATTCTCTACCAAGTTACCATAACCAGGAGTAAAAAAGCTGTATTGAAAGTGAAGTTACAAAACTTCAGATAAAAAGCAGCTTGTTTTCAAGTACAGACATTTCAGACAGAATACCAAGCCAGTCCTGCTGAGTTGTTCTTTTTCCTTTCTCCCATGTGTAGAAGGAATGACTATATTTCCCTTCAAGAAGATTAAAGTCCCAGGACTGTTATTAATAACAGACAGAAGGAGAAAACTTGATATTTGTGAAGACATACATGCCCTGTTTTTATGTAAATCATCCAAAGGCAGCAGGAAGGGAAAAAAAGCTAGTAGTTGGCAATGAGAGAAGAGATACAGAATAGTAACTATCTTCAAGTTCCTACTGAGTCACTTACCCTGTATCCCTGTCTCCATGAGCACCTCCTCCTCTGCATAGCCAGTATGTAGAATACGAAAAAAAAAAATTACTGGACACACACATACACAGAACAGATACTTTCCAACTCATTAAATAACATAAGGTTTCAGAATACTATGGGTTAAATTACCAGCTAAGCCATTCAAGATAGTAGTATAGAATCAGAAATATGCATCAGTGCTTATAAGCCAACAGCAATAATGGAGACTGCTCATGAATAACATACAATTACTGTTTTATTCTACAGCCTCCATGGTATAATGGGTCCAGACGTCTTTTCCATCTGAGACTGTATTATCTACTTATCACATAAGATGATGTTTTTGTGCATTTACCCTATCTTATCTCTCCTCAAAATATGCATTAGGGGAAAAAATAAAAATGAAGATTGTTGTGGGGTTAAAATTATTTTCAGGTATTAATCCTGTTGACTATCTGTATACTGTATGTCTGTGTACTACCTGAGCAAAATCTACAGATACACAGCTCTTGTTCCACTATCACAGAATTCTTCAAAAGATCAGATTTGTATGGTAAATTACTAAATAGATGGTAAATGATATTTCTCTTACGCTATTTAATCACTGAAATTGATATCTGGTACTAACTTTATAAAGCTTAAAGCATTGCTTTCATATGTTCTTGTCTCAGAATTTGTGAACTTACAACTCTTTTGTTGGCTTACCTGTAAGTGGATCAAAATGGCTAGAAATGCCTGAGCACTGCCTCAGCTCTGAGTAACAGTTAATCATGCAGCTGTATAAACAGCATTACCAAGAAATGAACAGTAGGTAAGAGTATGGACAACATGATTCAATATCTGTTTTTCTGAAGATAAAGTACTTGTTAGTGGATATCCAACTATATTAATCAGATACAGGAACTCTCCATTACTTTCTCAGTCTTTCCTCCAGCAACACTTTGCCCAGAATTCAGAATTATATTGGGCCCACCTGTTTATGTTCATTTCTTGTAAAACTTCTACATTTTTCTTCTTCTCCAAAATGGAAATGTTTCTGGTGCTTGAATGATGAAGCTAATCTCGACAAGCCATCTGCATAATCAGCTAATATAGAATTTTTGTGCTTGAAAACAGGTGTAGGAAGATAACAGGAGTCCACCTCCGCATTTTTTTTTTTGAGAACTACAAATGGAATAAGCAAGAGAGGTTCAAAGATAGGATATGAGAGGAAGATGATCTGTCAAAAACATGAAACTTCATCCCTCTAAGTACTGATGGAACTTGGACACTATGAAAATAGCAGTTATGCTCCCATTCAGTTTTGTATAGTAGCTTTCTGCTTTGCTTAATGTCCTTGAAGCAAAGGTAATTGTTTTTTTCCTCTCCTGTGAACATAATGTGGGATATGACAGCTCTCATCTCATAGTGTGTGTGCACACACTAATTGTATTGGCAAATCAGAATCAAATTGTGTTACTACAACCAAGACTTCATCTCTTTAAAAAGCTCTGTCACTTTTATTGGCCCAAACTCTAGGTTTTCCTTGACCTAGAATATCATGGAAATGATTGAAATATAGCAGTCAGATGATGAAGTTTATATAGCATTTTAGTAATCTCATAAAAAAGGGAGGATGCACATTTTCAGGACCTGTTATGATCTATTTGGTGAGGATAATTGCTATTTCACTGAGCTACCTGATAAGTCCTGTTTCATTCTGGGAATCACATAGACGTACATTAAAAAATTCACAATAATTATTTTTAAAATTTTATTTTAGATTTGTTTTTAAATGCCAATCATAAGGTGCTGGGTACAGTTTATAACTCTCAATAACAGATTAAATCTGCTAAACACTCAGTGGGACTCCAGGAACATATTATTTATAATCTGATCCTATCACCCTGAGTGAGAGACTAGATTGCTCAGCACCAGAAAAATTCAGGTCCTAGCTAGATATCAGACATAAAAACAAAACATAAATTGTGTGATACACATATGAACTTATAAAGCCATGTTTTATTTGAGTTATGAATACTGAGCATATATACATATAAATATATGTACACACACACATCTTCTCTCAAAAATATATATGAAAGGCTTTTTTTAATGAGAAAAGTAAAATTTTATATGTAATTATATTCAAAATATATGAAGAACCTGAATCTTTTGCCACCATGATCCTCTACCTCAAGTAGACAATTATGCTGTAGTGAATACGACACTGTCATTTTGGTTTAGTAGTACTTTATGCACTTTTCTATCAATTTGTCTATCAATTTGCTGCATGCACAGCAAGCTATAGTGGCAGAGAATTTTCATTTTTCTCTGTGTTTCTATCAGACAGTGAATTTCTTGCAGACTAATTCTTCCATGCCATATCAAAGTTAAATGACTGCTCTCTAATTTTGAGATCTTACATTTTTCACATCAAAGCTGCATGTGAAACATACATTACTAAAGAACAATGAACAAATTATTTCCATAACTAGAACTGTTCTTGTTACCTTTAGCAGTGCCACCAAACAGTGAGAAAATGAATGGTGAGATAGATCACTGAAGTCATCTACCTGGACAGGAACAGAAATCCTTTGATTATGCTCTCTCAAGGATGTCACAAAACTTTAATAAAGTTAATTCTCCCTCTACGTATAAATAGGAAAATCATTTCTCTATTAAGAATATCTGAATATTTCCAAGCTCTTTGGTCATATAACTCAATGTTACAATATCTATGACTTATTTCAGAACAAATGTACAGCTGATAAAGGAATACTTGAAAGATAAGTCTCTTTAATGAAAGACAGATACCTGTATCTACTGTATAACCAAATTTAATTATAGATGATGTACAACAGAGACCATATCACTGGAACAGTAATAGAATGTCAATTAGAAATCAAAGTTGTTTTGAACTCTTGAGGGCAGGAAGAGAACAAAAGCAGCCTACTTCACTTAAAAAAAAAAAAAAGCTTCCAAAACAGTCTATATCTCAAATAAATCAGGGACCCTTGACAAAACCTGCTGTACAAAAATGTAAGTTACCTGAAGTATCAAAATTCAGGGGCAGGGAGGGTTTGTCAAAAATGGCCTAGGTCAGAGAGGAAGTTGAAATTTTCAATGCCCAGAGGTAATTATTCTGAATAAAAAGGACTTTCAAATATAGCACTGGCAAAAATTCTCAGGTCTAATCTGATATCTTAGTAAAGGCCTGTATTATTTGTCTGTATTCTATACAGACATATTCGTTACACATGTTGAAAAACAAGGGTTACAAAATCCTTGCACAAAGATTCTTTTTCCAGATCATCTGCAAACTACATATGTGGCACTAAGAAAACAATTAGTTTTGAAAGACTTTATTATTGTAAGCCTTATTCCTGAAAGTGCTAACAGGATTTTGAAGTTATTGAGAAAGTCACTTTAGAGGGAAACAAAAGCAAAGATATGAAGAACGGCTGTATGCCTCCCAGGCACTAAAGTCGTGAGTGTAAATGTTAGGTAGGCTACCATATAACAGTGACTTCTCTGACAACACCTCCCTTTCTGCAGTGCAGGAATCTCTAGGAAAATTGAAGTTCTCCTCTTCTGAGGAATAAATGAATTTAAGAAAGCAAAATGAAGTGTCCAGTATGTTTACTTCACTTATTTCCATGTGGGAATACCATCAGAGGGCCATACAAGGAAGACACTATCCTTTAATGTTTCTCTGACATGGGTTTTCCCTGTAGCCTATTATACACAGCCTATTTGCCTTGCAGACACGGAGGAATAGAAGCACTTGTTATCGCCTTCTCTACAAGCGCTAGCCAAGCATCAGCAAGTGCCAGTGCATGTCACACACCCACATGTTGCTTCTGGCCTGGCTGATTTCTTCTGAAAACGACCCTCCTACTACAGCTTCCTACGCCTTTTGGAAGGGAGGGACGGTGTCTATCCTTCCCTGCATGTGTGTCAGCCAAGGCTTTTCATCTGGGTTTTGTGGTTTTTGCCAACCCTGAGTTGCCTGTCCCCACTTGTCTCTGCATCGAACAGTCTCGCTAAGATAAAAGGCCAGCTCTCATGTACAGGAGTGCTGATGTTTTGAAGAAGCAGATTTTTTTTTTCTGTACTGAGTACATTTCATATAGGATAACCAAGAATTGAACTCAGATCTCCCCTCTGCCGTGCATTACTACGCACCAGTCTCTCCTGTTGTGTTTTGTTCCAAAAGCAATGTCCAAAGGAGTTATATGGCTGCATATTTGTTGTCTTTGAAGTTCTGCATTAACATTCCTGAGTACTCACAGATCCAACACTAGCAGATAAGAAACACTAAAGCTGAATTAGAATTTTTACCGTGACCCAAGAACTTTATGTGAAAGAAACTATATAGCCTAATAAGTTGTGTATATTTATAGACTACCTCTCAGACACAGTTACCAGGTTTCTAACAACCATCATTTTTTCTTCTTATTCAGACCATCTGAAATTAAAGTATTGACAGAAACAATTTCTGCCAGGAAAGTGGAAAAGTTAATTAGGGATGATATTGAATCTGTTTTTCTGCATTTTTTTTTGCTGTGTAATCCACATCTTATGTTCAGCAAGATGCTGCTGAAGCTAAATAAGAAAAATAAACAAACAAACAAACAAAGCCAGATTTTTCAGCTGCTTTCTTTTACTCCTGTGTATGCAGAATAAAGCTAGAGGTAGAGCTTGAAGTGCTGAATAGTATATTTTTTCGCAATAAATTTCAAGTCTGTCATACTGCCTTCAGGGAACACAAAAGCATTAAGGCATATTTATACTCAAAAAAGAAGTTTTTTTTTTCAATGTTGAGAAAGAAATCCATCATGACATATATACCATAGGAAGTGATGGTTTGTTCACTGGATCAAACTTTCATAAAAGTACATACAAGATAACGGACTTTTGTCACAGTGTGTTGTTGGTCAGGTGGTAACACCATTAGTCCTATGAAAAACCAACAACCAAAAAAAATCCCTCAGAAAATGGTTATTACAAAAGATAAAATGGAAGCTGTTGCTACAGGAAACAGCAAAACAAGCTATGGAGGCAACAGTTTAGATATTCTTTCCCTTCTTAGTATACACAGTCATCTTTACTCCTTGGAAAATGCAACCAGCAACTAAGAAGTCCTCTTCCCCTCCACTTTAAAAAGACAAATTTATACTTATGCATTGTAAAATAAGAAATGACATGTTTTTGACCATTTTGACCAGAGTTTTTAAAAACTAAAATATACAAATACAGACCCACCCTTTCAGGAAACTTGTGTTTTCATTTGCACAATAGTGTCAGAAAAGTTACTTGATCTAAAAAACCTACTGCTGTATTTATTAATTTACTTGACTTTAGGTGAATTAAGCTGTGAACGGGAGAAAAAAAGAAGTGCTTTTTTTCAGAAAAAGTTTTCAGGCTGTCTTTTCAACAACAAAAATGTCTTCTATTTTATGGGTCAAATTTTGGTGAGGTAAGCAGTTATGCAGATAAAAGTTCTGCAAGTAACACCACCTACATGATAAAAACTACAGGAGGGTAAAAGGAAAGGAAGGAAAAAAAGATATTGACACAAAAAAATTAAATAGGATGCATCATTTTCTTCTGCTTTATTACAGAACAACTCTCGTTAGTGGCTTTTTTCTTGACTTGTCTCTCATTTTTAAAAGAGCTGGCATGGTGTAATTTCTATAAGAAAAAAACAGAGTATTTTTCCTTTGAGAAATTAATAGAAATAATCTTGATCGCTTTCTAATATCCAGAGAGTAGAATCTTACACAGCTGCACATACCCTAAAAGTCAGTTCTTTACTTACAGCTGTTAGTATTCCTCTTGGAAATTTCCCACTGGATGTGAGGTGATAAGGAGAAAAGCCATTTTTCAATTCTCTGTTTGATTTATAGTATTTTCAGTGGAAATACTACAATCTGTATTTTAGGTAGGATAGATTATTTCATAGAATTGTATATCCAAAATCTTTTACAGAATTAAAAAATATTGAAATACCACAGTTTAAATATTGATGTAATTTTGTGAGCAAAAATTACACTCCTCTACTAAATTGTTTCAACAGTTATGTGTTTACACAGTATGTATTTCCTAGGTATTTGGGACATCTCCTAATGTCATGCAAATTAACTTTGGTCCATTCTGTCAGTGAACCAAAACCACTCTACATTACCTGAGGAAGTGACCGCCACTGATGGCAAAAAAATGTGGTCATAATCAGTTTTGGAAATAAAAATGAAAAGACTAGGTAAAAAGCATGGTTTCAAAATGATGAATTACAAAGCAAAATAAAGTGGTATAGGCAAAGCTTTCAGCTGAGATTAAAAGACGTAGAAACGCAATTCATAATATTAAGAATAGTGCCATCTGAAAAACAAACATAAATCTTCCATCCCGCAATCTATTACTCTATTTCACATTTCTTTTTATTGTAAATCTTCAGAAAAAAAAAACTTTTATGAAATTGAGACCTCTAGAAAACTTTCATTAGGATATACATATAAATATAAAAGCTTTCCACATCATTTTTTCTTTGTAATAATCAAAATTTCTGCTGTTTCTGAATTAAAATTCAAGATTTTAATTTGTTGACCCCAAAATATCCCATGATGCACAATAATATTCTGCTACTGAAAATTCATTAGTTACCTTAAGAGGTTTATTGCAGGCTTGAAGTACCTCTAGCAGATGAGTTACTTCAGAAAAAAATCCTGAGCAATTTGGACTCTAGATCCTTAGTAGTTTAGTCTCTATATATTCTAATAGAGATCTCATTTTTTAGGTAAAAGATTGACTCAGATTTCTGAAATATTTTATGCCTGACCATAAGAAGGCATATACAGAGTTTAATGCCAAGCTAACCCCAGGCATAAGAATTCATTTTGATTTTCCAAAGAAAAAATTCATCTCAAAAAGAACATTATAAACTTTGAGAAAGTTTATAACTGGTTTATAATCTAAAAATATTATGCCTACAGACTCATGTGAAAAGTCTACAGATAAATGAATGGTGGAGTAAGCAGGTTCAGTTTTACAGTCAGTGAAGGTGTACCTGTGCCAAAGAGAATGATTTTCCTTTCCCTTCTCCCCCAGGTGTTGTTCCAGCAAGTGTACGACCACATGCTAGTTAGATTATCTTGCTGATCAGACTAAATGTATTCTCCACAATTTTCGGTCAGATCAGTGACAGCATAATGCAGCTAGTGGTTGCACAATAGCTAAACTGGACTCCAGAGCATTATTAGCAATGTGGCGCAGAAGCAAGTGAGACCACTTTGTCCAATAGGCAGAAACCATTAGTGAAACTCAGAGGGTAAAAGTTCTACAAATGGCATTGTATGAAAAAAAAAATAATTAAAAAAGGGACTATGGAAAAAAAGGGACTGTGATTCTAATATAGGACTGCAGTTCTAGTTTGGACATCTTCTGAGTCATTTTAGTGTGAGATAATTGCCCAAGAAAGGAGAAAACAGAGAAAAACTAGGGCCTACACTTGGGCCCGGAAGGCATAGAATTACAGAGGCTTGCTTGAAATGAGAGACAGTTACAACTTCCAGGATGGTTGGTATGTGCAGAATCTACTTCACGATTCCCTTGGCAACACAGTCTGTCCTCCTAGCACACACTAATAAGAGTAAATGAAGAGTGGAGCAGAATGGAGACACCATGGCCAAACTGGAGACTGCCTGAGGTGGTTTCTCAAGATTGAGAGCCCTCTCCCATCTTCTGGGTGAGTGATGATTGCGCATTTGTACACTAGGCACTAGCTAAGAACCCCACACTGTAGCAGAGAATTTCCTATACTGACATCGAAACCTGTTTTCCAAATGGTGCATTTGAATAAATTGTGCTATTCATGAACCCAACTATCTGGTTTGAAGGCACTCAGACCTATGGTCGACAGACTGTTGGTGAATCCAAAACTGCCAGAATCAAGCTTATAGGTGATGACACTATTCGGGAACTCGATTTACTATTTGGAAGCCAATTGGACCTAGAGGTGACAGACCGTTTGTGAATTCAGTACTGCCAGAGTTGAGCTTGTAATTGATCACACTATTTGGGAACTCGATTTGCTCCTAGGAAGGTGATCGGACCTGTGGTCCACAGACTGTTCATGAATCCAGTACTGCCAGAGTCGGGCCTATAGCTAACACAGTATTTGGTATCCCTATTAAGAGATGAGTCCAGCTGCCCCCAGCCCCTCTAACATTTCAGGATCAACTGGAACACAAGGGGGATTCATCTCTTACCAAATTTGCCCTCCCCTCCATCAAACCACAACATTTAGATACTCCAGTCAGAATAAAATTATTGCCAAACTGGCACTTTGAAATGGTTCTGCAGCCTCAGTTTGGAGCTTCTTTCCTCCACTTGAGAGTTTGCTCCTTTCTCCTATTACTGCTAGTGTTCTAAGTACAACATAACCCTCCATAAACACAGCCCTTCAAACAAAGATGCTATTTGGGAAGCTGTAGTTGCTAAGGAGTAACTGTAGTTATAAGAGATTAAAGATGCATACTTGCAAAATTTGAATAAAGGATGTAATTGATTTAAAAAAAGAAAATTCTGAATCTCAAAATTTGATAAATATTGAAATTTTCAACATATTTCATGAGCAAAATTAATAGAAGAAAAAAGAGATAAATACTGTTGAGGTCCATCTGCCAGCATTCACAAATTGTCGTTTGCTTTAAATTGTAAATTAAAAGCATTAGAACAGGTGGCCTTCCTTCAGCTATGACAATTCTAATAAGGTTTTAAGATGATACAGTAATTAAAAGATACTGCTCTGATTTTTTGGTTAAAATGCAGCAAATAATAGTTTTCTAAGTCTAGAATGGCATAAAGGCTATTGCTCTATAGCTTTTTCTTAGGTGCTGTGGAGTTTTACCAGGGAAGTTCCTTCAGTGCCACCAGAGAATTATTCTGAAAAACAACTCCCTTAAAAGGAGGTTGCTTGGTGTAATACTTGCAGCAGCTGATGGGGTTTACATACTTGCCCCAAAATCACTGTAAATTCAGAGAATTCTGAAAGAAGTTTTGAGCTGCCATCTGATAATCTGACAGCTAAAAAGATGAAACTGGGTAAGAACAACAACATACATGAAAGAATGGAAAAACAAAAATACAGATTAGTTTTGTGTTAGCTCACAGTAGTTTCCAGAGCTTTTTCTCTTTTGCTAAGCTAAGACCATCAATTCAAACAACTGACTATAGGGCATGCCACATTCATAGGAATGCTCTTCAGCTCACTTTGCCATGGTTCAGTTCTTGCCTTGAATTGATCGTACTGGGGAAAAAAAAGTTTTTCTTTGTTGAACGTAGTCTCATAAATAAATAAAGAAATAAGTAGATGCCACAGACTATCTGGGATATTGTGAGAAATTTTTCATTAGTAAGAGCATTTCACCAGAAACAAGTAAACAAGTTTTCCCAGCTTTTGCTTATGGTAGCAATAGCAGCTGGAGCCAAATAAAATCAGAATCTCATATTTCCTCAAATCTACTCCTTTTCTAGCCCCAAACACTCCCACTACATATGAGAAATCATCTGAAAAGCACAGATCAAGCTGAGAATCTCTACCTCTTTCTGCCCTCTTCTGATTGAAAAACAAAGCTTTCAGCAAAGAATAATGAAATACATAAGATTTACAGTTGCACAAACTTCATGAGACAGAGTTTGGCCTTAGTTGTCTTAGCCTATTGAGTCTTTATGTAGATCTGCAGCATTCTTGTAAGAAAAAAATCAGATTATCAGAAATCTATTGAAACTAGATTTCTTTTTTGAACTATACCTAAACTTGGCATAGAAGTTATTGAATTCATAGGTCCAGACTAGATGACTGTTAGAGTTTCATCTGATCTCAAAATCTCAGAACCTTGATGTAGACTTAACGATTTCAAGCGTTTGATGTTGATATTCATCTAGTTGAGAACCTCTTCTAACTTCAAAGCTTCTAAAATGTATATATGAAGTTTCCATCATTTCACTAACCCCATTGCATTCTGTGCTAAAAGGGCATGGGTGCAACTAATACTGGTGACTGTCATAATCAAGCCATGTCCCTTATTTCATTTTATAACACAACGATCCTCATTTACTTGATGAGTGTTATAAGCAAACATATATGTAGGGTACGGCGCTCGGAAGATCTCGCGATGTACGGGAAGAATAGGGAACTAAGGCATATGCCATATTAGGTAAAGAGCAACGCTTATTGGCTATATAGGCATGCTTCCGCCTTTGCTACCTTTATAAGATCCAGCCTGCGTATATTAAACGCCATTTGCAGCATCCTCATATTGGTGTCTGTGCTCTCTGGCCCGGGCACGGGTTGGACGTGCCTGGCC
>NW_010581642.1:280946-331967 GCF_000705375.1 Tinamus guttatus
CAGATTAAAGATACCTATTTAGATGACAGAGCCATGAGTGCTAGGTTTGCCAGACTGACGCTGGATGATCCATGAGGATCCTCTATGTTTTTATTGTAATGAAATAACACTTTCAAAGAAAGACCTACTGCTGATCATCTTTCATGATAATTGACCTAATAAGACTTTCAAACCTCAGTTGCCTTTGAAGTTACACACATACTGTGTAAAGCAGATTCTTCCTGTAATGTGGTTCTGTCTGCCAATTTAAAGAGCATTAGAGGTCACATACACATTTGTGTACTTGTAAACTATGGCAATATCCCACTAAACTTTCTCTTTAATAAACTACATTAAGAATCATTCTTCCAGTCAGATGCACTAGATGCATTTTACTACAGGAAGGAATACCTTTAGATCTCATTGATTTTATAGCTTCTTTGCTTTTTTAAAACTTTTTAAATTTAAAATACGGCTTGTGCAGGATAAAACGCTTGTGCAGGAAACCAGGCTTTTCCTGGTGTATGGATGATAAAAACTATTGCTACTCTGTTTAGATTTTTAAGAAAAGTTTATTCCCGGGCATAGCATATCATTGGAAAATTAAGCATAAGTGGTTATTCATTATGATTCTTTTCAGCATCATTACTTCCCTTTATACAATTCCACACAATGTAATTATTACACGCACTTCTTTTTCTTAGAGCAAGTCCTTGAATTTTGCTGAATTTCTATCACTTTGTGCCACTGCATTTTAAGTCATGTGAAAACTAACAATGATTTTCCATTTTACTTTCAGGCTACTCATTATTAAACTATCCTTAGTATTAAACTACCCTGAGCTAAGAACAACTCTCTTCGACAGTTCCCCATTTGACTTGGCTTCTGATATCTAAGAGTTAGAATGTTTCTAAGGCTTTTATATGTGTTATATTGATTTCGTATAGTATTTGGAATGGAGGAAAATAGGAAAAAGATGAGTAATTTAAAATATTGTATGATATGATATCAGATACCTTCCAGCCACATAGAAATCAAAAAGAAATAATTTTTGACCAGTGAAATCAAAATTTCACCCATTAAGTTTCTTTTAAACTTTGCAACATATAGTATATTGAATGGACTTTTCGGCAAGCACATTAGTTGTCATTAGTCATTTATTTATTTCTTCCTTATTACCTTTTCTATACATAGTCATGAGAATTTCATCTCAATTATCATAAATATAAGTTTTCCACTTCATTGGCCCCTTTACCATGCTTGAATATTTGCGCATATATATATTTAGTCCCCAAAAATGTCCATACTATTCTGAAGTGCCTATAATAGTAAAAGCATGTCACAGTCTAAATGGAAAACTCTGAAATACAAATTCTTAGAACCCAGTGAGACAAAAAGGAAAGGAATATTTCTATGTACATAATTACTATTTTCTATTGACATTTTTATATTTAAATCCTTCCCATAATACTCTGGTTCTGCATTACTTCTGCTTTATTGCATTTTTACCCTTTTTATTGCTATCAACCATTTTTAAAGTTTTTTTTTTCCCCTACCCATATTTAGAATACTGAAAATGTGAGCTGAACATTTATTTTGGTTTAATTGCAGCTGCATATCTATTGTATCTTTTTTTTTCTGTTGAAATTAGAGCGATTTATTAATGCCTCACCCTTTTGTTTTACATCATTTGCATGGTGTTTTGTTTACATGTTTGCATGATGGGCAAAAAATAAATCTTCATATATTCCTAACACCTGTTGCAGATCAGGGAAAATTTCTTGATGTCTTCTCCACTGTTTTTGTTCTTACCCTACTAAGCAACATCTTTACTATTTCCTCCTAAACTTATCTCCTATGTCAGGATGGTAGATGAGTTTTGTAAGGGGTTTTAATAGAGCTGACATCCATTGCTGCTAGTAAATTAATTCGTGTATGCTCCACCAGAGCACATAGTGCTCAGTTACAACAATAATCCATGTTACTTTACCCTTAGATTTGTCATCATACAGTATGTACCCAACCTGTGTTTACATCAGTGAAAGTTTCTGTATAATTATAACTTTGAATATATTACGTA
Organism: Tinamus guttatus; assembly: GCF_000705375.1. The sequence goes on from NW_010581642.1 coordinate 283,006, forward strand.
CTGAATATTAATTTGGATGTCCCTCATCCGTTTTCTCTATTTGGACACAGCAAACAAACAAAACACAAAGGGATCACTGGCTGATAGGCCAGCAATAAACTTTTCCTGATGATGTGCAATCTGCTTCTATGATTCAATTAACACAACAGAAATTGATACTTGACTTCTTTAATTTCCACCTTACATAGAAATCCAAGAAGAATACTGCTTTCACCCATGCAGGAAATAAATTTCACATGAAGCAATGGATAAAGCTGGATAACATACATATATTCACAAATGTATACAAAAATATTACCAAGCCCAAATATATTTTAGAGAGAGTAGGACAGAAAAACAATGGTGCACTTCTCTCTGGTAGTGTACAGATGACATGAAAAAAAAAAAAAGAGTCACTCCTGCCATTTAGCTATTTAAGTAATTGACATTCTTTGGAATTGAAATAAACAGATACATAGATCCTTACTTCACTCACTTTTTAGAAGGACTGGTATGTTATCTGAAACAATTTACATATTTCACCTCAAAGGTGACATGACCTAGCATGATGTTTAATTTTATACGATCAACAGAAGATACATGGGAATAACAGGAGAAACATAAAATTACAGTGATGCTCTGTATAAGAACTGACACGGGTGAATGATTTACTGATTATGATTAATGAGCCTCTCAATCTGTATTTTAAAAGGGAGAAAAAAATCACTGGCGTTGACAAAACACATTACTGCTGGTAAAGCAATGCTCCATGCAACAGGAGACAGAGTTTTCACACTTCCCAGTTAAGCCAGGCTGCCTTGCTCCCATTTTGTGATGGACACAGCGGCGACAAACAGTCAACACTGCTGTCTAACGTGAAGCTGAGAGAACTACGAAAGGACCAGGAAAGATGAGAATAAAAGAGAAGCGATCATTAACAAGTTTTCTGGAAAGATGACCCTAAAGGTGACAGATTTTTCCTGCTAGGGTACAATTTTCTCCAAAAAGCCTTGTCCACATGGGATTGATATAGCAGACACATCTCAGGATGAAGTATAACCTGCTCTTTTTCTACAGTGGAGTAGGATGGCTCTATAAACCTCACTGATTTATACCAGTACATAAATACCTTCACTGCATTTTCTTGAAATTGTGTCTGGGCCTTTTGAGAGGATTGTAAGGCATTTATGTAGAGCATGCAACTTTTCCGGAGACCCACGATCTTCCTGTGTATTCACATAAAGCCAGCTAACATGCCTCATTTTTTATGACCTGGTAAACATGAATATTGCTCTTTCCATATCCAATCTTAAAACCACATCTTTCTTCAAGGATCCTATACATGGTATGGAAGATATCACACAGTAATTCCTTTAAAATGCAGAAGTATAAGGCATTACTACAATTTTTAATAACTATATATAATATATATATCACATTTCTAAATATCAGCAAGCATGTGTATGTGTATATACAGGATAGAAATCCACAGTCAGTCTTTCAAATGCCGAATCCTTCTGTAGATGTGCTATGTATTTTCCATTAATTCGTGTTATTTTTCTTGCTCTAACTGGAAAGTAATGTAAAACTATTCAGCAGAAATCCACAGAAAAATAATTTGATGAACAGAGCGCTCTTATTCTGCATTTCTTTCATGGAATGTAATGATATGAAATTGTAAAGCTGCAGCCACTATTATTTAATATTCATATCATGGAAGCAATAAAAGTCTCATGATTTCTGCGAACTATTTGAGTGAGCAAGTTTTTGTAATTAATCTTTCCTGCCTGATTGCATTTCAGTTCCATACCTTCCATTTTCAATCATCAGAGGCAGTGCATAGAACTTCTACTTACGAACCAAGTACAATCATAACATGGTTATGAAATAGACTCAAATCTAGATTATATTGTCATGAACTGTTAAAATTATAAAATGTTTAAAATTTTGAGTCAACTCTTGCTACACAAGAATGAGCATTCATTACTTCATTTTCTATGACAGCTGCAAAATGTAGATATATAAAAGCAGGAAAAATCTAGGAGATTTAGGGGTGAAAGATTGGCTTAAACCACATGACTGAAGAGACTTAACTCAGAGCTCTATAGAACAGAGTGAAATATAGAGTAGGAAACAATAATGAATATAGGAATGGAATGGACAAAGTAGCCTTAGATATCTTATTTTCTTCATGTTTATCTAGCTTGGTGATACTTAAGTATATTTTTCTTGAGTTTAGATTTTATCGGATAGATAGTCTTTACAGACTGAGAGGTTAAAGAGCATTTCTGAGAGAGCAACGTTCATCACCATTTACTTTTTAAGAAAATGATTAATCAACAGAGGATTTAGAAAAAAACAAGCGTGCCCAATGCAAAATTAGCATTTTCCAAACACTTCGTAATGGACAATGCTTGAGTTACGGAAATTTAAAAAATGTTGCATTAGAACAGTTCTCGATTAAATGCATTTGAAAAATAATACTGTAGTTGAGCAGATTGATTCTCACTTAGTTCTTGTCTTTCACTAGAGGACAGACTCCATGACCTCTGCTTGTTATGTTTTCTATATATACATGCACACATGCACAAATCCATAGACATATATATATATTGACGTTGAACACAGGTTGTATTTCTTGTCCTAGAAGACAATCCTACTTTCTCTTTTGAGTAGACAGACTGCTTTAAATGTTGCCTTTCCAGAGTCACTGAGCTATAGCTTGCAAATGCAACAACCTCCTACACTCACTCAGTCCATCCTATAGATCAGAAATATTGTGCAGAGGAATGTTAAAATTTTTACTGCTGCTTAAAAAAAAAAAAAAGAACTAGATCTATGTGGAGCCTTCCCTTTGTACTGTCTGTTCTCTCAAGCTGTGCTTGAATATTCTTTGAAATGCCTCCAGCATGCCTCAAATCTGAAAAGTCATTAACAGATGCTTAGTACCTATTTAAGTCTAAATTACATGTTCAGAAAACATCTCCTATAACATATGAAAAATTCACTATTGTCAGCTCCTTTGATTTTATCCTTTACAATAATTAATGCTTTCTTTCTTTTTTCCTTTCCTTAATGTAGCCGCAGCTCCTAGAGATGTTGTTATATGCAAATGTTTATTTCTACTCATCAGTGGAATAGAAAAATATATTTTCAATTCTTACTAATATGAGGGAAAACGTGAATTTTAAGAAGTAAAAAGTTAGAAATGTCTATATTTGAGTGCTTGGGATTAACAATACAGACATAGATTTTAAGCTTTAACTCAGGATTTTAGCTTCTGTCTACAACATGAGTGAACTCTTAAATTGCAACAGACAGCATGAAAATCACCAGTTACGAAACAGTTTGGTATCTGTTAAAGAGGCATTAAAGAGATATGTTGTTTGGTGTAAGTCAAACAAAACAAAACAAAACAAAACAAAACCAGGTGTATAGCATTTTAGGTCTGTTTCTCTGCTGGGATGTTCATTCTTATGCTGCTAATAGTTATATGAAAGTATTGCTTGAAGTAGCAGTAATGAAGGGAAAAAAGAGAACTTACTGATTTCTCTTGGAATTGAAAATAACCTATATAGTACTGTGTGTGTATAAGACACCACAAATTCCCTTCTTTGATGACCTCTGCCTTGTACTAGTATACCAAGAGAGAGTTTTAGACAAGGTGCTGAGCCATTAGTACAACCTAATGAGTGCACAGCATGGAGACATAATGCAGAGATCTAGACATTGCATCTGCTTCCAAAGATGATTTTTAAGGTTATAGTTTTTGAAGCCAGGTTATTTGTGAAATATTAAGACTGGAGGAAAAAAATTGGTCTTAAGGATGGGTACAAACCATACATCCTGATATTTCAGTACAGCAAAATTGAATCTTGGTTTACTTCTAGTTTTTGCCAATAAAACTAACTTTATGATATGCAGGACTATGGCCTTGAATCTGCAGCTCAAAAGAGCATGCAATTAATATATTTATAATTGGTATTCAAGGTCTATGTTGATGTTGAAGTCCACGGCTAAAGTGGAAAATGAGAAATAAGACAGCAATTTTCTTAACTACTATACATCTGAAAACATCTTATTTGCTCACAAAAACAGAAGGAAAGCAAGAAGAAAAGTGAACACACATTATACTTCATTACAAAAACAGCTTGGAAAGCTATTATTTTGAAAACTGAATCCTCTTTTTCTAATTGGAAATATTCCTGTCTACCATGAAGTATTTCATGACAATGAACACTTGCATATATTCTTAAAGAGAAATATCAATATTAGCACAACTGATATTCCTGAGTTTTATTCTAACCTCATTTCTTTCAACAAGCAGAATCTAAGTAGTACAGTTGACTGTCATGAAAAAGACAGTGATAAAAATAGGATTTCAGATCTTGAAGTGAAGAATGAGGGAATAGATATGACAGGGGAGGAAGAATTCCAAGCACCTAAAAAATTTGCTGTGGTTCTCATTATTACTCCATTTATTTACTGGTAGACAACACAGCTGAAAAGAAAATCATAAAACTTCAATGCTTGTTTCTGTCTTCTGCATCACAAAAAAACAATCCTGCCCTTCACTAGGTATTGGTCAGTCCTGAAGATCAGGTAGGTCCTAAGGTAACAGTGAGCCCTGAAGATTAAATAAATGACCTCATACCTAACTGAATTTAATGATCAAGCATCCATGTACTTTGAGGACAGTATGATCAGACGTTGAACACTTAAGTTTTTATTCTAAGAGAGGCATCTGACTTAAACTGTGTTCACATTAAGCAGCCCTAAAGGTAACTGTATGGCTCAGATTAAATTCTTACTTCTGCTAATATCAAATAATTTCCTTTGGTAATGGTGTTCAAGTGTACTTACAGCTGGTTGCATTCAGAGTGCTTTTAATTGTCTTTGTTATGTTTTACTTCATGGAAAGCAAACAGGCTGAACTATGAGGTTGTTTTATGCAATGAAATTTGATAGTAACCTATTCCTTCCTTCTTTGTCTCAAGTGCAGTATACTTAATTGGTTCCTAATCACTGAATTGCAATTACGGTTATGGCTAAGCTAGCAGTCTTTAAAGGTTTGATCCAACTTTATTTGCAATTTCAGAGCATAGCATTATGTCAGTAAATACTGTAAGAAATTGTGTCCTTTCACTTTTTCAATTTTAATATTACAGAAAGACTTAACATTCTCCTTTCACTGTAGGGTTCATTAAAACCCTGCTGGTAAATGATCTGTCACAGACCTCTAGGTTCTCTTGCTACATAAGCTTCAATACTATTTTTTGAGGGCTGATGCTTTACAGAGTCCAAAACCTTTAAAGCCTTGGGAGGGGGAACCAGGGAAAGGAGCTTTAATGTCATAGTGTTCCTGAGTGGAATCAAATCCCTGCATTTATGTCTTTTATTTCCTAGAGATTTGGTTTGATAATCTTCTTGTCATTTCCTCATTTTGTTTTATATGATAATAAAAAAGATGTTCCTTTGGGGTGAATTTTCCATAAATGGAACAGATGACAGCTGACACAAATAAATAAATCCATAAACTAACTGAATATATTTATAGGTTGATAAGTACTATAAATTACACAGTCATTTCATTTTCATTACTGACATTCATATGTTTCCTTCTTTTGATATACTGATTTATTCTATTCCAAGGTCCAGTAAAACCAATATTTTCATTTTTAACGTAGCAGAAAAACTGCTAGAGGCTTTTAGAGTAGCTTATTAAGCAGTATCTTGTTTGCTGAAAATTTTACCTCTCTTTAGAAATGGACTTGAGATTATTATGTTCATCAGAATCTATATTTGGTTATTCTTTAGATACTCAGATCTGTACATATCATTAAAGTTCACAGGGCATCAGTAATTTTTGAAATATTTTCCCAAATCAGGATCTCCATAGTTCCATCTTTGATAAAATGGAACTTTAATTTACTAAGTACAAAAATGCAAATAATAAACCTTATTAGTGACAGACTCCTAAAGAAACTTCAGCTGAGGTCCCGGACAGTAAGTTCATAGCTGTCATACTTAATTGTTCTTGCACAAGTGCACATAAGTTCCTTTATTTTATCCTAGCAGTTAGTGGTTCAATAAATTCTTCTGGAAGACAGTATTTCTTCATTTTTCCTCTAAGCAAGTCTACCATTAATTAGGTCAGGTAGATCTCCCAGCTAATCAACAGGACAGTATAAAGTTAATGTACGTTTGTATGCAAGAAGACAGAGCTGAGACTCTGAGCATCTCCCAGGAAAACCATCACAGAAAGATTTGAGAATACTCTGACTAGTGTAACTGTGTGCTTCACAAATGGAGCTATGCCTTCCTTTATGACTGTTCCTTTGCTAAATTAACACACTGAATTTATCTTTATTGCCCACTACAATTTTTTTTTGAATATATACAAGTAATTATCATCTTTCCTTTAAAATTCTAAAATGGAGGGGAAGGGATATTCCATTAGGTCTCTCTCTCTTTTTTGTTTTATTTTGTTTTGTGATTCTTTGCCAGGATTCCAAGATTCTTGCTGCTTCATAAATACCTGTCAATATTCAGTTTAAAACAACTACACAGAGCCTTTCTTTCTAGTGCTGTGTATGTAACCTGGGAGTTACACTTCTGAAAACCTTTAGCTGCTTGAACCTCATGCATCAATACCCCTCTAAGTCCCAGAGCAAAACTTATTCACATAATAGCTTTAACCATTAATTGAGTTATACTATGGCCTGACTCTTTCCTTTTAGCTCCACCCACAGTATTGAACCTACTGTAAAATTCCAAATCTAGACATCTGTTCCATTTCGACAAAATAAATTGGAAGACCTTTGTTAGAAATTAACCGGATGCAATTGACAACAGATTTTGTCTCTGAATATTTTAGCTATGATGGAAATATAACAGATGTTTCCCATTGTATAAAAACAAAGAATCACCTTAAACACATATAGCTGACATTATGTGTGGTTGCTATTGCCCAGTATTTTTTTTTCAAATGGAAGACTTGTATATATATAGACAGATATTTTAATTGCAATAGCATTTCAGATGGTCAAAGAGAAAAATAAACTGCCCATCAGAAGAACACTGTCATAGTAAAGATTTGTCATTTTGTAAATCTACAGTCTCCCAAAAGCTCTTTAAAATATGTGCAGATTCTTCCATTTAAGTTGATGAGGGGTAAATCACCATATATGAACACTCTATACATTTGTTTTTTGAAAGCAATATTTCTAAACTAGAAACATTTTTATCTTTTCCACTGAAATACTATAGAATCACTCAAAGTTATTTCCCTTTAAGGTAATTCCTAGAGCTTCAACACTTTGCATTAACAGAAGTAACAGGAACTTTGACTTGATCAGACTGGATGTTTAAATAAAAGCTTATGACTGCAGCATTTATTTATATGAATTGTATTTTCTCCCTTTTGCAACTAATAATCTTTGTGCCCAAAATAATGTATTCGGGCTATAAGATTACAGTAGAAATTATCTAAGAGGTGTTTTTTATGTCATGAATAGTAATTTTGGAGACTAGCTGAAATATTTACACCAAACCAACATCCAAGTATTCTGTCTTACGGAAAAGGCTCATAGGCATGAAGGCAATATACTTTTCAGCAATTTCCTAACAGAGAAATCTTCTATGTGTTATGGAGGAATCCCATCCAAATACAGAATCAGAAAAGATAATTCCTTCCTCTTCTGAAGCATAGAAATAGAGATTGAAAGGTAGAGAAAGAAAATGTTCGTAAAAGATGGAAAGCTTACAGTGTAATTGATAGTTACCATAGCTTCCACGTGACTCAAACTAGAACAGCAGGCAAATGAGCCTACTCAGTAGAGGAGTTATGTTAGGGATCAAGGAGCAGCAACTGACTTCCTGATAGTGATTCCACTCAGAAACTAAATACAGACATATCCTTCTCCTAGGCAAACTGCTGCTTGTACAAGAGGAACATTCCTTATCTTAAAGAGAAAAGAATATGCATCTCAAGTATGTCTACAGAAAGAAGCCTAATGGTTTCAATGTTCCAAGAAAAATGTAAGTTTGGATTGAAAAGGTATATAAAGAAATAAAAAGTGTAACAGGTCAAATCACTGGTACCTCTTAAAAGAAAAACTTCCTTATTATGAACAAATTGGTTTTCCTCCAGACAGTTTGCAGACACAATTTCATAAAGGAGAGACAGTAAAAAAGAAACTCAGAGCAAGAACATTAAGTAATCTGAAAAGAAATGCCCCTAACCTCAGAGGGTAAGGTATCACCTTTGCAGTAAATTTTATTAATACCTATGTAGTGTCCAGATGGAATGAGCAAACGTATATCCAAAACAAAAAGGTGAGGGCTTATGATGTGTGCAGAAGTTTGGGGAATGCGGAATGCAAGATAAAATCCCTGAGCGAACCCATATGTCAGATCTTTCTAAAGCTGTGCAGATGCTTCTGCAAGCACAGTATAGTGGAAAAAAAAAAAGTATTCGTTAACAAGGAAGAGCGAGGTAAAGAAAGCAAAGTTTTGTTTAACTCATGTTTTCAGCACTGAGTCAGAGCTCAGGTCTTGACCACATTGAAAGGTAAGGTGAGACCTATATGGCAATATGATAAGACCCTATGAAAAGTTACAGGAAGATAACATTTTATTATACACATATACACAGCGAGAAAATATATTAAGATATGAATTTTAGGTTAGGAGTTTTAGATTATGTTGGGAGAGTAATTTGCAAAGTTTAGTCCAAATCAGTAACTGAATTTGTAATGCTAGCAATTTATACTCAATGCATATTAATGGTGTCAAATAATTTCTTTGTGTAATCTTTATTACTCCACTTTACACTCCATATAGATTCACCTGTAAAAAAGCATTTTTATTCTTTCAGTTGAAAAGATAAAACAATAATAATTCAAAAGAATGAATTTATGAAATAATTAGGACAAATGCGAACCAACACAATTTTAAGTATACACTTGACGTCCACTAAAAATCAAAACAACACTGGGAAAAATGATATTTTTACAAAACGTATCTATCTGTGAGACTTCAGACAGTATGATTTAGTTGAGTGACAACTCCTTGTATGCCAAATCTTGTGAGATTAGACATTTAGACCATCCTAACAGCAGAAATCCTTGCAGGATACTAAAGTCCTATAGGAACAGAGAAAGATTTGCAAAGAGAAATCCCACAGTACACATTTGCTTCATGTAAAGCTGGTTGGCACCAATTATTCAATAGACTAGCTGACTGGAAAAGTCTCTTTTCCTCTGAAACTGTAGATTCACTGTAAAATAAAAATGTGAAAGTGAAAACTAGTAGAGTTGAATGTTTGTTTACCTGGATATGTTATGCATGACAATCACGCATAATTAACTAATTTTGAAGATCTGAATTAATGTAATTAATTTTGAAGATCTAGAAAAGATCCTGTGTTCATTTTTCATTTTATTTCTTGTCTTCAAATATAGGTGAGGAAAGAGTAAATCAGAAAAGATTTTGTCTGGTTGATTTTACTGTACTCTAAGAGTTACAGTTACCTGAAGCAACCTTTGATTTCATTTAACATCCCATTAACTGTTTTTATAAGGGAAATTCATACAAAAAAAAAAAAAAGGTGACAAGGTGACTGCTGTGGCTGTGCTAACTTAACCAATCAAGCTCTAGTTCTTAACCTCAACAGATATATCTTTCAAAGACATATCAGCTCCTATCTTGGTTTCCTTTCTTGTTCCTTAATTGACAGATGTAGATTCTTGCATCTGTCAAAGAGCAGATCTGGATACAGCAAATAAATACATGAACCAAAGTTCTAAAACCAGTTAACGCTAATAAAAGGTTATTCTGACTACTACTGCCAAAAGCTTCAAAATTTCTCAGATGGTATAAAATTCTAGAGAAAAAATGACAGTGGAGTATGCATTACAAACTATTATACTTTGTTCTGTTGAACATATACAATATTTACAGTATGCCAACCATGTTTGAAGCACAGTTGTTCAGATCCTCTTGAGTTCCTTTTGAGAGAAAATTGTAGCCAAATACTTTTCAGATAGTAAAGATTTTAGATCATAGAAAAACAACTAAACACAGAGAACAAATACTCTACTTTCAGTGAGCATATAGACACTTTTGCTTTTACTGGAAAAAGAACAAGTCCTCTTCTCTACCATAATTCCAAGCAGATAAGGTGGGATCAACAAATAGATATCATTGTTGTTATGAACTTGAAGAATTTATCTCGGATATAGAGCATGATATCATCTAAATTGATTACAAATACAGAGGTGTCTATTTTCCATCTCTGAAGGTGTACTCATCTGGAAGAAGCTCAGAAAGTACATCCATCCTTTTGCACACAAATAAATTAACGTAAGTGACTAAGATCAGTCAGTGCTGAATGTTGTCTCAGAAAAAATGAATATATGAAAAATTCAGAATTTACTAATATTAGAATATAAGATAACTTAAAGGATGAATTCATAGCACATTGCTTTGATATTATTCAAAAGATAGATACAGAATATTTTTAATCATCACTTCAGTACTTTCTTACTTTAAGAACAGCCTTCAAATGAAGAAAATGTTGCCCTAAAAATGACTGTTGAAGCAAGCCTTTATAGTTCGTGAAGTCTGAAAGCCAATCTTTGTTTTAGCACTGCCACAATGTTATTGTTTAGATAAATAGGTCTGAAAATTACTTTATGATTATTTCAGATCTTGACCCCAACTAAAACCAAATGTGTGTATGAGGTTGGAACAAGACTAAATATCACAAATAGGTAGCAGTTTCAGTGTAAATATGATATAGGTAATTATTTGAGGTATTCCACCATGTACAATGCAGATCAACACAGTGTATGGCCATCTTATTTTCCTTTTCCACACAGTTTGACTGGACATTCCCTATACTCTCTAGAAAACACAGATCAACCATGAATCGTATCATCTTGCCTTAGCAGAAAACAGAAATGAGATAAAAATTTGGTGCCTTCATATGTAGTGCCTGTTAAGGTAAATAAATAAAAATAAATAAATCAATAAATCTAGGACTGACAGAATATCAGATTCAAAATTACAGTTTAGCTGGAGGCCTCAGCGCACCAGCAAGTAAATGCACCTAAGCATGAAACAGCACTACTAAATTACCTTCAGGTAATTGTTACTGGAAAAAAAACTCATCTGGAAGAAGCTCAGATACCATCAAATAACTTATACAAAGGTCATATCACATTGAAGTAAAGTGAAAAAGACAGTATTTGTGGGACAGGTTGAGTTTCTTTAATGGAAGGATTTATACATGAAGGGTGAGTCTTTATATCATACAGCATTATAAAAATGTATGTTCTGATAGTGCTATTATCTGCCATTCACCATAGCACCATCTCATTCCTTTGAATGGCTGGGCTTTTTATTATATCTTTTGAATGCAGTACTGCTACAGCATTTAAGTACTAGTGAACAGTGAGTTCCTGAAAAACATTTATGTTTTATATAAGTTCATATACACTTACAATGTCATTTGAAATGGAAGTAAAGCACCAAATGCTTTTGCTCTATAGATACAGTGTTAGGCTGGTCTTCTAAGAAAGAGTGCTACAGCACAGTTTTGTGTACAGACATTTTCCAACCAATCCATTCTTTGTATAAGCAAATAAGCAGCAGACTTTATTTGGAATATAACCACACACAAAGTATTGATGTATCCAGCTACTGTTTCCAAAATTTACATTAAAAATAAAATTAGATTATTACTAGATTTCTGTACCATGCAAGAAAGTGAACGTCAAAGTAATCTATGAGCACATTCTAGTTATGTCACATTTTTCTTGTTTTGTGGGTATCACTGAACACTGGCATACAGCAATATATAACGTTCAAAACAAAACTGTGAATGTCTATCATAAAAAAAAGAAAAAACATAAAAATACTGCAATATTTATACATCAAAGTTTTTATCAAATTTTGAAACAAAACCAAACAAATAAAAAAAATGCAGAGGACCTCTAGCAATCATTGACAAGGACAGGCTGTGAGGCTGTGGATAAAGGTTTCTGCTGGCTACAGAGGAGACAAGTATTTGGAAGAAATGTCAACTTACAGACTCCCTGAAACAGTTTTTTGAAGACTGCCATCATTTATCTGCTAACCCACACCTGAGGTCTGAAGTATCACTAGGACATTCAACTGAAAGATCATATATTTTTGCTGTCAATTCAGCTATTCTGTTCTATGATTCTGCTGATATTCCCAGGTGAATGCCATCCACTCTTGGTGTTCAGGTAGTGTTTAGTCTCACTATCTAGCTAGCCCATCTCCTAAAAGGCTTCTAGTGTGGCAAGCTCCCCAGTTCTTCAAGTTGAAGATAAATACCTTCTGTCCTTCCTGAAGTATCCTCATCTTCTCCAGATACTTCTTTCATACTGGCTGCTGACAATCTCTTGTTCCTCTTATCTCAGGAATTTAACACAAGTTTTGATTACTTAAGTTAGATTTTCATCAAACTCTTTTTTGGACTACTTTTTTTATTAATATTTTTATCTGTCAGAATTCAAAATCCTTTTCTCTGTTCAAGTACAACTCCAGCTTTTTAAAAGATTCTTCTTGTTGCTGTTCCTTTTTATGACCTCCTTTTATACTTTCTTGAGCATTTCACAATAGACTATGAATTGGAGTTTTGTTACCAGTATGGTTATCTTCAGTGGTCTCTGCACTGCCTGTAAGAATTTAATTCTCTGAATCAACTGTCCCCTTCAGCTTCCTCTCAAGCTGTGTAAAGTGTTCCTCTTTTCACCTAGTTCTCCTTATTAAAGTTTAGCAGTGAATTCTTTGGCTGTTGCTTCTCGTGCAGGAATGCTGAATTTAAATACCTTGCGGTTGCTGTTTAGAGATGGTGCCTCCATGGTGAGATCCTGCAAATTACCGAGAAAAATAGAGTTGTTTTTCTTCTTGTGGGTCTGGTAACCAGCTATTATGTATATATAAAAAAAATCACAGATATAATCTAAAAATATTTACTCTGTTTCATGTTGTGATGTGTCCCCAGGGTAAGTGAAATCATCTTTTTATTTTTTACCCTCAGCATACAGCAGCCAGGTAGTCAGTATGGCCCCTCTGTTTGGTTGGTTAGCAGTATAGACAGTCCTGTATCTTCTTCCTGTTTAGGCCTGATATTTAAATTCATGAAGATTCTGGTACTTGAAGCTTATTAATAAACTTATTAATTTGGTTTAAGTCTAAGAACTCTTACACATATAACACTATTTTACCACAGTATGGTTAACAGTTCCATTCCTATATATCTTATAACCTGATTTTATACTGTTGTAACATTACCCTTTTCCTTCCACCAACTTTCTGGTACAGCATTGTCTCCATTTTGGGCCAAACGTAACAGCTCTCTTGCCTTTTTCTCTGTTTTGACCATATGATTCTTCAAAGGAAGACGAAAACCATCATTTTTTCCCCTTTGAGAAAACTTCCCTAGCTGTGTCTTTTCTAGCTGTGCAATCCTCTGTTTACATAAAATTATTTATATAGTCTTCTAACATACCATAATTTCCCCCATTCCACATGATTCTAAGACCTTCCTCTTCAGACTAGCTTCTCAGCAAGGCATTAAACCCTACCTCTGCTTCTCTCCCTGATGCTATTTGGGACTCTTGGTTCATTTCAGAGAATATTACCATTAAATCCCAAATAATTTAAATAGTGATAACTCACACCGAATGAGATGCCAAATAGCTGGTCATCTTTATAAATGTCTATGCTCCGCCAATTGGATTGATTGCTTATATATTGACTAGAGTGTAGGTTAGACACATTAACAGGTAGTCATCTATGTGTAGAGGTCTATATTTAGATGTTTTAATCTTGAGCTGAATCTAATCTTCAGTATCTCTCACCTTCGTTTTCTCTGGAAATTCTTTTTGACCATGATGAGAACCTCTCCAAGCAAGACACGATCTATGCCTCCTATTTCCATGGGGTCCATACAGCTTCTGTGGGCAACATAACACAGAGGAAGCAAACTGACATGATACTGTACACTATTTTTATAAATTCTGGAAACTTTACACGTATAAAAGGAAAAAATAAGAGGGCTTGTAAATGCATTCACCTCATTGTAAGATTCTTCCAAAAAAAAACCCAAAACACACAAAAAAGATGCAGTATATATATAGCAGAAGAATTGAAATGAAGGAGGTACATTGTATCTATTCCTTGGTCAAAACAAAGTGCAAGATAGATTTTTTTTTCCTCCAAAATTTAGAAATGTGAATTGTCCTTTAGTAAACAAATGACAAATATTTTATCCAGATTTAAAATCACTTCCTTGCTGAAAGTAAGAGCAGTGCATATTCATCTTATATATAAAATTTATTCCTCCTATCAACATGTTATGCCAAAGGATTCAGATATTGTAACTGTAGATGGTTTCCATAGATACATAGGAAGAAGACTGGCATATTATGGTAAATATTGAATTATACTAAGAATGCACTGAGGTGTAAATTTTCAGATGACTACTGAATTAAAGATTTTCTGGGAGGAAGGACAAAGATAATGTTTTTACAATGCTCAGAAATATCTTCCAACAAAAATCAGAATCATGGGTGAAACAATATGTTAAGCAGATATGAAAATAAAATGCTTTCACTTTCACTATTTTTTTGCCCCTTTGAATTGGAAGAGTCTCAAGTTTCAGTCCTCAAGATCTCACAAATTGCCTTATCTCTGTTTGCCATAATCAAAACAGGAGAAAAGTGTTATTTACTTGCCCTGGTGGAACCCAGTTATCTACAGTGAAAAACATAACCCAATGGCTAGTGTTCTTCTGGAGGTCATGTGCTACAATCCTACCTAATCCTCATTCAATAAAAGGGAAAAACAAGAAAAGGTACTCTATTATTGCACCTTTTCTGCATGATCTACCTTTTTATTTTTTTTTAACCCTACTCTTATGAATGATTTGTGGTACTGGTAACTAATTTTCCAAACTTCTCCTGATCACTTCTGAATTTGAAGCTAACTCACATCTTAAACCGTGTCAGATATGCCACAAATTTCAATGGGCTTTGGGAAGGGCCACTTATGTCTAAAATCTCAAAATAGTTTCATAAAAAATATAATTATGAATACCTATTAATATGCATATATATACACAACTTTCAACTTAAAAGTTAAAAACTAAAAGAGAAACTAAAACAGAACTAGAAGAATCACATCAGTATTTCATGTCAGCTAATGGTTTTAAAGGTGAGAAAAGAATGGAATTGTGCACAATGGACAGGATTCGCATCATCAATGAAGGGTACAATTTTCAATTTCTGTTTAAAAAAATCTTGTGAAAAAAATTCTTTTGTGGTAAACAAATATTATTCTAATTGACTTCTTTTGAAGAAGCGAACATTCTAAATAAGTGATATAATGTCTTAGATTAAGGAAACAATTTTGTGCTACCTAGTGCAGACAGGAATTAGCACATTCCAAGCAATCTTTACATTCATATTAGTGCATCATTTGTATATAAAGAAGGTATAAGACCTGAAAAAGAACCTTTCACTCATATTCTGCTCCTTCAACATAAAACTTTTTTCCTCCTCAAAGATAACAGACAAACAAATTCAGAAGGAACTCTACGCCACTGCCACATCCTTAGTGTTACTTGGTTGCCCGCTGAAAATCATGGATTACTGGTTACAGGATATCCTAACCTGAATTCCTATGAAGACTACAGAATGACCTGTTAATTGTCAATAGAAAATACATTTTTCAAAGGCAATCTTATTTCTGGTTTTAATAAAAATCTTTGTTAATTGCTCAGGTAAAGACTCCATCAAAAAGCCTGGCTGTATTTGCATGTAATCAGCAGGAGCCAGAATCTAGCTCCCATTGGCTTTGAAGGAAAGCCACAACTAAGAAAATGTTTATTCTCCAGAGGTGATCCTATGAAGTCTAAGGCAGCCTGGCTTGGTTGTATGAATAAGCTAGTTGATTTCAGTGGAAATAGAAGAAAAATCTCCAGCTCCTTTTCCTAATGTAGATAATATTGCTATTGTCTCCTCTACATTTCAAATACAACCACACCAAATTAACCAACCAAAAAAAAAAAAAAAAGAAAAAGAATGAGAACTCAGCATGTAATATTTTAGTTTTATTTTTCTTCAGCTGCTCTGTGGGAATTTACATTTGCAAATCTTTCCTGCCAGCTTTGAGGCTCAAATTTCATTTTTTTTTCTATAGATTCACTCTTCAAAGTGATTCTAATATGCAGGCTCACTGTGAAGAGTAAGCCTGTTGGGAGGAGAGAAAACTGCTGACGAGCTTTAAGGCACAACACGGGTGGTTCGAAACCAGCAGGGAAAGGAGTTTGCTCTGGGTCTCTTAACAAGTAATACATTATGCTTTGTTAAACAATCCGTTTCTTGTATATTCATTCAGCCTTCTTCTCTTCCAGAAGTTCATATGTACCCATGCTTTCTTAGTCAATGTATACATTTTGGAGAGTATATTTTACCTTGGAAAATATAGTAAATAAAGTGAGCAAGGCACTACTTATGGCTGGAATTACTGATTTCTTGCTTAGATTAACCAACTTGTCTATAATCACTAGTAAAACTAATACATTATAATTAAAGGATGAGATAAGTAATGGAGATTGGTCTCATCAAATAATTATGCTTCTCAGTTTGAAAGATATTAAAGTAATGTGTTTCCCACCTAATGGGTGACAAAAGAGGTAATTTATAATAATATATTTCTCATTTTCATTTGTTTCATCATGTAAAGAAGAGTTATTTTCACATTCTCCTCATGTATGTTAAAAGAGAAAATCCTGTTTAATCAGTAGTATTTCTTTGCTTAGTGGACTACTAAGGCTAGAAACAGTGAGCCTGAGAAAGACTTAAGTGTTGAATGCATCTTTGCAATGAAAGTCATCATTTAAGACTGATGTCTTAAATACAAAGGTCAGTCTAATTTGGATGGTTAATGCAATTAATATCAGACACAAAAGGCATTAACATGCTATTACAAACAATGGATAAGATCTCAACTTTGAAAAGGAAGCTTAGAGATTATTTACGAAAACATCCAATTTACTCAAGTACTCTCTAACTTTTTTCTTCCTTTATTCTTTATTCTTCATTCTTTATTCTTATCCCAAGGTACTTATATTTATTGTGATAGATATCTGAATATTTTGTGCAAGCAATCAATATTAAAAATAATTATCTGCTGGACCTGACAAATTCTGTCCTAGGACATCTGTCTAGAGGAATCTTAGTAATAACGACCTAAATTAAATAAATAAAAATTACATTTAGGAAGTTTGTGATCAAAATTTAACTCTGTGGTATTTCAAAGCTAGATTTGCTGAGTCAGATATTGTTCAGTGGATATATGGACTTTTACAGGTATACAAGTTAGAAATGGTATTTCAGAAAAAGAACTGTCATGATGGATATGAGATGGATATGAGTCAACAATGCCATGCTGTTATTAAAAATGGAAATATGTATTGTAATACATAAATAGGAAATACAGAATGTAATCAGATCATAGCTTTGATAGAGGTACTGTTATCCATTTTGTACACTGCCATTCAAGAAACTGGCTATCTAATCACAGAATCACAGAATGCTGAAGTTTGGAAGGGACCTCTAGAGATCATCTAGTCCAACCCCCCTGCACACGCAGGGTCACCTAGAGCACGTGGCACAGGACTGCATCCAAGCGGGTTTTGAAGCTCTCCAGAGAAGGAGACTCCACAACCTCTCTGGGCAACCTGTTCCAGTTCTCTGTCACCCTCACTGTTAAAAATTTTTTTCTTAAGCTCCTCTGGAACTTTTGGTATTTCAGTTTGTGGCCATTACCTCTTGTTCTGTCAGTGGCCATCAGTGAAAAGAGGCCGGCCCCATCCTCCTCACTCTCTCCCTTGAGGTACTTATAGACACTGGTCAGGTCCCCTCTCAGTCTTCTCGTCTCCAGGCTCAACAGGCCCAGCTCCTTCAGCTTCTCCTCATAGATGTTCCAGGCCCCTGATCATCCTTGTAGCCCTGCGCTGGACTCTCTCCAGCAGTTCCACATCCCTCTTGTACTGACGGGCCCAGAACTGGACACAATACTCCAGATGTGGCCTCACCAGGGCTGAGTAGAGGGGCAGGATCACCTCCCTTGATCTGCTGGACACGCTCTTCTTAATGCACCCGAGGATCCCATTGGCCTTCTTGGCCACAAGGGCACACTGCTGCCTCATGGTCAACTTGTTGTCCACCATGATGCCCAGGTCCCTCTCTGCAGAGCTGCTCTCCAGAAGGTCAGTCCCCAGCCTGTACTGGGGTTTGGGGTTATTCCTCCCCAGGTGCAGGACCTTGCACTTGGCCTTGTAGTAAGAGCAGAGGAAAAAGATGAGCAGAGAAATCATGACCTATGAGGAAGGACTGCAAAAATATTTCATACCTTGGTCTGAAGAGGATAAGTTTGGCATAAGGGACACAACAGTTGTTCACAGATGCATAACAGGCATTCAGGGCATTCAGAGCAAAAATGGATGATAAAACTATAATGGATTTCAGAGGAAGGAAAAAAAGATATATGTTAGACAGATGCTTTCTAGTGGTAACACTGGGATAACATTAGTAACATTGGTAACACTGATAAGATTGTCTGAGGAGTGACCATCTTCTGAAGAGAACCTCTGTCAGTGATATTTAAGTAGAATTCATCATTTCTTGAGGTAGTCAGAGCAATGCAGATGACTTCTTGAGGTCTCCATAGAATATTTTGATTCTATGATAGTAGCAAACATGGATAAAATTCATAATGACAGTATACGAATAGTATCAACATCACGGTCAGAGTTATTCCTCTGTAATTTCTATCGAAGATTCTCTTCCTTAAATTTTTTTGTTCTACTTATTTCATGTAAAGCAACCAAGATGATAAAAAGCTAGTCATGAACTTCTTAGCTTGGAAATGGAAAGCATTTACATAGGAAACATACAACCACCAAAAGTAAGCAGATAACTAAGTAAGCGTTGGACATTAATAATTCTATTACAATTTTAATAACTGTAAAATGATCTAAAAGAAAATCTAATAACATTAATTTACTTGGTACACTGTACCTATTTATCAGGTTACAACATTCAGGGCAAACACAAGCATGCTGGATAAACAAAAAATATATACATGGTCCTAATCCAGAAATAAGATCAGGGTGCCTCCAACAAGCTCCAACCAGCTCCAGCCTCCAACTTCAGGGACCTCCAACCAGCTACCAAGTCAACCCTTATACCAGCAGGTTACTATCAATCCTATCAAACCTGAAAAAAAAAAAGGCTTCTGAGAGGTTAAGAAAGTTATCTGAAATGCAGCTCTGAAACTACTAGCCCCAGCTTTTGAATGGAAGAAGCCTCTGCTGAGTAGCTCAGCATGACGACAGTGCAGCACACGGGCTTCTGTTTCCTGATGCACCACCAGGCAAAGTGGATAGACAGAAGATAAAAATGAGCTCCTTCAACTTCACCTAGGAGTCATTTATTTCAGGGCAATAATTCTGTATATTGTGACCAAAAGCATTCTTTAGACATATTTAATGCTACATTATGTTCAGAGTGGTCCACCTGACAGCAAATGCCATAAGGATGAATAAGAAAAATACCTGCTGGTTAAACAGAGGAACGAAACCATTTAAAGGTTTTTAAACTGTTAATCAAAACCACTCAGCAGTTTTTAAAGATTTTGGAGGACAGACTTACTGGACTTGCTCAACTCGCTTGACATTTGACCCTCTGCCAGCAATAGTTAGAATCACTTCCACTAACATCAACCACCCTGATGTCTGCTGGGATAATCACAGAGCTAGGAACAGACAGTCCAGAAGGTTCCTGCAGAACATTGCAGATATTGATGCAGATGGATGATGAGCCAACATGGGGAGGGATGCTGCTAGACCTGATAATAACAGAGATGATCTAGTGGGAAATGTGAGGAGGAGGCAAGAGGGAGGAACTGGGAAACTATAGGCCAGTCAGTCTCACCTCCATCCCTGGAAAGGTGATGGAGCAGCTCATCCTAGAGACCATTTCTAGGCATGTGAAGGAAAAGAAGTAGTCAGCATGCATTCACCAAGGGGAAGTCGTGTTTGACAAACCCGACAGCCTACTACGATGGGATGACTCGCTGGATGGATGATGAGAGAGCCGTGGATGTTGTCTACATTGATTTCAGCAAGGCTTTTGACACAGTCTCCCATAACATTCTCATAGGAAAGCTCTGGAAGTGTGGGTTAGATCAGCGGACAGTGAGGTGGTCTGAGAACTGGCTGGGTGACAGAGCTCAGAGGGTCATGATAAATGGGGATGAGTCTAGATGGAGGCCTGTGGCCAGTGGTGTCCCACGGGGATCGGTACTGGCCCCAGTACTGTTAATCTTATTCAGCAATGACATGGACAGAGTGCACCCTGAGTGAGTCTGCAGATAATACCAAACTGGGTGGAGTGGCCGACACCCTAGAGAGCTGTGCTGCCATTCAGAGGGAGCTGAACAGGTTGGAGAGTTGGGTGGAGAGGAAACCCGCAAGGTTCAACAAGGAGCCTGTAGGTCCCGTATCTGGCAAGAAATAACCCCAGGCACCAGTACAGGTTAGGGGCTGACCTGCTGGAAAGCAGCTCTGTGGAGAGGGATTTGGGAGTCCTGGTTGACAGAAACTTAACCATGAGGCAGCAATGTGCCCTTGTGGCCAAAAAGACCAATGGGATCCTGGCCTGCATCAGAAGTGTTGCCAGCACCTCAAGGGAGGAGGTCCTCCACCTCTACTCAGCTCTGATGAGGCTGCACCTTAAGTATTGTGTCCAGTTCTGGGCTCCACATGGAGCTTCTAGAAAGAGTCCATCGGAGAGAAACAAAGATTAAGCGACTTGGACCTCTATCTTATGAGGTAAGACTAAGCAAGCTGGGCTTAGAGAAACCTAGAGAAGACAGGACTGAGAGATCTGATCAATATGCATAAGTACCTGAAGGGAGAATGTAGGGAGGATGGGGTCAAACTCTTCTCAGTTGTGGCCAGTGATAGGACGAGGGGTAATGGGTACAAACTGAAACACAGGAAGTTCCATCTCTGTGTGAGGAAGAACTTTTTGACTGTAGGGGTGACAGAGTCCTGGAACAGGCTGCCCAGAGAGGTTGTGGAGTCTCCTTCTCTGGAGATCTTCCAAACCTGCTGGGATGCCACCCTGTGCCATGTGCTCTAGTTGTACCTGCTTGAGCAGCGGGATTGGACTAGATGATCCTTAGAGTTCCCTTCCAACCTCAACCATTCTGTGACTCTGTTTTCTGCTGTCTGGAGACCTGGAAATGACATCTGTATCAGAAAGAAACTAATCACACATACTTACCTTGAAAGTTCCTTTCAAATGACACTTCAGCGGAACCATCTTAGAAGAAAAGCTACAGGTTTAACTGCTTCCAAAACAGGTAAACTGCAAGAAAAACAAGATTAAGTAGAAGTCTAATGTAAAATAACATATTCCATGGCCAGTTTTACTTGGAGTAATAAGCTAGCCTATGTCAGGAAGTGCAGGAAGAGAAAGTCTTCCCTTTGTGACAGCTCTCATTGCCAAAATGCCACAATGTCAACATCTTCTTTTAATTAATGGATAATATGTATCTGACTAATTCAAAGTAATTGATCACAGAAATTGTGCTCTATCTAGAACATGACTCACTGAGTGAAATAATATTATATGTAAAGAATATTATTATTTTCCGTTTATCACATGAGTAAAGGTATCTGTCTATGCAGGACCAGGGAGTGAGTGCCAAGCTGAACATAAAATGAATCAGTCATCATGCTGAACTCGAAAGAGTAAAACATAACACTTTACTTTTAAATATAATATTAAATAATATTAAAATCATCTCCATTTCAAGTCCTGAAACTAGAAAAAAAAATGGGTCTGATTCCCTTTTAAAGTCAAATCACTACTCTGACAATGCCATATATAGAAGACTGTGTATAAGCAATAATCTGGCTGCTATCTATCAAAAGTGAACTTGTAGAAACAAAATGCAGCTGCAATTTCTAGTTGATGATAAATAAAACATCAAACTTTTCCCCACTCACGTAACTTGCCAAAAGTGTGCTTTTGACATTGCAAATTTTTGGAAAAAAAAAGGAAGAAACTATATAAATTGATGAAAGAATGAGAGCATACTCCTAGTAAGTTAAAAATTGGATCCTACAGAATTAAACAGCTATGCTTAAGGACAGAGCTTGGTGCAAAAAAGAGTTTTTGTAAAACCATTTTTTTTAAGTTAGTTTAAACATGTAGTAGTAGTAAACATAGTAGTAGTAGTAAATATGTAGTAGTAAACATGTAGTATGTAGATTTTACTCAGCATCACTTAGTAATTTTCTTCTTATCCATTATGTATTGAAGATAAAATTCACCCATCTGTTTTAATATGAATGATTCTTTTCTAAGTAACTATCATATACAAACTGAAAAAAAAATACATTGAAAAGCATACTGGAAATTGAAGTATTATATTATATGCAGTTAAAATCATTTTAAGCTCCTAGTTCTGCTAATCACTCTTCTAGAATTGTGTTTTATTCAAGATCAGTTAAACAGAGCTGCCAAATCAGTGTTTATGGTATATTTTGGTCTAATACAACATGTAGCCGAAGTTACGAAATTGAATTAGTTTCAGACATAAACAAATATGAACTTCTACCTTCACATTCCTACCTAAGAATCTGGGTAATAGTTTATAGCTTAGTGTGATTTTTAAGCAGAATTATCCTTTGTGTCTTCCAGTTCAGTTGTTCATAAACTAATTCCACTTTAATCCATTAATCACTGGCCTTTGGTGTTGTCATGCTAAAAACAGATCACGTCAAGCTGAAGACCTGACAGTTCCTGACTCTGGGAGAGCTTTGTAGCTTTGATTTATACTAATTTAATATCAAATATAAGCCATCCTCTCTGACTGATAGCAGGTTTTAAACTCAACATTTGATTATACACATTCTTTACTTTTTCCCCCCTTTTTCAAGCAGACTGCTAATTGTTGCTGTTGTGTATCACCAACATATGGAGTAATGCCATCTTTTGCCACTGACATTGATATGACAATCACAGTGATTCCACAGAACTCTTATGAGAATTGATAGTTATAAATTAAGCCCCACACAGTAAAAAACAGACAGAGCTTTCAAAAGCTCTTCTTTCAAAAGACTTTCGAAAATTGTCTAACAAACTTTTCCTGAATTCTATGTGGCATTTTACTTTATACAGGATATGACTTGACAACCATGGAGTCATCCTGTGAAAAGATTGTTTTCTAGTGCTGAGGCAGGAAATTGATAAATGAGGTGCTCCTGATGAGAAGTTATGGCCTCTGCCTGTTCAAAGTTGATGTTTACAAGAAGCCAGAAACAGAGCCAGGGCATCTGTAGAGGACAACGCAGGTTGGAAGAAGATTCTAAGCACAAGAGAAAATATCTTTTTGGTATCTCTTGAGTTTTATATGTAGCTCTCATTTACATCTAATTTCTGAACTTTATGATCATGCTTATGGCATTCAAAAAGGACAACTTAAAAAAAAAAAAGGGAAATACTTCTACCAAAACTTTCTGAAGTTGTCCTTTTTTTTTTGTATGGAAGGAACAGGAGTTTATCCAGTCATAAAGATTACCCTTCTACCTGATGGAGTGCAATATCTTTCTGGTTTGTAACCACTTTAAAGGCTAGTCCTGGTTAAGTACTATTTCCTCAAACATTATTTTGCTGAAAAGCAACACTGAAACATATTGTTTGCATAGACATGTCACACGTCTATGAGATAGTTAGTTAGGAAAGCACTTATGAAACTCCATAACCACATTTCCAGCTCATATATTTTCATTCTCAATATCTCCACACATACTGCATATGAATCTCCAAAAGGGTCTGCTGAGGTACTTACACCCAGTGTACCTTAAGTGTAAACATGTGCAAACAACAGGAACAAGCTTACTGCCATGTTAGATAAAAGTGCTGTGCTCATCTAATTCAATGATCTCAGGGAAATCAAAGAAATCTGTCAATAAGTTGACCCTAATTTCTTTTAATAACGAAAAAAAAAATCTTAAATCCTAAAGGTAGTTAATTTCTTTCAAAAATGCAATTAATTACAGTAACTCTGAATATCCAAATACCAAAAAATTAAAGGAATTATTCACGTTTTCTATTTCAACAGCTTCTTGTAGACGAGAGTTGTACAGTTTAATTGAACATCTCCATTTTCTCATGCCAAGGAGTACTACTGAAATGTATTACAGAAATGAGACTAATAATCTCTATAAAGTGAAACATACAAATACTTTTAATTATTTATGTTAAGAAAGCTTACTAAACTGTTTATGTGTGACATGAAGTGAAAACTCTAGCCTGACAGTCTGGTAGTAATGGTGATAACAGGTTGCTAATGTGAAATCACATTCTGTTTGTAATCTGGATGCTTACATTTAGAAAAATGAAAAAAAAAAAACCTCTAGAGTTAATTCTTGTCAAATAAATTAAAATTTACTAAGCAAAGAATGTTACCTAGTCCAAACGTAGAGATAAAAAAAGCAGATACTCTACAGACATTTTGATAACAAATCTAAAAAAACAGGAAAGAGACTGATATTAAAGATGAAGCAGATCTCAAATTCAGCAGCATATAAAGCTGTGTGTGTCGTGCCAACCGAAAAGAGCTAATATAAGGTCAAGTGTCTACAGGAAAGGCTATCCAACAAATACAAGAGTTATCATCTGAAGGCTTTTCAAACCTCAGTTTCCTATGGGCTGACATACATGTCCACATTTATTTTAGCAGGGTTTGTATGTCTATTTGTCTTTACAAAACACCTTTTGGGAAAATAGTTCAATAGTAAAAATTATTTATCCCCAAACATATAACTTTTTTAAAAAATGGAAAAAATACATATATTTAATGAAAATAATGTTTTAATCAAAGCAAACTTTTATCAAATGACATCCAAACATAGTGAATTCTTGCAAACATGTCTAAATTGTTAACGCTTGCTTTAAATATTGCAAATGTTTTTTTGAAACCACAAATCACACACTGCTTCCAATTCAGCTCTCATTATCTGAATAGCATTTTATCCTTGTTGACTTGTCTAGGACACAGAACAGAATATTAGTTTGTTAGTAATACTGAAGTTCTGATTAAGCTCATCAAGCGCTAAGCCATTTAGCAGCTATGCACCTCATCTTCATTATATCCTAATATCAAATACATTGACACAAAATAGCCATTTTTGACTCAACTTAATACTGATATGTTTGACTGAGCTTTTAATTAAATGGAACTTAATTTAACAAGTATTGTGCAGCACTGTGGGATACTTGTACATAGGCAGTTATGTAAGTGCGATTTGTTTTTTTTATATTACATTTTTATTGAAATAGGCCTGTTATTCACTCCTGCTAATGAATCAGTATAGACAGGAAAATATATGAGCTTTGGCTGAAAATAGATCTCAAGTACTAGACACTAATGTTAATTGGTGTTACCACAAAAAGTGGTAGCCTTTTACTCTTTAATTTACACCTATATTGGTAGAATTTAATATACCTTTATGCTGTGTATAGAATGGCTATTTTTGACTTCTAAAAGAATTTTGTCACTTTTTAAAGTGACAAGTTACATAAGAATTCTTAATTACTAATTTGATTATTATACTGGCTCTATTCTGGTTCTCCAGTTCAAGAAAACATTAGGATAAGTTTACATTCATGGCCATTTCAAGAAAACTTTTAGTATATAGTTAAAGTTTAGATGAGCATATGAACCTCATTTTTACATCAAAAAGGTAGAAGCCTACGTTTCACTGCTTTCCTGAACAGGAATGATTTTATAAATTGATACTAAGAATTGACTCTGACTGATAACTGATTTTAGAGGCGGAAGAAATAAGCATCTCTTTTACTTGAATGAAAATATCTTTAGAATCAAAACTTGAACATTATAATACATCAAACACTTATTGAATTAAATAATTAAAATGTTCAATCTCAGTGGAAAAAAACATTCAACTATTGATGAATTTACCTTATTTAGATATGTTATTCTAGCTTCGAGAGTTATAATGAAAATGTGAAAAAAATACAAACACAAAAATTGTGCAGACCACAAGAAAAGAAAATACGCAGAATCAGAGCTAACTTTACCTATCTGCAAGAAGGAGATTGTTGAATGTTGAAACGCATGTTTTCTGAAAGGAGTCCTTTTCCAGTTGTATTCACAGGCTTCAACCAAAAAAAAAAAAAAATCACATTTTTATAATTTGTGAAAATTAGACTAACTTTGTAGATGGAGACGGGAAATGCTAAAAATACATATTTTGACATCTAAAGCCTACCAGACATTAAAAAACTGCCTCTTCCTCTTCATTGATTCTGTTTTTCAAAAACCTGGAGATCTTTTCTGCTAAAGTTACTACAGTACTGATCATAGTTGACAGTAGAAACTAAAAAGGACACTATAAGTAGGAAGACTGATATCATAAAAATTAAGTTAAAAAATTCCCTATCTTTAAATTACTTTCAGTACTACCCTATATATTTAAACTGGCCTTAATTCTGTGTGTATAAATACGTATGCTTGTGTCTGCATATGCAAATAATGAAATCACTATTAAATATAAGTAGGGATAGCTACTCATTATACAGAAATGATTTGAACTTATGTATAGCTTTGAGGTGCATGACTTCAAACTCTACACTGTATTTAGAATGAACAGCAAAGCACCAGAGGAAGACTCCTTTGAAAAACTAAATGTTTGAATAAGGAACAATCTACTTCTATCAATTTTCTCTTGAAACTGATTTAAGGCACAAATTAGAAGAGAACCGATTTTCACAATGAGAGTATTATTGTACAAATACTTATACAGTCCTTTACGGTATCCTCCTATCATGCACAAAACAAAACTAAGCTATAAGCTCAAAAATAAGCATAAAGGTATCACAGCAGAGGGCTGAAAATTGTGCTGGATCAAAAAGAATATCAAACCAACTAACTAAAATATCTTTTAAATATATATTCAATTCATGTGATATATTTTGTTTCACCCAATAGAATTCTTATTGGATGGGGGTCTTTCTTTATATGTTTCTTCTCTGCATTGATAAATAATAGTCTTCTGTGTTAGCAAACCAAGTAACTTACTAAAAACAAAATTGTCAACTTTCCCTCATGCTGGAACAGCTCGTACTTCAGTGTTAGTTGCATTCATAAACTCTTCTCTGGAAAGACTGATGAAAGATAGGAATTAATAATATTATTGGATTGTTTTCAAGTTCAGCCATTGGAAGATCACATACTCTGTATTAAATGGGTGCAAAGTACTTATCAGCAATGCATTTAAATTCTTCACTCATCCTGAATGCCGTTAAGTAAAGCATATTATTCCTCTTCAACTGCATTATGACAGTTTAGGAATAAATCCTCTCCCTTTTTAGTTCAGCACTGATTTAAGGTTATTATAGTGTTACTATCCTTGGCATTATTATGGAGTACTTTGTAACAGTCAGTCTGTTTGGGTTCTATCGTACACTAATTCTTCATGCATTACCCTACACCAGAAGAGAGCAGCTATTAAAATCTGAACAGTTTTGATGAAGCTACTGTCAAATTATATTGCTTTAAAAAAACATTTATTTACACTTTGTGGTGGATACAGTTTTTCTTCTCTTAAAATTGGTTAGAACACTAACCTCTTCTGCATCTTCAAGAAAACATGACAGAAGTCAGTTTCTTATATGACCAGTCATTCAGTATTACATGAGAAAATATCTGGATAATTTTAGACTTCCTACATGAATGGACAGTGGTATACTAGCAACCAAATCACTGACAGTAATAAAAAATTGTATGCTGAGAAGTTTTATGTTGTAAATGGGAAGGGAATTAATGATGAGAATATTTCTGAAAGAGCAGGATACTGAAGTCTGTAAAATTAAGATGTGCAATAAGCCAGATAGGAATTAATAAATCATCATGTTGATAAAGGAATCACTGCACATAGGACAAATCAAAAAAGCATACACAATATTCAGCTTGGATCTCCTAGTAATTTCCCTAAACTTTGACATACATGCTTACTTAGCAAAACAAAAGTTCCTTCTTTCTAGGTTTCTCAGTGCTTCTCCAATTTCTTGAACTTTGTATTTTAGTAAATATTTTCCACCTCTATTTTTCATAGTATATATAAAACACTGACTTTTTTTTTTTCTTGTCCAAAGCTTCATTGATACTGATATTTAAATGGGTTAACAGCTCACTAAAATATCTTGTTCTCCTAGCCGAATTCCTTCTTTCTAGCATCTTTAGCAATAAATAGAACCCAATCCCATAACACATATTCTTGAGCATTCTGTCTCCATCCCAATCAATATTTGCTTTTCCAGGAAATCTGGCTGCTATCAATCTTCATTTTTACAGAGTTATACTAATCATCAAATTATATAACTGTTCTCATTACTTTCCAATAGCTTTCCATGAAATTATAAGCTAAATGGTGTTCTTCTACAAAGCCTGCCAGCATGAAAAAATATTTGTTGCTGAATTCCACAAAAAAATTAAACAAATAAACCCAAAAAACTGCTAGTTTCCAGGCTATCTAAGCTTCTGATAGCTTTAAATTAACAAGATGTTTGCCAGCTTTCCACAAGAGACCCTCATATACTTGCTACAATTACTGTTTTAACAAAGAAGAAAAATGAAGCAAAATATCAGAATGTCTTCTAAACAAGCTTGCCAAGTAACACACAAGCAGAATCAAATTCATCTGCATAACATCACAAATGAGAACATGAACAAAACATCTTAGTACACACCTGATACTAATACACTACTAAATTAAATTCACTCATATGGCTTGGTTCACCATTTCCCTGTGTTTCTGGATTTGTTTAAACATGCAGTTATGTAACACTAACATTCTTTTACTACAAAGCAAAGTACTTCTGCATCTAATGGCAATATAACAAACATCTATTTCTCTTTATTTCTTTTTGCTTATTATACCATACTCATTTGTTTCATACAACATGGAAATATTTGTGAATCTTATCCATTTTTTTTTCTTTCCATTCCATGTTTTAGGTTTTCTAGAATAGTTTCTTCAATTAATTTTACTTTCATCTCTTTTCCCAAATACTCCCACTGTATCTCGTTTTCTTTTATTCTCTTTCTTCTCTTCTGGTAGACCTGTCTATGTTAATATACCAGCCTCACTTTCCTTTTCACAGCCTTTTTTTTTTTCTCTGATAGCTAGCATTTTATTTTTTGACAAGTTTAAATATTGTATATAAGTACAGGCATCTTTACATATCACCAAATGACTTATTGCTACAGGCATATATTAACACTAGTGCAAATAATGCTATTCTCGTATACACTTTCTTTCTGTAGAGAGGAAGAAGAACAAGCACCCCTTG
This sequence comes from Tinamus guttatus, assembly GCF_000705375.1. The sequence continues at coordinate 312,483 of NW_010581642.1, forward strand.
TTCTGCTTACTATCTGTAACACATGAAAATACATATGCAAATATAGAATTAATCCTATAGCAAGTTTTCTGCATAGGAAATTGCCTAATAAGAAAGTAGCAGTTTATTAGTATTTTTAACTTACAGATGACACCCATATTTTCAGGCACCACTTGCTTTGTTCCTATTGGAACATAAAAAGAGTGGGGGTAAAAAATGTAGGAGTTTAGAAGTGGCAAAACAAAAGAACTAAGGCAAAACCATCTTCAGAAGACAACACAAACACGGTTACAGCTTGCAAACATGATCCATGGAGCAGTTAGTTAGTTTCCAGTCAGCTAGGCTGGGTCTTGGATCAGCACATGAACAAGTGCCTTAGCATGATCAAAAGATCATATTAAATATGTCCTGAGATACATAAATGTGTATGTGTGTGTGTATACATATATATATAACTGTTTACTGGATAAAACCAGTAATAAATAGCAATGATAAATTATACAAGTAAAATATATTGCTGGATTAGTGCAATTAATATTAAAAATGAGAAACAGGCAAATAGATTTAAACACTGTTTTGTTTCATTTATATTTATACACACACACAGAAAGTGCTACTTGGTATTTACCGTCAGGTAATAGTCAGGCTCTGTCCATGTCACCACTATTCATAGAATGTTTACAAGATGAAACCCCTATAGGAGGGGTATAGCTATCCTTAGTCTGTTTGGAAACAGCACCTCTCCTCACCTGTGCCAGTTCTTTCTGCCTATATATTTTCTATTAATGCTCCAGTCAGTAACTGAGTTATCGCACCTATTTTTATCTTATTCTAATTATATCAATGCACAACATGATTTTTTGTTTACTCCTCCTTTTTAAAACCCTATTTTACAGATATTCATGGAGCTTTGTGAATTCACTACTTCCTATCTTATGTCTTCTGACCTGTAGTACTGACAAAATCATTTATATTCTAATAGATAAAAAGCAGACCAAAATGTAAGTGGGGATATTTAAAATAACACTTAAGTACTGAACTGTTTAGAAACACCATCTCTGCCATGGCATCAGATCTTGTCATATGATAACTTGTTATCACTGTTAGGGGAAACCACTTGTTTGCCCCATTCTTTTCCTCTTGCCTGATAAAGCCATGAATCTCAAGTTTGGAGAAGTTTGGTAAATATGTGGCTTTTCCATTAGCATGGTGTGAAACTGCCTTATTGTCAGAATAGCAAATTTGCTCTACACAAGTGCACTGAGAGTGGTGTTGTAGGGAGACAGCGGTGTTGTAGGGGAAGAGTGGTGGTTTGGGGATAAGCATAACTCCAAAGAAAACTAACTTCATTCTTCTGAAATGGACAGTTTTTCTGTTATTGATGATGATCTTGTCCCTGGAAATCTCGTCATCCATATTTTTGCCTCTGATCTTCCAAAAAGGTTCCTCAGAGGTCTCCCAAATAAAATGTCAGGGAAAGAATGATAAGCAGGGAAAAGGGAACTACAGGCCTCGCAAATCCAGCTCTGACCCAGACTGAGTTATCCATAGGTAAGATACTTGTGCATGTCTGAAACAGCTGAACTGTGAGGAAGTCCTAAGAGGCAGGAGAGATGACAGGAGAGAAGGCCTAAATGATGCTGGACTTCATTCTTGCTCTACAAAAATCTATTCACTTCTTCCCCTTTGACTAACTAACTCCTGAAGGCCACTAGGCTGTACAGATCTCAAAATCTTTGCTTAGCTAAACTCTCCTGCCTCGCTCTTTAGAATGCAGCCATAAGTCTAAGAAACAGCAACACATTTGAGCTCATTTCTAGCTTCCCACAGATATGAGAGGTAGGTTTGCACAAGTTCAGATGGAAGCACAAATTTATCTTTAAAAAGGTGAAAATCACTGGCTGCAGACAAAATGAAAACACAGTGTGATATAGAGAAATTTGAAGCTTTTCCTTCATGTGTTACAGGAAACATTTAGTTGTAAAAAAATAAAACTACAGACAACTATAGGGGAATATAAATAATTCTTTTCTCATTATTAATAATATATTTGAGAATAAAATCTGGAAGCTCGTGTCAAAAACATGTCTGTCATTTAGATATTTCACACAGTAAAGTCAGTGAACAAGAAACTCCAGGAGGCTACCAGATCAATACTGTGCATAGTAATTATGCTGAAGTGTTTTTCAAAACACTCAAGGCAGCTTTGTATTCACGCTAAGCAGAGAAACTGAACCAGATAGATAAACAAATCAACTAATTCACTTGATTCTTGATGAGACAGAGCTCTTTGAAGATTGAAAAGTGACTACTGTACTATTTTCTCAATAATCACTTATTAAAAAACCTACACTGGTCTGCTTCTTTGTGCGTCTCCTAGAATAAATACCATAATCAGAAGAGATATGATGAATGTTCATGTTTTTTTTTCATGTTATGCAGACATATTTCTCCTTCCCACTAGGATGTCATTCATTCATTAGAAATGAATAAGGACAGAAGAGTATCAGAAAAAAATTAACCACTCTACACAATAGGTTTTGTGGTATTTTCTGACAAGCGAAGAAAGATCAAGATTGTATAACTAAAGAACAAGATCTATTAGCAGTTTTTTCAGTTAATAAAAACTCTGCCCTATGACAATTCATTCAGGATATCTTCAAATTAATTTTAACCCCAAATCTCCTACTACTATTTTCCTTAATAGTCTGTTTTCTCTCTTTTTTTTTTTTTTATTTTTTCTAGGTGAAGCCTCCAGAATCCCTCATAGATATTTTAGTGTTGTTTCCTAATTCCTTCTTAAAAAAAGGCCTTAATCCAAAATGAATTATTTACCAACTATAATGGTAAAAAAATTACCGTTATTTACCAACTGCTAATAAGCAGTTACAGCACCTGGCGATGGTGCATCTGCTCTATAATTACCTGTTAACACTATGCTGAAGAGGTGATTGTGGTGCAGTTAAGAGTGCATTGATTTGAACCAGTGAAGGAATATTAATAAAATCAAATAGAAGATAAAAAGAATGTGATTTATCAGCAGGACTACTGGAAGTTCAGATTTTTTTTTTCTACAAGCAATTTTTAAATTCTAAAGTGAGCTTCAACCCTGTATCTGAATATTTTCTCCATCTCTTCCTCCAGGAAAGGAAACAAAACAACCTAACTTTCAAAATGTGCATCACCATGACAAGATATCTCTCTGTCCTTTCCTTCACCTCCTGATGCAATGAGAGCATCCTGTAAGTACTGGTAAGTCTAACAACTACAGCCACTTTAATGATAACAGAATCCTTATAGGACTGTAAAAACTTCACGTTTTGTCCTGTGAGGGTGGCGGGGGGAAGGGCGGGGGGAAGGGGTGGAAATCAGGTTTATAACTTTATAACTTCTCTGGCAAGCAAAACCTCCATAGCAACCTATCAGTACCTGAGGCTTCTCTAAATAATGTTCCACTGGAAAATATTAAGTAGCTGTTTGAAAAAGTTGTTTGAAAATATGTCAATATGGAAAAAGCTTACTATGGGGAGCACAAGAGTTCGATCAATTTGAAAAATAAGAGGCAATGTTTGGAGTTGTGTTTAAAGAATGTTACATAAAAAAAAGTTAATCAGAGTTTTTGATGCATTAAGCAAGTTAACTCTGCCCATATTACCATTTGGAAACAAAGTGTCTTTAGATAATGGAGATTTGTATGCAGAATATTTATAATTTCAAAACCTTCTTTCTTTATTTTTTTAGTTCAGATTATTTGAAGTTGGTCTGTTTTAAGAAACGGTCTGAGAACTTTTCTGTTGGTATCTCCTCAATAGCAAGAATGCTACAGGTGAATATGGCAGGAATGATATTAACTGGTAGGAAGGTTTACTTTAAAATATTAATATTACATGTGGCGAGTAGAAATACAAATCCATGGGAAAGTTGTTATGTATACACACAACACATACATATATACAAATATATATTTACATATAGCTTAATAATCAATACAATAAACAAAGAGAAAGGAAGTACTACTGCTATTTTACAAATATGAGCTTTCAAATTACTCCAATTCATATAATATATTCAAGGCCAACATTTCATTTCAGCAGAAGAAAATGGTAATAGTCCCATGATAGCATGTGCAATTATACTTCCTATTACCAAACTATTTTGGTATTCAAAATTCATTTTATCTCAATTTTTAGCCAATTTTTCTACAAACACTGTATCTGCCTTGTCAGCTTCCCCACTAACAACTTTAAAATCACCTGGCCATTTCAAACAAATTTGATGATGAATTAAAAAAAATTTACATTATTCTAAACATCTCACATACATAGAAAATGAAACTACTGTTACCCATGTCTATAACCTCATAGTGATTACAATACAAATAAAGTACCCTAGACAATGTCTTTAACCATACTCCAGAGAAGTTCAATAACTGTATGATGTTATAAAGTTTAGATATTTCAGAAAATTTTGGCCAACTGTGTTACGGGCTAAACAGGAAATAAATAAATGCTTCAGTAAAAATTATTCTACGACAGAATCCGTAGACCCTAATTTTTGCTTTAAGTCATGCTGATAACATTTTGACAAGCATCATTACTAGTAAAACTCCTCTCACAAGAGCCAATAAGTAAGTACTCATTAGAAAAATATAAACTTCAAAGTAAATCTTTCTAGTTTCTTTTCACTTTCATCTATAATGTTGTCCTTATTGTTATTAAATAGAAATCACCATCTTCTACGGTAAACAGAAAAACAGCTTATTTGAAGCTTACTCATAATTTTTCATTAAAATGCCTCTCCAAACATACTTTCAATTTTTTTTTAAAGGCTGTCACTACATGAATCAATTTTCTAACATTCAGTTAGTATTCTTGTGTATTTACGTAGCAACTAAATATATTCATATTAATATTTTTAGGTAAATAGATCACTAATTCTGCAGCAGAGTTATGGAAATACATGACTCAAAATCATCCAAATCCCCAAATCATTTTGCTAACATAAATATTTTGTGTACTCATTTGTCAGATAACTAAAGAACAAAAAAAAAGAAGAACTAAAGAAACAAAAGAATAATCTTTGAACAAAAAAAAGAGGATCAAAGATTCATTTTCTTGAAGTATGCTTCGTTGCTTAGGAGCTTATACTCACTTTGGGGTCTTTTCAGGTGTCATAGGTCGAGGACCCAAGACATAGAAGACAGCATCACAGAAAAAGAATCTCTTTTGCTTCCTTGTCCACCTCCCTGTCCACCTCCCACACATGAATAAATAAATATATATACACACACATACATGAAAATTAAACATTTATTTTACAGAGAAATGCTGCTGATATTCTAGAAGATCTCGTGAATGATAACCTAAACATTTTCAGGCCACAGACATTTTTTATTTTTGTGATTAAAGTTGCAAGATAAAAGCTTGGTTTGGAAAGTCAGCTGTTTGAGAATAACCTGAAAAACATTTTCTAAAACTGGCATTTCCAAATAATGATTTAAAAAAAAAAAAGAAAGTTTTCAGTCCACTAACAAGCCAAGATTTTTTTTATATTACCTTTTACTTGTACATAGGAAGAGCTGTAACTTTCTTACTTCAATGAATTGATTTTCCAAACTTGAACAAACTTTGTTCAATTGGTACCCCCCAGAGAGATGAAGCTGGAGGAAAACTGTTATCATCAAAAAAGGTTATCATCATTGGTAATTTTTGTCAGAGCTATTGATCTAATGCAAATCAGGTTCATGGCTGATTCAGGAAATCACAGAGTCTGATTATTTTTGTATGTGTGAACCCCAGCTTGTGTCTTGATATAAACGCACAAATGTCAGTTCTGAACAAGTAGAATGCACACACTTTGAAAATCTAATGCTCACAAACTCTTTTCCTAAAGTAAACATATATTTTAATACATTCCTATATTCCTGACATACTACATTTGTGATCATAAAAATATATGTCATGTATCACAACTGTGAAGTAGAAACTTGTATTTCATCTCTAGCACCACAGTTTCGTGTTCTTAGTTTTTAGCCTGACCACTACACTTGGTTTAACCAATGTAGGAACTCAATCATGTATTTTCCAATACTAGATAAAAACAAGGCCCAATTCATTGGAGAACAGGCTCCTTCAATATTGCATAGTTATATAAACCTTTTGAAATTAATGTAACAGTCTAGCAGATGAAAGTAGTACCATTTTCCACCTACTTTGCATGCCTTTGCACACATTGAAGTGATTAAAAAAGGTACTGGGCTGTGAAGAATCTGGTTATTATCTTTAAAATCAATATTTTTATCAATAAAACTTAATATGTAATCATCACTTCTGAGAATATCTAAGTCATCTCATCTACCAGAGATGTGTGAATACTTAATGTGCAATAGGAAGAAGTGAAGCATCTACAATTAAGGAAAAGGTCAACGCTGTAAGAAATCTAAATTCTCTTCAGACTCTGCGATGAGAATTAAAGGACAGAAAACATAGTGGAAGCTTCAAATCCAAGATGTCATAATTGATTAATTTATGATAGATATTATAGTGGCTGCTAATGAATTCAGAATGATGAGTACTTCAAATAGGATAAGAATAGTTTGCGCAGGACTTAACATGGGCTGGGTCTAGATACAAGTGAGTACGGCTTCACTGTGTGATTTGAACATTCTCTGGTATCTGTGGGAAATGCTAGAAATGTGATATTCAGGCAGTCAATAGCAATTTTTCATGACATTGTGTTTGTTTGATTATTAGTACACAGTCAGCTGTGCTTGCAATATGTGCAAGCACCCAGTACTGATTAATGTGTGACTCCTGAGAATTGTACTGCAAACGTCAGACTTGCCTTTTCTTTCCCTTCAAATCAACCTGCAAAAAATATTATCTACTTTCTTTCCTGCAATCTGTTTCCCATGCAGGGAATAAAATATTGGATTTCAGATAAAGAGGGCATCTCTTGAATGCCATTATACACAGCAAATCCCCCAGTTTGGCAGATGAGTCAAGCCTCATGGATTTTTTGATGGAGGGAAAAAAAATGTGATAGAACTTCCCACATGGAAGCTCACTAAGTGCACCTATCAAGAAAATTCCTTCTTTTCAACCACAGGCCCTTCCTATGAAATAGGCAAGAGGCAGAAATGAAGGCATAAATCTCTATCTGCATTTTATCTAACAATGGCTTAACTTAAAATGACCAATCAGTCCCTGGAAACTGAACAAACAGTCCTAGAAGTAAGTCTTTGAACCTCTTAAAGATCTTGATCACTACAGTACTGACATACTATCTCAGGCTCAGTGATCTCCAGAACAGTGCAGCTGCAGCAAATACATCAACAGACAATCTCTAGGAAAGTTAGACATGCAGGTTGAACCCTCCAGTATGAGGAATGTATTTAATCCAAGTCTTTCATTTCCTGGACAGAAAACCTAACCACTGACGAAACAGACTAGAGGACAGCAGTATTTTTTAAGGGAATGATACCTGTATTGTGTGAAAGGGTATGAGGAGCCAAATCAGTGTAAGTACCCAAAAAGTAGAGCTTTCTGGAAATTGAAAACATACATGTTTCCTGGAAGCCCCAGAATAAGTATTGCTTTCAAATACACCCATGTTTTCAGTGTTTTTAGCTAGACAGTCAACTTTTAGCAAGTTTAGTTGTAAGTAACCTGCCCACATTTGGCACAGAAGCAGATGTACTATTAAATCCCAAGCTTTTATCTGTTACATTTTTTTTTCCTTAATGTGGGATTTTGTTCTGTAAATCTTTTTGTAACAACTAAAATGTCCTGTTCTAAACACTGTGAGACATTCTTTTAATATAAACTGTTTTACTATAAATCTATATAACAGAGGCAATATTGCTATCTTTAATAAGAATTCTTACTAACAAATGCTTTTTTTCCCTCCACAATCTTAACACATAATCAAACACGGATAGTGGTAATAGCGAATTTGCCATCTTTAGTTTTGTATATCTGTCCATACATGCAGCTAGATTAGTACATTATTGAACATTCCCCAAACTTCACTATGCCTTCCATCCAGATTTAAAACCTGCAACCTACTTCTGAACCCAGGACACTGGGCTCTATAGATACTGCACATAAATGACATTTGTTGCAGCCTATACTACTCAGACCTGAAAAAGTTTTAGAGCTTAATTTATACGCAGAAATATCTTCTAGTTGTACTGCATTCGTGGGAAAATCAATCCAGAGACCAAACATATGTAAACAAATTAGTCTATCAATGTTCCCAAACAACCAACACAACCTTATCAATATTATCTGCCAACACCACATACAGAAATTTCTTTTCCAGTCTGCCAATAGTTCTAAAACACGACAGGCAAGATGATTGTTTTTCTCCTTATTTAGGAGAAAAACTCCATGAAGTAAGAAATGAAAAGGTTACCCACTTCCAAAACTTTCATTATGTGAATAGTCCAAAGGTCTCTGATGATGAATAGCTCATTATTTGATCTTATTACCCTGTATATCCACTGAGTCTGACTGGACAGGGAGAACTTGCAGAAGGAGTGCATGGTGAAGATAGAACATATGCTCCAACACATGTACATCACCAGGATGATTAAGGACATCTAAGAATATACTATGAAAAACAGCTGAGTCAAGACCGACAGAACTAATTCTTTGAAATGACAGCAAAGAACAATGGAGAACTTCTCCTTACTTAGGCAAAAGAGCATGTAGTGGCTGAGCTTTGTATGACAAGTATGAAACTCTGCATGTCCATTAGATTGGAAGTTGTTGTTAGTACTGTAAAAATTACCTGCCTTGTAAAGAGGCTCATCATAATGACGCTATGATGAAAATACAAGATTATTGTTCCTGTACATTATCACTCCAAAATCCATGTAGAAAATCAATCAATGAACACTTACATGTCACAGTCATCCTTACATTTAGACAAGCCTCACAAAAAAAGAAAAGAAAAAAGCCATGTTTTTTTTTTCCTTTATGTGAATAGTGTCACTCAAGCTCATTAAGTGAATAATCAGGACATGACACCAACCATTATTAGGAAGTAGTTAGTTTAAATATGTGAAACAAACATCATTTATTAAATCCTCATACTATTACACCCAGAAACACAGAAAAATGATGTAGTTATTTCAAGACTGCATACACATATACATGTAAATGATATATAATGAATAAGCAACATTCAGCAAAAAAGATAGTTGAGGCTACCATTTTGTTATGGCAGCAAACAGCACACATTTGCTGCTTAGCTCCATTTGAGCGGTAGTAAAAAGCTTTAATAACAATTCTTTTTTTTTTAATTTTTATTTGCAGCAAAATGGCACTGATTTCCTGTTCTTGCAGAAAATTGGCCTGTCACAAATGTGGAATTGTACTTTCAATTACATAATGGTCTATTTTCCAATGATGCAAACATACAACAATTATCAATAAACATCTATTCATTACATGAAAAATGCTTTTTCATCATAGGCTAAAACTGAAAATTTATATATATATTTGTCATTAGCTTCACTCTGTTGCCAAGCTTTTTATTAGTAAATGGCCTACAGAAACAAAACAAAGCAATTTCTGACACAATGTCCATTCTATTCCCTTTTTGAGTCCTAATTAGTGTCAGAACAGTAGAATAAGACACCCCGACTATACTGAAACATCACTATTCCTATCCCTCTGATTCCAGCTCATTCTGAAGTCTGCTTCTCTTGTCTTTTCTTATCCCAGTCACTCTGTCCATGCTTTGGAGAGTAGAACACTATGAAATTTGACATTGCTGCAGGCCCCTTAACAGAGCAGAACATCAGCGAGAAAATGATTGTGTATGGTCTCTGAATTGAATATATTCCTACAGGCTCAGCTCTGAAGTTAAATTATCATGTTTAACTCACTCTTGCCACCAACTAAAATACAAGAGCCATTCTGAGTAGCTGGAGGGTTAGCTGAGAGCTGCACTTGGAAAGCACCATGGTATGCTTGCATACTCCAAAACGTGTCAGAATTGCTAACAATATAAACATAAGTTTTAATAATAGAATTATTGTCTATAGGAGAAAGGCCAGTGATTTCTTTCATGGAAGAAAATCTGCAAATATTATCAGCCTGTAAAAGGAAAAAAAATTTTTTTTGCTTTTACATGAGGCTTGGCTAAATATGAGGAAGCCCTTTTGGAACACATGTTTACAAAAATTTTCTTCTATGTTTTTCTGATCTTCTCAGATGCAAATATTATTTTTTCTTTTTATAGCGGAGGAAATAAATAAAGGAAATAATACTAGAATACTTGTTAGCTTTTCACAAAACATTATAAAAAAAAGTTTGAAGCTACACGGTACAACTGACCTTCATAGACATCTCAGGACAACACCCCAACAGTTGTTCTTCTTCCCCTCTTTTATTCCACCTCCTTACAGCTCTTCAGAAGGAACTTCTGCCTCAGTCATCAGGAATTTAAAAGAAGTGGAAAAGCACATGAAATGCTTTTCAGAAAAGCTGCTATCGGGAAATAAGGGGAAGATACAGCTCCTGAAATCGAAATGGGAACTTGTTAAGAATCTTTGCCTTTGCTGTCCCAACTTGCTTACAGCTGTCAGAGGATTCCTCACTATTTAGCATGTCTAGAACTTAGCATAAAAATCCTTGAACTAGCAGAAGACTTGTGAAATACTAGCAGAAGTATAAAATAATGTGGTCTAGAGTGTATACATGTTTAAAAGATGAACCATCTCCAGATCTCCTTTACAAGCATTTCACCACAGAAGCATGCACCCTTTTACCATTGCACTCAGTAATTGACTGACTGTGCTTCCAGGCGGTGAAGGGGCAGGGTGGGAACCATCTGGAAGTGTCTGGAAGCATCCGTAATCATCTCAGGGCAGTTCGCAGGTGGCCTCTGTGTGTGTCCTCTGCACAGGCACACCCAGAAACACTGTTTTTTTTCCAGGTAGTTTGTGTAGTACAGGCTGACTTCATCCACACAGAAATAAGGGCAAATTTGACATCCAAATTTTAAATCTACATTTCTTCTAACTATCAGAGCTTTACGGCAATATACAACCACAAATATGCAGCAAAGATTAAAAATAACCAAAAGTTTACGAAGTTTAGTTCCAGGTTAAGCCAGCCCCTTCCTCTTAGCTCTGAAGGGCCCAGACTGAGCAACTTCACCAGCAAGCGCAGATCAATCTGCTGTGTCTGGTCCCTTTACACTTACTACGGCACACAAAATGATCCTGGATCAGGTAATTGGTGTAGCTAGTTATCTTCTGTATATGTGGCCCTCTGTTCGCATCTTCACTTGTCAGGAAAATGAAGGCTGAATCTGCACTTTGTTCAGTTATGTAAGATCAAAACGTAGTGTTTAATTAGAAAATCATTTTTTAATTTCTCTGTGAATACTCATGGCTGGATAATAAAAATTGCAATCAAATGACAGTCTGCTTATTATTTGGAATGTGCAACACAAAACCTGTAGAAGATATTTATTATTTCTGTGATTACTGTACTCACATAACATTTTAGTGCTAAAATAAGGAGTAAAACTAAAGGACTTTCTATTAATGCAAATTTTCAGCTGCCATAATCATCCTTGTTGCAGTCCTTTATTACATTCTCTTTCTACTGAAATTTCTCCCCAAAAGAGTATCTTCCTTGTAGATAAAACATCTGAAATTATATTACAGCAAAATTCACCTCTTAATAGATATCATAAAAAGCAGTAATTTCCTTTGCATTTGGCTGGCGCTAAAATATGAGAGCTCATTCAAAGCTTACAGAAGTCCATCAGAAGGCTGCCTGAGACTTCATCAGAGGGTGTACTTTGGATCCGGACTGTGGATCCTGGCAGTGTTTCAGATAAGAGGCAAAAGATAACAGTAAATCTTTTCACAATCAATCATTATTGCTCAGCAGAGGAATAACTCTGTGAAAAAACCACTGAAGTTATCACTTAGAACTGGCAACTAATTGTCTGTAGACTGTCTGCCTATTTATTGCTAGTACCAGAAAGGCTGATATACTGCAGTCATTTAAAATTTATTGGCTGTTAGGAGGAGGATTCCTAACTTCCTTGCCTAACACATTGAAGACCTACACATCACAATTTGTGTTTTGCATTCTTTCACAGAACAAGCAAATATTCCCAACATATCCGAGTTTCATCAATGATTTGAGGCTTGCTCTGTTTTCCTGGGATGAAGTCTTCTGTGCACAAGTTCCCAGTTTTGGCATGGGAAGTCAATGAAACGGGTAGTGACAGATATGTGTATTTCTACTAAACCAACTATGCCACATGGCAGTATTCATGACAGAGTAACCAATTTTTGCTCGATGACTGCAAAAATTGCTGGATTGCTAGAAAGGGCTGACTTGCTTATGTTCAGCATTGATTCCGGTATAGTTTTCTCCATTTTTTTTGACTGAATGATTCAACAAAATGAAAAATACTTGCAATATATTGGTTTATTCATTCTTTTTATGATCATAACAATTTTAAGTATATTTGCCAACTGTCTTTAGTCCTTGGTTTCTGAAAGATAAGGAATTGCATGCATAGCATTGACCAAAGTTAACAAAAGCATTACTACATTCCTCATTAAAAGAAATGAACCTGTTGCAGAAACAAAGGATCAAAATATAGTTTTAAACAATGAAGTGTTTGGTATGTTGGAAATGTTTTCACTACTCATTTTGGGAAGAGGTTGATGATTTCTAAAACATATTTTATTTCAAAATTATAGAATTTCATCCTAATTAAATAAAAAATGAATAAATTTAGACCATACAGGGAGGCAGTTTTGTTGGATACTTGCTGCACGCATTCTGCCAAGCTAAAGGAAATGTAGAAAAACTAGTTTCCATCATATATCTTCTTGAAGTTACACAAGAAATGACATTGTGAGGGAAGTGACAGGACAAAGAGCATGCACATTCATAGCAGGATTCAAACAAATGCATATTTAAGAAAACAGTGTTTTCAATTTCATTATCGTGGCTTCCTCTTTCCTACATATAATACATTTCATCTAATAAATACTGATAAATATAACTATTTGGTAAATTCACTTAATTGGGATGTTTCCAAGAGAACCAATTCAACTTCAAGATTGTGAATGGCAGCAAATTTTCAACTGGGACAAAATTAACATAAATTTTGCTCAAGAGAAGTGCACTTGCCTTATGACAAGTGATTAAGTGGTACTTAATTTGATGTTGAATAGACGTGAAAGTCTTAGATCTGATCTAATGACAAAGTTGCCAAATTATGAAGGGGAGAGAGTAGAAAGAATACAAATGAAATACAATGCATCCATTTTTGTACAGTGTTTCTAAATAAAAAAAAAAATACCTTCTCAGAACCTTGAAATAAACATGAACAAACAAAAATAAAAACATTTTTAAAACTCTAAAAAAAATTCAGTAGCATACTTCGAGGTACTTTTACTTTGTAAGTAATATGTATATGCAAGTCAGGAAGATTAGAGTAAAACTCACAAGAAATCAAATGCATCTGTTTTAACACCGTGATACAAGCAGAGAATAAACTTTCTGAGGAAAACATACTTTTTAAAAAAGTTTGTGCTTCTAAGGCAGGAAAAAATCCTGGCCTTTAAAAAGTGAGTTTCTCCAAGGGAAAATTAGGTTCATTAACTGAGTTCAGTTACTAGAAGAAGGAAAAAATGCTGACATCATTTGAGGTTTTTCTCCTTTTCTCTTATCTGAAAAAAAGAATCCTAATAAAAAGAATCCTAATCAAAGCACACAAAAGGAAAAGCCATTCAAAAGATAAGCCCCATCTTTTTCATATAACGGTTTGGAGAAGATACATCCATATTTTTAAATCTTAATAATATAGTCAGAAATTGTCTCCGTCTCAACAAAGCCTAATAAAACAAATACAGCTGAAAAGACCAAAGCTTCAGGATGCCACATGGAAAAGGAAGGAGCAGTCAAGGATGTTGCCAATGCTTGACAAAGACAAAAGAAGAGAAAAGGAGCAAAATAAGCATTTAACTTATGTGCTTTAGACATACTTCATTTGAAATATTAATACACTTGTATGTATATGACAGTGTGTGTATATTTATGTGTATGTGCAGTTGCCTGCTCCAGTAAAGTTTTTTAGAATTATTAGAATGTTTTTCAAAGCTGAAGAATTATTTAGAAACACAATTCTTACTGAAATTAGTGAGGTTCATGAACCTGGAGGGAACACTGAAACTGGTTTAATACAGGATATGTAAATAAAATAGAGTAATTATTAATTACCACCCTCACACTTCAAGATATTTAAGTTGAAACTGTGAGTTTTTTGGTTTGTTTTACAGTTTGGGATATTTCAAATAAAATAACATGATAAACACTAAGTTTTTTTTTTTACCCTAGTCCTTTGCATTATAATCAGAATTGAATACTTTGTTCTTTCTTTGAACTACCCATCTCTGCTCTAAATCACAGAACAAAAGCTGCTTTAGTCTTTCATTTCTTGCTTGTAAGAAACACTTCCAAGAATAAATAAACATTAAGAAGCAGCATGAATAATAACATTTTCTCCTTTTTGCCTCAAGAAAGGACATCCTATTTCATTAGATAACGTCTGGGAAACTGAGCTAATAAACATTTGCATTGTACAAAGAAGTGCTTCAATTACATTGTATTTGAATGCTCAACAGAATAGAATCACTTGGGTTTTGAGAATTTGTTGCTTTTTACAGACAGCATCTTATTTCTAATGATCTGAGTAATTTGTATTTTTTCAAATTTGTCATTTTTTTTCTGAAAACTTGAGAGTTTTTTTCAAATATATATGTAGACAGATAGATATGACTGAAATTCTTTTTTTCTTTTTGATAGTGGAAACATTACCTATATTTTTTTGGTAAACAAATTGCTTCAAACTTTATTGTTTGTCTCTCTTCTCACATTTATACTTTCTGGATGGAAATGTATAGCTCATACATTTAGAAACATAATGGATTTATTTCTAACAAATTGCTAACCAAGAAATGGGCCCCTGAAAAAAAATCTTGCATTTAAACAAGATACATCAGACACAGTTATCATACTCATTGCACCAGTCTCAATTAAATGCCACATCAAATTTCAAGGCTGTATATTTACATACCTAAAGGACTAAGATTCCTTAAAAGGTGACCTTAAGCTTAGGAGTTTAAACCATCAAGAACAGCTCTAGTTGCTCATCTTAACTAAAACAGATGTATAAACATAACAAAAAAACACAAAATCTAAAATTCTGTTTAGATTCACTGTTCATCCTTTCTGTCTTCTATAAAGAAACCTATGATGGAGTACACAAGATATTAAATCTCATCCATTTATGTCTCCCTCATGTGGGAATAAACACAAAATAATACAACTAGTCATAAATGTTACCTATGTTTCTGGGCACATCAGAAAGTTGTTCAGAGGCGAGCAATCAAGGTGGCCATTTGAAAAAACAGAAAATTGGACAAATGAAGCCGGAATCACACTTGTCCACTGTTCATGAAGCTGCTTAAAGTCTGGAGAGGGTACAGAAAAGCGATTCAAAAATGACTTCAGATACTGTGAAAATGACGAGGTAAGCTCAATAGTATCTGTGAGAAAATTAAATCAATGTTTAACTATATTATATTGGCATGACCACAGAAAAAATACTGAATGAAAAAGGCTTTTTTTTTTTAATTGACTTCTTAGGTAATGCCTGAAAAAAAGGCAAAATGGAAAAATATCTGGAAAAAAGGTAATTGCTGAATAAAGGCAATTCAATTGTTTCAAAAGAGATGTACTCCCTTTTCATTTATGTGGCCAAGCAACTATTTAAACAAGGATATGAAGGAAATGGATATGAAGGCTTCCACATCTCCTGAAGTTTTCAGAAGATGGATTCTTTTTTAACGGATTTGTCTAATTCACTACAAGATATTGGACTTAATATTACAGGTGATACTAACAAGGCAGTCAGAGGAATGATCTAACAGCTCCCTGCTATCTTAAAATACATGAATCTATAGGCCTTAGCTCCCATTCTTTTAGTCACCATTGTTTCACCTTGTGGCCTAAGACATATGAAAGAAAGCAATCCTTGAATTGAAAAGACTGGGTAACAAATTCTCTTTAGTTCTTATGAAAGTAGTAGAGATGCAGAAAAGTAGTAGAGGGATGCAGAAAAAGAAGAATATCTCTTTGTGCACTCTCAATTTATTTTATTAAGAATACTGCAGATCTTTTTTGAAATAAATCTTTTTTTTTGCCAGAGAGCACACGCTATGCTGAAATAATAATAGCATATGTCCATGAATGTGGACATGCTCTTATATATAATGTATTCGTTATTAACATTTTAAATTCAGTAACTGCAATTTATAATATAGATTAATCCTGTAGTGCAGAACATTTCATGTCTTTATAAATATATAGGCTAATAATATGAATTTAAGCTTTCAACTACCATCCTCTGTACATTATGCAAGGGTACATTTTCTGTTGCTTTCATGTCCTTGACTTTCTCTGTTTATTTCTTATCCTATGATTTATGTAGCATCTTTGCCAGAAGAGGTAGTGTATTCTATTGCATTCTTAGCCTCATTATTAGTAATGGATTCATTTTCAGTTTCATCACTAAAACCAGTTCATTATCTACAAAGACAAAATTATCTTCATATACATTCTGAAGTAATTGATTCCCTCTATCTATATTCTGCAGAGAAATCTCACTCACTCAAACTGGGATGAAAACCTTTCTTCTCCTCCCCCTTTCTTCCATAAACAGTGGCATAACACGTCTGCCATTTCCACAGATAATATAAAATTGTTCAGTGTTAAAAAAAGCTTAGTTACTCCCCAATTATGTTATCCTTTGAAGAGAGGTTTCTTTAAAGATATAGTTTGGCTAAACAAAATGGACACCATACTTCATCATTATAGAGCTCTCATAAAATAAATACTCTATTTATTAAACTTATAAGTGTTAATGCTTATCATTATCATTCTTTCTTTTTCATTAACCTCCACTAAGAATACTTGATCCTTTAGCAGCACATAATACAGTTAAAGATTAACAGTAGTATTACTATTTACAGAGTAAATCTGAGATCTATTTATCTTATTCAAGGAGGGAGGATGGAGGGACTGAACAACTGAAGTGCCCTAATCATTTTCAGAAAGCAGAAGGGATTGTCGTCTTTCAGACTTTAATTTTGATTGATTTATTTAATATCTGGAGTGGAGAAAAAGGCATACAAATTGATTTCATTTTATGTTGATTTTTGGCCCAGTTTTGTTCTAGATCAATTGTGCTTTCTAAGCGATTTACCTTTGAGTACTTCTGAATGTGTATCACTCTTCATACATATTTCTTCATTGAATTTATAAGTAGATATATATATATCCACTTAGCATGGTTAGAAAGAGGCAAGAGAACAGAAAGTTAGATAGCAGAGCACATTTCTCAAATAAGTGTAGTAATCTCAAATCACAACGTTTATTGGTTATCCATAAGTTCTCAAATAAGTGAAATGATCTTTCAAGGAGTATTTTCATTTGGTGATTTAAGATACAGAGACTAAATGCTTGATTAAGTAAAACTTAAACCTGAAAACCCCGGCCTCCCCCCCCCCCCCCCTTTCCCCTCAAACTTGTATCGTCCTTTTTACGGTTTCTTCAGAAAGAATAATAGAAACAGAAACAAAGACAACATTTAGACTTTGCTAAATTAGTCTTAGCAGCATTTAGTCTTGCTGCTTGGGGCAGCAAGATACTTCAGTAACTGTGGAAGAATTGTTTGAAAGCAGGAACTGAGAGGAAAACTAGGGCCTAACAGAAGTTTTGGCATTACAAAAGCTTGCCTGGGTTGGTAACACAGTTGCCACTTCCAGGATGGTTGGTAGCCCTGGACTCAGCTCCTCCATGGTTCCCTGGGCAGCACAATCTGCCCTCCTCACAACTGCAAAGGGGAGTAACAGAGGGTGGAGCGGAGTGAAGACACCGCAGCCAAACTCTGTTGCACTCCCTGTGCTGGGCTGCTGATAAGCTGCACAGTGGCTGTCTAATGGGAGATATACGATAACAAGTCCGGTGCTGAGCCAGCAAAGGTGGCAAATCACTCCTTTCGCATGAGCTTTGCTTGAACTTTGCTCATTATAATGTCAAAACCACAGTTAATGTCAAAACCAAAAGTTACCCGCCTCCGAGGTACGACCACTCCTCACTGAGCATGCGCTCTAGATTTTCGGTTGACTGTACCTTTAAATGAAAGCGAGAAACTTTTTCACCAATCAATAACAATATTAAGTATGACTCTAGTCACTCAAGCTCCACCTGAATGTAAAGAAAAGTATAAAAGGTGAACTAAGGATGAAAAGGAGGAGAGAAGAAACCATTGGGTCAGTTGACAGGCTGATCTCCCTTCCTCCCCTTGGATTGGGACTCTGCCTGCGGAGCCTCGAGACTGAGAGCCCTCTCCCATCTTCTGGGGTGAGTGATGACTGCACATTTGTACATCAGAGCTAGCGAAAAACCCCACGCTGTAGTAGAGAATTTCCTGTACTGACATCCGAAACCTGCTTTTAAATGTTGTATTTGGATAAATCATACTGTTTGTGAACTTGACTACTTGTCCGAGGCGATCGGACCTACAGCTGACGGACTCTTGACTGAATCTGACACTGCCAGAGTCGAGCTTATAGTTGATCACACTATTTGGGAACTCAATTCGCTCCTAGGAAGGCGATCAGACCTACGGTCCACAGACTGTTTGTGAATTTGATACTGATTTTATATCTGCTTGCCTCCCCTCCCCCCACGACCACTACAGCTTTCAAATTGCCGCATTTCACAGTAACGTACTACAATTTGTTTCTCAGTAATACTGTTTTTAGCTGACTTTACTGCCTCAACTTACAGAACAAATATATTTAAAAATAAATCCAGAAATCCTTTGCTCCAGATTGCTTAGACCATGGGACCTTTTGGAACACAATATAGCTTCCTCACACTTTTCTTTAAAGAAAGGTTTCCTTTTAAAAGAAGAAATACAGGAAGGTCTCCTAGTGGAATGTAAGTTGCCATTGGCAAGATGCCACATCTTGCTTGGCTCAATAAGAACTCTAATATATGTAAACCATTAAAATTATTTATAATATATGCAAACTGCCTTGCTCATATATTCACAGATAAACTTAATTTTTTTATTGGATCAGAATCACAGCACTCAAAATCTTGAAAGTTCAAGCACTAAAAGCCGCTTTGTGTTTAAGACGGAAGGACATATCTTAACATGCAACTACTGATTAAGTAACTACCTTGCCCCTTACTCTTGTACTTCCAGCATTTCAGGATTGTGATACCTTTCCATTGAGCATGAATGCTCGGCTGAATTCCACTGGTGTTTCATGAGAGGAAAAGGACACAGAATGAACACATGATAAAAGCTAGTGAGAATGGTTCAGTTTGGGGAAAGGAAAAGATACTAAAAAAGATATAAAAGGCAAGAAGAGACTCTGTG